>JAWZYV010017512.1:0-42888 GCA_038373885.1 Cheiracanthium punctorium
ATTGTGTTGGATTATTTTTTTTTTTTTAATCAGTGCCTTTGAAATGATTCATGGTTCCTGTTTCCTTCCATATACACCTCTTTATTTTGGAAGATGTAAATCTACAAAATATTATGAACTCCTGTTATCAGTGGCGTAGCCAAGGGGGGGGATGGGGGGGTCACAACCACCCCATGAGGAATTTTTTGCTATATAAAATGTATATTCTTCACTCCCTTATCACACACACGTATACATATATGTGAGTTGCAGTAGTCGTAACTCTCTCCATGAAAAACTTCTGGCTACGCCACTGCCTGTTATAGTCATTCCTCTGTGGCGCATACAGAAAACGTTGATCCCCGACATTATTTTAATCTTTTCCCTGTAATAATGCCTGCCTGTTCACTGAAATAAATAATCTGACATTCAGGAACATCGCTTTTCACGTATCACGTATTTACGAAAATGGAGAGTGATTTGTGTTAGCTGTTAAAATGGAAACAATGCAGGAAAGTATGCTTTCGGACAAACAACAAAAGTATGTGCATTAATTAATCCAATTTATTCTAAAAAAATATTAATTTTACACTCATAATTTTTAAAGTTATTTAGAGTTTTCATTTTTCACGTGTTTTCTGTTTTGTGAACTTCTTTTTTCTTTCAATGGCGGGCACTAATTGTTAAAAGACACTGGCCTGCACATACACTAAGGCCAAATATATTGGTCTCTGTATTACGGAGGCATCTAACACAGGGGCCAAGAGTGCCTCCCATGAAGGGACGGACAAAATGATACCCAAGCCCATACCGGGAAAGAACACGGGCTCTTATGGTAGACCTCTGATAGAATCACGGACTAAGAGGCTTTAGGACGATCATCGGGAAGCGGCAGACGGGCGAAACTGCGTGAGCCTCTGAAAGGAAAATATGCGACCCCCTTTTAATGATTAACGGCATGGGCGCCCTCTGAAGGCACACGGCGTAAGCATCTCCCGCAGGGTGCTTCCGTTCATATTTGTTTACGTTTTAGCTACTAGCACACGACGCATGCGCCAAAAAATTAATGGGTACGACTCCCAGCGCCACCTTTTGGGCAAATTTCATTTAGTTCTTTCACAATGCTTGGATGATTGTCCTGTACCCTCTTAGTCCGTGGATAGAATCGTCCTTTAGCCGCTCCACAACCTAAGCGGCGTTTTAAGAACTAAATTTCTCTCATCTGTGAATTTGAAAAATTGAGTGTCTAGTGGAGGTACGGGAAACCTTTGAAACGTTGCTGGCCAAATATTAGAATGTTAGCGAAGCTGCGGGCCGCTTAATTAGGATTTATATGGGATGTTAAATGGTTTATGTGGGTTTTATATAGGGTTTTGATATGTGCCGTTGGCCGTATGAAAAGCCGTGACGTGCCAAACCCGGCCAGCGGGCTGGCGGTTGCCCACATGTGGTCTAGTGTATCCATTACATTTTCGCATCCCATGAAAAATTAGTTAACTGTAGCTGATTTATAGTTATCGAATTCAAAATTTTGTTTTCAGTTGAAAATAGACCTCTTTAGATAAATGAAGATTTTAATTTTCGTTTAAACTAGATTGCATTTGCTTTAATAAAACTGAAAATATATCAAGACACTCTCTTTATAATAAAGATATTTTACTATATTTTCAAAAAAGAAATATAACATTAGACTATTGTAAATTAAAAAAAGCGCATTTCAGAGTGGCGTTTACTTGCAGGCTAATCTGTAAAATTTATGAAGAAAACCGGCACATGGTGTTTCTGTATGGATAAGTAGGCGATACTGTCGGATGGTACTTCTGATCCCCAGCCTTAGCACTTGTGCGAAAAGCAGTACTGCGGTTCATTGGGGGAATTTCTGGAAAACAACAGAAAAGTTGTAATGCGCAAAGAAGGGTTGGGCATCATTAACTAAAATATTAGTTGAACTAACTATTCAACTAAAAAAGTAAGTTAATTTTAATTTAACACAACTAAATTAGTTGTTAATTCAACTAAATTAGTTGTTAGTTGGCGGTTTAATCTAACTCGGCTCAACTAAATTAGTTTTAGATTTCTGTTCAACTAAAACTAATTTAGTTGAACAGAGTTAATTGAACCTTTCAACTAAAACTAATAGTTGTTAGTTGGTGTTTCAACTTAGGAATGGACACGAGACGAGAAAAACATTTTTAACATTATGATATAGGGATTTTGCGAGACGAGACAAAGCTTTTCGGCTGTTTTGCGAGACCCCTATTTTTGGTCTCGCGTACATCTCTAGTTGAACTAACTTAGCTCAACTAAATTGGTTTCAGTTTCAGTTCAACTATAACTAATTTAGTTGAGAAGAGTTACAACTAACACTAATACTACCTTACAACTAAAACTAATAGTTGTTAGTTGTCGGTTCAACTAACTTGGCTCTTGTAAATTAGTATTAGTTTTCTGTTCAAATAAAACTAATTTAGTTGAGAAGAGTTGCAACTAACAACAAACAACAATAATAATTACAACTAACAACTGTTAGTTTAGTTGTCATTTACCCGTCAACTAACTAAATTAATTTTAGTTGATAGTGAAATGTTAGTTTTTGTCCAACTCTGTCACAAAGCATATGTAACATGGTAAACGCTATAAGCGGTTTTCTAGTTGTATAGAGATGATACCTTGGGGAGGAGCTTAAATGTCTGCCAATTTTATACAATACTAGCTGACCCGGCAAACGTTGTTTTGCCATATAAATTATTCCTAGGATTATTTTAGTAGAAAGAAATGACTAACTTATTGTAAGTTTGTGAGGGTGTGGTATATGAGTGGAAGAGGCATGGAGCGCTGTGAACGATGCTGGAATATAAAAATAACACAATACCAAACATTTATATTTTTAATTCATTGTAATTTATTCTTAATTTATATATATCGCTAATTACAATAATTTTACTAAAAATAATATCAATCCCTTAACGCAATAGAGTATACAATATTTTTTGTTATCCCATCTTTAGATAACACAAACAAACTGGATGCCCACTGTATGGTTTGCCCACTCGAGAGCATGCCACGTATAACTGTCCGTGTGAAAAACATGGCGTGCTCAAATCTAATCCACAAACAGACATAGTTTGGCCTTTAGACTTATTGATAGTCATTCCATAAAAAATTTTTGCCCCCCTCCAAAAAAAAGGATGAAAATCTGAAACACTTTCAGATTTTAAATACGCACTATAGTGCTATATATTAAAATCGTATCATAATTTATGCGTCGTCCCTATTTTTCGCCCTTATTCCATTAAGTTGGAAAGTGTTATCATTATTCATGACTGTGCTGCATTTTTCTTCCTTATTTTATAAAACCCATCTTTGGAACCGAAATCTATCTTAAAATCGCCTACTAAAACTATTTTACATTCTTCGCCAAGTATATCACATCTATACTTCACCGTTTTATATATTGTTTCCTACTTTAGCGCCGCGACTCTCGCCAAGGAGGCGATGATTAAACATATGCAGTTACCATGACGATTTTTTGCATTTATGTAGAAATCGTAATTTAGAATTAAAATGGCGATTTGGAACAACATGTAAGTACAGCATGCCGTTACATTTTTATTTATTTTGGATTACCAATTAATGTAGTTTTAATAATTAAATGTTTTCAAATTCCTTAACTGGCGCGTTTATCGCTAGTTTGTTTACTTTAGTTATCACCTAGTTCTTTTGGGTGCGTTGAAACGGTACTTACGTATTATCCCGGCGGTCACTTCCGCCAAACTACTTTTTCGTAGATTTTAAATACGTTGCCAATCGTATTCCAAACCATCAACAATTTCATGTGCCCGGCATTTATCTTGGTGAAAAATTGCTTGTCTTGGCGGACCGCCGGGATAATACGTAAGTACCGTTGAAACTTGTGCATAATTCCCAGAGACCCATGACTGCAAAGCTCGCCAAAGTAGGGATTTTATAGGTTGGTGAGAGTGGGGGCGTTAAAATAGTAATCAACTCTTTCTTGTACCTAAAAAACATCTTTGGAATGAAATCTATCTTAAAATCGTCTACTGAAACTGTTTTACAATCTTCACATCGCAAAGACATTTTAAATGCTGTTTGGAATGGGCATCATAATCCACGAGTGTACCGTGTTTTCCTTTCTTGTTCCACAGAGCACTTCTTCGGAATAGAAATCTATTTTAAAATCGCCTAATAAAACTCTTTTACAATATACGCCAGGCGTTTTCTAACTATACGCGAAATATATTTATAATAAATTGTCACGTTTTGGCACCACATTTAGCGATCAATTATCAAAAATTGCAAACCTTGTGCGACTTTCAACATTTTATTAACGCCCCCCCCTCTCCACTTTATCTGGCAAACACGTTTGAAAAGTGACTCGACACGCTAATGTCTACACAGAAATCCTGATTGAAATTAATAGCACTCTGGGGCTAAACATTTTGGGGTGGACCGACCTTATGACTTAGGGGTATGAGACATAGTTAAAAACCTATTCTCAGACCTAACGAATATACATAGAAAATTTCATTAAAATTGGTCGAGTGGTTTCGGAGGAGTTAGGTGACTAACACTGTGACAGGAGAATTTTATATATTAGAAGACTAGCTGAAGTACCCGTTCTTCGCACGGGAATGAATGGACTTTTTGATATTACGATTTGTGGTGATTACTATTCATTGTAATAAACAGATATAGCAAAGTGGATATCGCGTTATATTGTGTCCAATAATCATGCATACCGAATTGCAAGGCAATCGTTTGTACGGTGCAGAAGGCCATGCGGCCTAGCGCAATCTAGTGGCGAGTTTTAGCAGAACGGATACGGCGAAAATATTTTTCGCATTCAGATATCGATGTATACGAATTTTCATGACTATCGGCTGGACAGTCCTGAAGTTCATGTGTTGACGCGACATCTAGTGGCAAGTTATAGGAAAATGGATAGCGCCAAACTCTTCCCCGTGTTCAAATATCTATGTATACCTATTTTCATAGCGATTATTTGCACAGTCAAGAAGTGATACACTGCAGGGCCATCTAGTGGTTCAATAAAGTAATGATTTGCTACAGCGCCGTCAAGTGGCGAGTTTTAGCAAAATGGATAACGCCAAAATATTCTCATTGTTCAAATAGCTATGTATTCTGATTTTCATAGCGACCGTGTTCAACTATCTATGTATACCAATTTTCATAACGATCATTTGCACAGTCAAGAAGTGATACACTGCAGGGCCATCTAGTAGTTAATTAAAGTAATGATTTGCTACAGCGCCGTCAAGTGGCGAGTTATAGCAAAATGGATTACGCCAAAATATTCTCATTGTTCAAATAGCTATGTATACTGATTTTCATAGCGACCGTTTGAATGGTCAAGAATTTGGCCTGCTGCAGCGTCATCTAGTGGCGAGTTAAAATAATAATGCATTGCAGTGTCATCTAGTGGTGAGTAACATCAAAAGGAACGCAGTTAGAATATATTCTTCGTGCTCAAATGTGTAAGTATAAAAAATTTTATGCTGGTCGGTCGAACGGTATAGAAGTTGATGCTTTGCAGCGCCATTTAGCGGCAAGTTACAGCAAAATGGATATTGAAAAATATTCTCCGTGTTCTAATATTCGCGTGTACCAAATTTCATCGAAATCGGTTGGACGATATTCGCATAGCAAACGGCTAAACGGAATAGAATTCAACGTTGTGCTGCGGCACCAAGTGGCAAGTTAAGGAAAACGGATAGCATAAAAACCTTCTCCATGATAAAAGACTTAGGTGAACCAAATTTCATCGTGCAACGGTGCTCAACGGTGCTGGAGTTTTTCAACCTCATAAACACATACCAACATTCATTTTTATCTATAACCAGTGTTATTATATATACCAGTCTCAAATAAAATCCAGTTTTAAATCTAAGCCTCGCCAAGGTGCCAACATACGCCATTTTGCAAGAGTTTTTTCAGGGAATCATTCGAAGCATTGACTTAGCAGCAATCAAAATGGGAAATGGTTCGACCGCCAGGCATTTATTTGAAAAGTGGAATCCCTTAATACAGCCGATTTTTTTAAATTATCAACTATAATGTGTTTTATTCATCGTTACTCCGATGTACTAAATGAGAAGATTTCAATTTTCTGAAATTTGGCGGAATTCCCCCAACTTAAATCAATGTATTCAATTGGCGAGAATTCTGAAGTTAGATCGCTTGAAATCCCTTAATAACTGCATTATTTCTTCACGGATCATTAAACTTTAACGCTGTATTCTAATAAAACCTTTGCACTTGTTTTCAAAAATCTATTTCCTTAAGCTCTCAATAAATTGCGCCAAGCCGAAAACTGGGCAAACCGCTAGAACTCACTTACTCAAAATCCATATTTCAGCCATTTTATTTTTTCGCCAAATTAAAAAAATTTACACATTAGCCTCGGAAATCTTCAATTCTTATTGTTTTGCGTGTAAAGCATTACATTCCTGCTCTGATTTCCCATGCACACGATATTATAATTTAAAAAAAATAACCTTACGAATATAAACTAACAAAAAAAAATCATTATTATTCTTTTATTTTTACTTTGAGAATTTAAAACATTTTATTCGGCAAAATCGCTACACATGGCAACCACGATCCTTATTTCACACTTTTTTCACTACAGGGGTTACAATTACGGAAAGATTTTTGCGTGAAGAACATAAAAAATCTCTTAAATTCCGGGAACAGGTGGACTTTCAAAGTTTTAAAGTGGACTACAATTTATTCTATATTATTTTACATATCTGTGCTAAATTTCAGGCCGATAGGTCTATTTTTGTGGATTTGTATACGAACGACATTTTATTCGGCAAAATCGCCACACATGGCAACCACGATCCTTATTTCACACTTTTTTCACTACAGGTGTTACAATTACGGAAAGATTTTTGCGTGAAGAGCATAAAAAATCTCTTAAATTCCGGGAACGGGTGGACTTTCAAAGTTTTAAAGTGGACAGTGGTTTATTCTATATTATTTTACACATCTGTGCTAAATTTCAGGCCGATAGGTCCATTTTTGTGGATTTGTATACGAATCAAATCCACAAACAAACAAACAAACAAACAAACAAACAGAATTTCATTTTTATTTATAAGATTTATGCTACTTATTTCCTCCGAAAGAGAGAATTTACGCGTTCGCGTAATCCTAATGCCTTCCAAAAAGCTATGTACTAATTTAAACAGTGAACTTTTATTAAAGTTAAGAAGTAATTGTTTAAAAGAAAAAATATCTTTCCACTTCCTTTATCCATTACCTATGCATATGAAACGGTGAAATCTTATAAAATTCAATTTATCGCTGGAAAATCTTGTATTATTAATGACTATGTCATTTTATCTCTCAACACCCTTCATTGAAAAATGTGTCCCAAAAATGCGACATAAAAATGTGACATAAGAAAACGACATAATTTTACATGTATTTAAATACTATTAGTTCGCAACAGCTTTAATCTATTGTTACAATATTTCGTAAGCTGTAGAATATGCTTCACATGTATTTTTTACATATATTTAAATACTATTAGTTCGCAACAGCTTTAGTCTATTGTTACAATATTTCGTAAGCTGTAGAGCATGCACAACATGCATTTTTTTATATATATTTAAATACTATTAGTTCGCAACAGCTTTAGTCTATTGTTACAATATTTCGTAAGCTGTAGAATATGTTTCACATATATTTTTCTATAAATAGGTTACACTCATAAAAATTTCAACATAGGTTTACCAGGCAAAATACGCGAAAGATGAGCGATAAAATGGCATAGTCAATTAATATCGTTTTAAAATGGCAATAATGAAACTAAAAAATTAGTGGGTTCAGGGGGGGGGGGCTCCCCCTGACGAGGCTCGAACAGCCGAGGTTTTATATATATATATATCTATATAATATATAATAGCTTACTTACGTAAAGTGATATCCCAAGATAATCCAATGATAAAGTGAAAAAAAAAATAAAAAATAAACAAAAAAGTAGATAGCACATGGTGCCAATTAACGAGCTTATACCGGATAAGTGTTTAAAAATAGCCTTTTAAGGCAATGAAAGAGTGGAAAAATTGAATATAAAGCGCCAAATTAGAACTGGTGTGCTTTTAAGCCTAATCACATGTAATCAGAAATAGACGGAAAATGGAATTAATATTGAAATGGTGTGCTCTATCATCAGGCGCCACCGCACACACATTTCAATTTAATCGAAAAAAACAATAATAGCTAGGTTTCTGCAAGTTACCTGACCAAAATTAGGGTCCTTTTGTAACTTGGGGGCGCGACCGTAGCTATTAGAAATAAACAACGAGGAAGTGGACCGACACGAAGTTCAAAGCTCAGTAATGGAGGCAGTATTAGTGCATGTTGCCATCAGAGAAGGCTTAATGCGATCAATAGACAAGTAATGCCAATAATAAAACAAATAATAAAATAAATATTACGCTAGTATAGATAGCCTATGTTTTACGTAGTACTAGCTGCAGTAGCTAAGAAGTACTTAGTTGAGGTTGTGGAAATGGAGAAAAACTGTAGAAATAATTTTAACAGTAATGATATTGATAATAATTATATTCATTTATTATTGCTATTTATGCTAATATAATTGTAAAATATTTATGTAGAACAGTACTCTGTTTGGCTTCATTGGTTACAGACTCACATAAAAAGGAAAAAGTACCAGTAATCAACCATTCTTAAATATAGATTTTTTTTTAAAATAAAATATATAGATATATATTTTATGTTTTTTATGTTTTTTTTAATATAGAAAGAACCAACAACCAACCCCATCCTCACCAACCAATATTCTGATTAGGACATACAGTTTTTTTGATTACATAGAGGATATAAAATGGAAGTTAGAAATTTACTGGGATAATTATATTTTATAGCAGTTTTATATAGGTCAGTTAAGTTATTGGCCTTAAAACTATTGGTACATAGAGACTCTATTCTATACTTATGATTAGAGATAATATTTCTAAACACAGAAGTGTGCATACATGAAGTGAAATGAGTGAAAGTATTAACCTGAAAATTAAAGTCATTTCTTTTATTATATATATTAAAGGATAGACTCTTATCGTCATTGATTCTAATTTGTAAGTCTAAAAAATTAATTATTCTATTATTATTAGGATTTTTTATTAGTTCTAGGGCTGAATGGTAGGCTATGGGTAGGTGGTCAGTATCACTATAAGTATTGTCAGTAGCTATTGTTATTATGTCATCTATGTACCTATATATTATAAGAGAAGGATTATTGTAATTTTTTTTCATAATTATATAAATATAGGTCTGCTAAGTAACTGGAATTGGAACCACCTTGTGGTATTCCTATAACTTGCTTATATAATTTATTATTATGTAGAATGTAGTTATTATAGATTATGAACTTTAAAAGATTTTCGAAATACATAGTATCTATGTAAGAAGGCAGGGTTATATTATTATTACTATGTATAAATAGATTCAATATTATATTGTATAAGTCGTCTAGTGGTATACTATTGAATAAGTCTTTATAATCATAAGTTGATATATTAATTACATCGTGTAGAGCATTAATCTTATTTTTTAGTTCATAGCTATTACCTATAGATACAGAAGAAGTGTTAGATTTTATGTACAGATCATGCATAGAAGTAAGTATTTTTAGTAATATTTTGCTTGCTACATTATTATAAGTGTTACATCCTATAGTAACAGTTCTGAATTTTAGTGGCGTTTTATGAAACTTTGGTATTAGCACTCAGTAGGGATATTTTAGATTGTCATGCTTGATTTTAAGTAACTTGTGGAAAGCTAAGATCTTTTTGTTAAATGTTATCTCAGAGATAGATGTTAGACTGAAATTTGGATTATTGTTAATGGATGAAGCTAAGAGATTGTGATATAACTGCTTACATATTATAGCGTAGTTATTGCTAGACTTATCAACATAAGTAATGATAAAGTTATTCTGTAGCTCTGTTATTTGATTGCTTAGTTTTATATTTTTAGTATATCTAAATTTACAAAGTAGTTGTTTTTTAAGGTCAGCAAGAATATTAAAATATCTATATATATATAGTACCAGGTTACCGAGCCATGCTCAGAATCTAAATGCTCCTTAAGTGTAAAATAATGAATACGTAAATGTCTGGGCACGTATCAATAATCTTCATGGTTGCCAAAGATTTTCATCGCTGTCGGATCACCCATACATTATCAGGTAAGCTTTGGTCGGCAT
This sequence comes from Cheiracanthium punctorium, assembly GCA_038373885.1. Lineage (NCBI taxonomy): Eukaryota > Metazoa > Arthropoda > Arachnida > Araneae > Cheiracanthiidae > Cheiracanthium > Cheiracanthium punctorium. The sequence continues at coordinate 10,259 of JAWZYV010017512.1, forward strand.
TCAATGGCATATACTTTGTTTTGAAGAGGGATGCTAAATATTCGATGGTCGGTGCCATCAGAGTTGAGTAAAAAGTAGTTTAACGTAAGGTGCCTCCTTTCCTTCTGTAGCAGATCAGCGAGGGTATCAGCGAAGATCTTGGGTGATGCATTCACTAACAGCGTCTTCATTACTTCAGAAATATATCTGTCCATATTGAGGACGTTCAAATTCAGCATCAATAATTTGAGTTGGTTGAACTGTCAGATGAATGAGTTTATAAAAAAAATTCATCAAGTCTGTTATACACTGTTCGCAACGTAGCAGTACACACCAAAATCGTTAATAGTTTCACTCGTCATATACTGTGAACAAAGCCATTGTAAAGTATGCTTTCAAATTTCGAATTCTTTGAAATGTGGGTGACATCGAAGAAAAAACCACACCAATTCATTAGGAAATTCGGAATGTCCTACATCAATCTTACAGTCCCCAAAAGGGTTTCGGTTAATTTTTGTTTTTACTCTTCAGAAAAATGCAAAGCTCCAGGGTGAATGCAATCCATGTTTAAACTATGATAATAAGTACCCACTATTGTGGCAGCTTTGTAGATACTTAGACTGTTTACCCTAAGTATTTGTCGACGTCTAGCTGTTCCATGTCGTTCTCCTTCCAAATACTAATCATCTGTTTCATCTGCTTGTGTTTGAACTGCACGTTCACACATTTGGGCTAAGTGCTGCTGTCGGTGATCATATGTTTCCACTGCAGGTTTTTGAGCTATACTTCCACGCATTTACGTCTTTATAATTCATCTATTATGATAATTCTTTACGATTGAAATTGTAAATTTCTCTATAGTACTTCAATTCAAACATAAAATACTTATTTTTTTCTAATTCAAAGAAAATACATCATGCATAAACAAATTCTACAAACGTAAATTCAATCTTATAGATACATAAATATAGATGCCATAAAAGTATAATCTTACATAAATATGCTTTAAACATAATTTTATTTTATAAACTCACGCTGAAGAAAATAAAAAGTGTAACGCAATTTAAATTATTAGTACAAAAGGACACTTCGAAATCATAAAATCAAAAACAGAATAGATGAAAAATATTCTTTTATAATAACCCTAACAACTACTAAAACGTTGACAATAATAGAACAAACGGATAGACTGAAGAAAATTGACTTCTAACCTCGAATAAATCAAAAATACATCGCTCCTATATAGTTACGCTGATCCCTGACTCTGTCACAATTCCAGTTCAACCACTCAAAATAAAACTTTTACCATCGAAAGAGATTAAAAATGGATTGTCTAATAACTTAAAATTTTCGTTGGTGCGATCAGCCTGAAAATTATCATAATTATGTAAAAAAAAAAAGAAAGAAAAAAGAAAGAAAAAAAAGAAAGAAAAAATCTGATAATCCACCCGCTCCCTGATTTTTAAGTGGTTTTTTTTTGTATTTTTAGCTCTAGAGAATGAAAAAAGCTAATAATTTGAGTGTCAGAATAATCTATTGCAAGTGACATTGACGTTACATTGAAGTTACGGTTATCAGGCTTTGGAGTAAAAATTAAAATTCCAATTCGCTTAAGATAGCTTTTCTAAATTACTACTCAGTTTAACTTTTTTTCAAAAATAAAACGGTTTTCTATGCATTAAGCATGGATATAGGAGAGGAAGTTGATACCAAACGAAATGTTTCGAATACGAAATGTTTCTGCAGATAATACAATTCGAATTTCGATGTATAATAAAAATTGAATATGAAGTTATTTGATTTTAAGTGGGTAAATATTAAATATTCTGAGTGTAGACATTCTATCGCCCGCTGTAATTGTCTCCACAAAGGGCTTTATCCTTTAGTTTAATGACAGTACAGAACACAAAATAACACAGTCTAATCCACGTCTAAAAAAGAATTGAAAATTTTTTAGAAAAATCTTAGTAACCAGATTTCAGCCTCCTAATTTACTGCTTCCACATATGGACAAATCCCAGCATGCGGCCGGATGGGGCCCCGCCATGGCTTTTGGACCAGCCCTCAGAACAAGTCAAAACCCTGTATAAAACCTATATAAAACATTCAAACTTCCATATAAATCCGAATAATACGGCCCGCGATCTCGCTAACATCCTGAAGTCAGGCCCAGGAGGCCACTATCGTAAAGTTCTGCCCGCAACTTTTAAAAGGTTGTCCATACGATGATAAAATAAATGAGTTGAAATCATCAACTGCAGTGAATGAAAACTAAACTGATGGCTGACCATCTGCAAAATTAATTTGAATATCGGCTGCGAGCCCAATTTAGGAATCGATCGTACCATTTTTTCATCGGAGTTTCGAACAACGTTTCATTATAAAGGGTTGACCCATTAAAAAAAAAAAATCGTCAGGGTAACTACATTTAAATATTTATCGTCAACTTGGCGGAATAAGGCAGTTAAAATAGAATTCAACCTAGTGCCGTTATTTAAAAAATAATGGAATTTTTATGTTACGTCACAGGATCTTTTTTCTTACTGTGATTGGCTGAAAAGGGTGTCATTTTCATTTAAATTATTCGGCTAAGCTGAAACTTTTATGCACTTTTGAAATTCGCATCATATGGATCAATAAAATACATGAAAAATCTTTATTATTTTAGTATATACGCGAAAATACATTTAGCTTTACGTTAGTTACAAAAGGATAATTGTAATAAATTCAGGCAAATTTACACACAAGATTTACGAATAGTTTTCTATTAATAACCACGAATTAAGAATAATTAAATTACTTACGTATATTACATCAAAGTGCTTGCGGGGATGGCAACGAAGACTCTTTTCTCTTTTTCTTTCGCTGGTTGCCAGGACGATATTTTGAAATAAAAATAACTTTTTAATTCTAAACAAATTTATGTAGCTGAATGGTGTAATATATCTAGTTACTAAATATTTATGTGTCTGTGTACTGAATATCAAGTCCCATTTATTTTGTTTCTTTGCGAAATTAATTTTTACTATTATATATCGATGGCGTGTATTTTTTAATCCGCCCCAAACTTATTTGAGCGTCCCTTTTAGGAAGATTGCATCAAGTGTGTTTTTCAAACGCTCAATAGATGGCGCTACCATCTGAAAATTTTAAATTTTAAATTTTGAGCGTTTTAGAGTTTTTTCAATTAATTGACCTAGCTCAATCGTTTCAGGGGCCCAAAAAAACCCCCAGGTACGAAATTTAAAAAGAATCCTTAGAGCAGTTTTCGAGATCGTTCGGACATACACACACACACACAAACATTCCTCGTTTAATATAAGAGCGGATAAAACAACACGTGTACATAAGTTATCAGACTCGTATACAGTTTATAGAAACACACCCTAATGATTTTAGGTTAGTAACTTTGAAAGCAAAAGTAATTGCAAAACACAAAACACGCAGAATTTGCATTCATGTAAACAAAAATTCAAGGAGTTTTGTTCTCATGCCTCCAAAGAAAAACAATCTAGTTTATTTTTTTTCTTTTATTAAAGTTACGAAGTAATTGTTTAAAAGAAAAAAATATCTTTCCGCTTCCTTAATCCATAACCTATGCATATGAAACGGTGAAATCTTATAAAATTCAATTTATCGCTGGAAAATCTTTAAATTGTAACATTCGGAGGCTACGGGAAAGTTGTGTCGTGGAACCGGAGGGGCGACATGCCTTTTGAGGCGCATTCTCGGCGTGGAGTACTAGGCGAGGCGTTTATGGGCAGAGCAGGAGGAGGCGGCACGACTGGGTAAGGACTTTGGCTTAGAGCCCCCCGGCCGGCCGCTCCGGTGGATGGGAGAAATGAGACGGACTCCAACTGCGGTTACATAATTTTATTTGGATTCAATACATCTTTATTTGGCAGTTGTGTCACGCGAAAGTTCCGCTCCTGGGATGATGCCTCCGCTTTTATCACCTTCTGACGACGTGTGACATGACCTCGAACGCGTTGCAACCATTGGCCAAAAGCTAAAACTGGGCAGCGATTTTCCAAGGTTTTGTTATGACCTTTAAGACGCCTATGTGGCTGGCTGCCGGGACTGTCTATAAAATTACAAAGGAGTTGCAAGGGATCGTGTAGTAATTGTAGTGTTTGAACGCGGATTTCTTTGTCCCAACTGAATTAAACTGCGTAGTTACAGAAATATAGGATTTTCGTGGGCTTTTGATTACTACATATATATATATAACACGTACACATAAGTTAACAGACTCGCATACATTTTAATACAAACACACCCTAATGATTTTATGTTAGTAACTTTGAAAGCAAAAGTAATTGCAGAAGACGCCGAATTTGTATGCCTGTAAGCGAAAATCAAGAAGTTTTGTTCACATGACTCTCCAAAGATAACCAATCCAGGTTATTTTTAATTCTTTGTATGCTCTTATCTGAGAATTTAAATTAATACCTTATCTTAAGAACATACTTCACGTTAACAAGGTTTGTCTGTATAGAGTGCTCCCCCCGAAGGTATTAATCAATCAAGCTTCGGTTTTGACACGGACGACAGATGTCCTCTTCCGCTCTTCCTAGGTTTTCCAAAGAATTCTATAACGAAATTCAATCTGCGTTCGTTTTATGTCCATTTGTCCTAATTGGATAATTTCGAAATACCTGTTAGCAAGAAGCAAAACAGGCCAAGGTATGTTTCTTTTCCCTCCTCACACGATGAAACAAGAGATAAGTGACAGTTGAACAGAATTGGGATCTTATGATAGACATTAAAGGTAGAATCGTTTTATAGCCACTACATGACCTGGGCGACGTTTTAAGAAATAAATTTATCTCACCTGGGAGTTTTTAAAACTGAGCGTTTCATTTTATTGATTAGAGTAAAATTCAGCTCATTACACTTTTAAATCCCATGACAATTTAGTTAACATAGCTGATTTATAATTATGGAATCGAAAATTTTATTCTAATTTGAAAATACATCATTATCTAAATGAAGATTTCATTCACTTTTTGTTTATGAATAAACTAAGGGCGAGATTCAAGTTAACGCGCGCGATCGAGTTCGAATCAAACGTTTTTCAGTCGCCAGTTCCCAGTTCAGTTCCCAGAATGCTTCCAATGAACAAACCTATCGTGCTGTCACGTGATAAAAACACGATTGTTTTGTTACAGTTGAATAACGAACATTGATATATTTCGAAGTTTCCCCTGTTCGACGCGAAAACGTTCGAATTCTGTTTCGCTTGAATCTCGCCCTAAATTAAATTTGCTTTGGTAATATTGAAAATATTTCAAGACGCTTTATTCCGTAGATATTTAATTATATTTAACACACCAAAATTATAAAATTACACTTTTAAATGTGAAATTACATTTTCAGTTTCCGTCAAACGTTCTCGCCTCTTTCTTTTGAATAATCAAGAAAGACCCAGCAATGCAGTTTGGGTATAGATTAACAGTTAGCGTGTTTGACAGCCGGCTTGCTTCGAATGTTACTTCTGATCTATCGGAATAGTATTAAGAGCACTATTGTGGTGGATTGGGGTACTTCTGGAAATCTATAGAGAAAGTGTTATTTCGCAAAGTGTACGTAACAAGTTAAACGCCATAAATGGTTTCCTAATTATACAAAGATGAAACCTTGGGGAGGAGCTTAATTATCTAACAATTTTATACAAATTTTATATCACTTACTTCCTCTGAAAGCAGGAATTTATGTGTTCGCGTAAGTCTAATGGATTCCAAAAAGTTACGTGCTAATATAAAATAAATTATATTAAAGTGAACAAGTAATTGTTTATCAGAAAAAATATTTTCCCTCCATCTTAATCCATAACCTACGCTTAGGTGAAATCGTATAAAATTGAATTGATAGCTGATTTTTTTTAAATATATATAAAAACACGTGCACGTATGTTAACAGGTCCGTATACAGCCTAATACAAACACTGCCTAATGAATTTAGGTTAGTATCTTTGAAAGCAAAAATAATTGCTAAACACGTCGAATTTGTACGCCTGTAAGCGAAAATCAAGGAGTTTTGTTCCCATGCCTCTCCAAAGATAACCAATCCAGGTTATTTTTAATTGAGTGCTCTTATCTGAGATTTGAAATTAATACCATATCTTAAACACTTACTTCACGTTAACAAGGTTCGTCTGTATAGCGTGCTCCCCCCGAAGGTATTAATCAATCAAGTTTCGGTTTTGACACGGAAGAAATAGGTCCTCTTCCGTTCTCCCTAGTTTTTTTCAAAGAATTCGATAATGGCATCCCATCTGCGTTCGTTTTATGTCCATTTGTCCAGATCCGAAAATTTCGAAATACCTGATAGCAAGACACAAAGCAGGCAATTAACATATTTTATTTTTTAAAAAATCCTTGAAATGTTCCACTTTATGACATATAATAAAAAAATATTATGATGCTTTGATTTGGGGGTCCTTCTAAAGTGGTGGCTCTGGTGTACTGCATCCGAGTACGCCTCCTGTGTCTGGCCCTGGGTCAAGAGTGACTCCTATGAAGGGACGGACGAAATGATACTCAAACCGGGAAAGAACACAGGCTTTTATGATCGACATTAAAGGTAGAATCGTTTTTTTGCCACTACATGACCAGGGCGACGTTTTAAGAAATAAATTTCTCTCACCTGTGAATTCTTAAAATTGAGTGTCTCATTTACAGTAAGTAAAATTCAGCTCATTACACTTTTGAATACCATGACAATTTAGATAACATAGCTGATTTATAATTTTGGAATCGAAAATTTTATTCTAAGTTGAAAATACATCATTATGTAAATGAAGATTTCGTTTACTTTTTTTTTATGAATAAACTAAATTAAATTTCCTTGGGTAAAATTGAAAATATTTCGAGACATTTTACTCCATAGATATTTAATTATATTTAAAACACCAGAAATATAAAACTATGCTTTTAAATATGAAATTACATTTTCAGATAGGGTGGGAAGAACAACTCAGCAAACTGGAAAATAAAGAAAGACCCAGCCCTGCAGTTTGGGTATAGATAATACAGCAAGGTGTTTGACAGAGGAAGCAGAAATAGGCGTGCCTTTGAATGAAAAATATTTTCCCTCTATCTTGGCCCATAACCTACGCAAAAGACACGGTTCAATCGTATAAAATTCAATTTATAGCTGAAAAATGTTTTTAAAATATATATAAAAACACGGGCACGTATGTTAACAGATTTGCATTCAGTCTGATACAAACAGTCCCTAATGATTTTAGGTTAGTATATTTGGAAGCAAACGTAGTTACAAAGCACGTCGAATTTGTGCGCCTGTAAGCGAAAGCCAACAAATTTTGATCGGCTGACTCCAAACATAACGAATCCAGGTTATTAATGACAGTGTCATTTTATCTCTCACCTCTTTTATTGAAAATTTCGTCCAAAAATGCGACATAAAAGTATGCGACATAATTTTACATATATAAATACTATTAGTCACAACAGCTTTAATCTATTGTTACAATATTTCGTAAGCTGTAGAATATGCAAGAATATTGTTTTTGCTGTAAGGGTTGCTGCATTTCGCCTGTAACGCTATTGGTGAGTAATCCAGAGTGGATAAGAATCCTAGGATATTAGGCTTATGTTTAATATTATTCTTTTTTCCACTTTCACTTTCGCTGGCCCAGTGCCCGATGCGTTTACACCTTTTACAAGTTATTCTTGATGCATCCTTAATTTTAGGAGTCCATGTTTTATGTGTCAATGTTTCGTAATTATCTTTATTCAGCGTTTCAATTCGCCATGTTGTCATCGTGGGTCATAGGTTGTCATCGACCCACGTTTGCAATTACAAGGAAAGATCAGGAAACCCTCCTACTTCCAGTCGATGAAATAAATGTAAAGGAAGAATAAAAGAAAAAGAAAAATGGGTGAGAGATAAAATGACATAGTCAATTAATATCGTTTTAATATGGAAATAATGAAACTAAAAAATTAGAAGGTTTCAGGGCGGGGGTCTCCCCTGACGAGGCTCAAACAGCCGAGTTATATATTTTTTATTCTTTATGTACCCGTATGTGACATCTGAAATCAATACCATATGTTAAAAACGCAATTTTCGTTAACAAGGTGCGTCTATATAGCCCCCCCCTCCCCCTCCCCTAAGGTATTAATCAATCAGGAATCGATTCGGACACGAAAGAGAAAGGTCCTCTTCCTAGTTTTTCCAAATTAATCGGACAATGACATCTCATCTGCGGTCGCTTTATGTTTATTTGTCCAGAAAAGACAATATCGAAAAGTCTGTTAGCAACAGGAAAAGGAGCGAATGTTGTTTCTTTTGTCGCAGCCCACGGTGAAAGATGAGAAACAAGTGACATTTAACAGAATTGGGATATCTTGCTAAGCCGCAGAAAAAGAAGATATTTTTACAAATGACCCTTTTTAGTCTTAAAGATGCAGAGTTATAACACTAGCAGTCAGAAACAGAGTTATAACACTAGCAAATAAATGAAAATTTCCACTTTATGAGATGTAATAAAAAATATAATGATTTTTTGATTTGAGGGCCCCCCCTGAAGCCGGGGCAGGGTGCACTGCATCTGCAACACGCCCCCTAGCCAGACATGGGCAAAGAGTGCCTCCTGTGAAGGGACGGACGAAATGACACGCAAGCCCATGCCGGGAAAGAACACAGACTCCTATGGTAGATCTTTATGGTAGAATCGGTCTTTAGCCTCTACGCGAAATGGGTGGCGCTTTAAGAACTAAATTTCTATCCTATGAATTCGTAAAATTGAGTGTCTACTGTATTCATTCCATTTTCGTATCCCATGAAAATTTAGTTAACTATAGTTGATTTATAAATATGGAATTCAAAGTTTTGTTCTAACGTTGAAAATATATCTATATAAATAAAGTTTATTTTTCTCGTAATAAACTAGATTACATTTACTTTAGTAAAATCGAAAATATTTTAAGGCACTTTCTTGAATAAAGCTCGCGTAAATACGGACTAGGGTCCCTTGGAATGTTCCCCACGCAAGACAATATCCCTATAGACCTAAGATCCTAGTGCAATCAATCAGTCTTAGTCCGCAAACGCATTCCTCAACAAAGATGTTTCTAAATTTTAAAACCAGAAATATAAAATTAGATTTTGTTATATATAAAATTCCATTTTTCCCATGCATGTTTCCCGAGGTTCATTAATCATTTTAATCGATAAATCATAATGATGAGATTTGGGTATGGATAAAAACAACCCCTCCTAAATATAGAAAGCCTTACAACTTCTACGTCTCCAATCTTTGACGTCATTCCTAGCGGGTGTCGAAGTGTTGCAGTAAAAAACTGTCACGAATATAAGAAAAAAGAACATTTGAAAGAATACAGAAACAATTCAACTTTTACTGTCACCAGTTGTCGGTGAATTACGACTGAAGACAGTTAGTAAATAAAAACGGCGTTTACAGGCTAATAGAAAGCTTTTGTGTTATAGAATTTTCAAGATTTGAATTCGTGGTTTTGGTTCAGCGGGCATTTCGTACGAATTATCGAACACAGGGACCAACTGACAAAACAATTCATGCATGGTCCATGAAGTTTAAAGAAACGGGATGACCGTGTGATAAGAAACGAAGCGATCGCCCGGGTCCATCTGCTCAAACCGTAAGCGATGTACTGGAAAGATTTTTTAGGAGCCCGGCGAAATTAACCGTTCGCGCAAGCCACGAATTGAGGATACCGCAACCAACAATGTGGCGTAGATACACAATTCTACGCAAAAATTTGTGTATGAAACCATTTAGACTGCAATTTTTGCAAGCGTCGAATCCGGAAGAATACATTTCTCGTGCGAAATTTTGCACCGATGTCCAAGACAGGGACGTAGCCAGGGGGGGGGGGATATCGGGATATATCCCCCCCCCTGAAATTTTTGGATTAGTGATGAAATTCCGTCTATTTATGCACATATAAGTTCATATCCCCCCCGAAAATATTTCCAGGTGCATATCCCCCCCCCCGAAAAAATTTCCTGGCTACGCGCCTGGTCCAAGACCGTGAAACACTAGTGCCAAAAATAATTTTTAGTGACGAATAAACCTTCCACTTGTTCGGCAAAGTAAACTGCCACAAGTCACGTATTTGGACTACCAAAAATCCTCATCGTGAAGTGGAACACTATCGTGATTCACCAAAAGTTAACGTATTTGCGCTATCTCCTCTTCACGTGTCTGCGGACCATTTTCCCCCCCACAGAGATGACCATTACCGGTGTAGTGTACCTGGAAATGCTACAATTGTGGCTGATGCCGCAATTAGAGGAACACAAGGATAAGGTCTTCGTTTTTCAACAAGATGGATCTCCTCCCCATTTTATGTGTGACGTACATGAGTACCTGAACACACACTTAACTCATCGTTGGATTGCACGAGCTTCCGAAGATGACGTACCTCCTAGATATAGAAAGCCTTACCACAGCTACGTCACCGAGCGTTGACGTCATCATTTGGCCTACATTTAAAAAGTTTGACTGTGATAAAATAAATAAATTAAAAATTTCTGGTAAATACTACAAATATTAGAAAATATCTCATATTAAACATTAAAATAAAAATATCTTTCTTATACAAAATTATTCAGTATGATCTATTTCCTTATCACATTATCTAATTAGTTATGGTTAAAAACTGCCATTTGTCGTAAAATTATATTTTTTATCTCAAGTTATTAAAATATTGCCAATTATGGGTAAATTCACCAGAAATTTTTAATTTATTTATTTTATCACAATCAAACTTGAATGTAGGCCAAATGATGACGTCAAAGCTCGGTTACGTAGCTGTGGTAAGGCTTTCTATATCTAGGAGGTATACCCCAAGCTCGCCAGATTTACACCTTGTGACTTTTTCTGGTGGGGGTATGTAAAAGACCAAGTTTTCGTACCTCTTTTTCTGCGTGATGTAGCTAACTTCATAACTTTGGTAGTACCTTTGTAGAGTGTGGCAGGAACTGGACTATCGCATTGACCGTATGCCGTGTGACCAAGGGTTCACACTTAGAACACCCGTAAGCTATGTAAATAAAACCTGAATTGTTTCTGTATCCTTTTAAATGTTCGTATTTTTTGTATTAGTATTAGTTTTGTTACTATAGCACTTCGAAACACGGTAGGGAATTCTGAATAACGCTGTATTTTCGTAATGAATTTAAATAAACTAAGATTAACTGACATTATTAAATCATGATTACATAAAATTCCAAATGGAAAAAGCTCTACGTAAGTTCGTAAGTGTTAGACGTCCTGAAAATTGTAACTTCATTTAGCATGTCCAATATATACAGGTGCTAACGCTGTCCAATGGCTATTTCCTAAACCGTTAGTCAGAGACACATAGTTCCAATTGCAAAAATGCTTTAAATTGTATAATCTTTTATATCTGAAACAATCAAAGTCAATAAATCAATTTCTGTAAAAATTAAGAAATTTAAATTTTTATACGGTCCCCCGATCCTATCGGTTATATTTAGAAAATTTTTCTTTATGAAATTTCATGCACAATAAAAAAAAATTCGTCCTTCTACGACCAAAATTCGCCGAGTTACAGCTGCTTAAAGTTAGAGCACTTTTCGAGCTGTGAAATAGGGGTTTTATACAAAATGAATTTGAGAAAAATTAATGTACATGGTTTGAGCTTTGTAATATTTATTAGCAATTTCATTAACTATTTTATGAATATGATTGCAATAAAGAAGATTAACGTTTAACAATGTGTATACAATAAAGTAACATAAAAATATAGCTTATGCTGAAAGCAGAATTTTTTAAACAGGATTTTAAATGAACTGGCAATAAATAATTTCCATCGACTGCAATCTGAATATGCACTCGTACAGAAAACTCTTCCTGTACTTTTCGTAGCACACTCTTATGTTACACATCTTCATGCTACCTTTGGCACATGCTACCTACCTATCTTCTGCTTGTTTCCTGGGTTCGTCGTTCTAAAGTCCAGTTGGTGTAGAAAGTTCTAGTAAAGAGTCACTTGTCAGGATGGAACACAAACTTTATTGCTTCTAGAACTTAGTTGAACAATCAGCTGTACAAAATTCACAAGCACACTTAATCAGTAATGTGCTATTAAGAGTCCGCTTAGATCAGAAGCTCTCACAAAGGCTGTATTCCTCACACAAAATAAAACACTTCCACAGGCAAAAATTCAGTGGAAATATGCGAGGAATAACACAAACGCTCCCTCAAGACTCATCAATGAAGAATTTACACACAGTACTTAAAAATCAGTTTCTCCAAAAGCAAGCGAAAATAATGCTATTTCGACAATACAAAGCAAAGCACCGTAAACACTGAAAGCTCGATCCACACTGAACTGGGGCAAATGACATGCTTGTATTTATAGGCCACGCAGAATCCAAAAAAAGCTTCCAGAAGAATGTATTTCTGTAAGATTCCACATTAGGCTGGAATTTTGATTGCGTCATAGAGAGAAATGTTAGGCTATTACGCATGGTAATTCAGAAAAACTATCTTTACAAGCCCCATTGGGAAAATCGGGCCAAATGACCAAAAGGCTTGACCCAGGCTTGGTGACTTTTGGCGAAATATCACCAAATTTTGCTCCAATAATAAGTCCCCAAAAGGGGAAGCGCGCTGGTATTTATAGAAGAGGCAGAAACTACAAGGAGCTGCCAGTAGGATCTACTTCTCGAAGATCCATATAAAACGGGAATTTTGAGTACGTCATAGAAGAGAAATGTTAGGCTGTTATGTGCTTTTAACGCAGAAAAACCAACTTTCAGGGCCCATTGGGAAAATCGCCCCAAATGACCAAAATGTCGCCGAGCTTGGCGACTTTTGGCGAAATATCGCCTAATTTGGCGCCAAAAATAAGTCCACAAAAGTGAAGTTACCGAAGGCCTACGACCAATATTTCTCGAGATTTCTAGAACAGCCATAGAAAATCAATCGGGAAACCAAAACCTTCGTATCTCCGGTTCTAGTTGACCGATTTTGATGCAATAAAACGCAAAATTTAACTATTTGACATTTTTTTTGACAAAATTTAACATTTTAACAATTTGGAACCCCAGAACAGCGGGTAGCCCCAAAAATTGGTAACAGCCTTGAAAGTCTTTTAGGGTTAATAAATTATAGATTTTTAATAATTGTGAATGAGCTCAATCAATTGGAATAAAAAAGGGAGGTACACTAAAGGTCCTAAATATAAACTTCAGCATTTTGCAGCAAATCTTTGAGTTACGAGAGTTACATCCGTTCATACAGATAGTACATACGTACATTTCTACACAACTAATCAAAATGTATTCACGGTCTGAGGAGACACATCGTACATTCATGATACACATGTACGTTGAGACTTCACGCAGGAACTTGTCAAAGTGAATTTAGGAACTGTTTTAATCGATTATACCGTTAAAACCTTCATACCCAAATTTACAATACATCTTTTACTGGAGTACGAAGAAGTAAAGTATGATTCAATCTACCGTTTTCACACTTATTCAATACTAATAGAGCAAGAGCCAGCGACCACCAGACCTTCGTCATTATAAAAGCTGAAACTTTCTCTGCGCATACCCCGCAACAGAGGTAGGAACAATCGGCCAGTATAAAGTTTGGATGATCGTGGCTTTGGCAGGTAACAGGTGGCAAAGGTGTATAAAATTGCCAAAAATTTCGTCATTTCATAAAGCTTAATTTTTTTATATGTTCTTTTTCGCAGTACTAGAAATCACTTTATCCCTTGCCGGACACTTTTCCATCGTGGCAAACCCCCGCCAGACAATCTCAAAGTCTTGAAAAACGTAATTCTATTACGAGCGCGCTGCAAGAAAGTTCGCGCGTAAGAAAGTTCAGAAGTAGCAGTCTAAAATGTGCTTAACACTTGTGACAGCTTGACGTACTTCGTCGCGGAAGTTTACGAACACAACAGTTTTCCATGACTTTGAGGTTGTCTGGCGGGGGTTTGCCACGATGGAAAAGTGTCTGGCAAGCGATAAAGTGATTTCTAGTACTGCGAGGAAGAACATATAAAAAAATTAAGCTTTATGAAATGACGAAATTTTCGGCAATTTTATACACCTTTGCCACTTGTTACCTGCCGAAGCCACAATCATCCAAACTTTATAGTGGTCGATTGTTCCTACCTCTATTGGGGGTATGCGCAGAGAAAGTTTCAGCTTTTATACTATGACGAAGGTCTGGCGGTCGCTGGCTCTTAGACTATATCTGAAGAACCCATTCTTCGCACGGGAATGGAGATTGTTAAAACAACTGATACGAGCGAAAAAAAAATCATGCACTTATCTGCTTATCTCTGCAAACTTTTGTCTCGTAAATAATTTATATATTCGATTCTGATTACATATTTTATAATTTGGAAACTATGTTGAAGGTGATGTTTTTTTTTTTTTTTTTCGTCAACATTTGTTACCCTTTAACTTACTAATACATGTTAATCCTCCTTACGTAAAAATAAAGTCGATGAGTAATTTCATTTCCAATTTCAACATGAAAATTTAATTACTCTATCAATAGTATCTGTTGTTGTTGCTTATGTTGTTAAAAGCTACAATCAAGAGAAAATTGAAGTAATTTTTGGAGGAAAATATAAGTATTAGAAAAAATTAAAAATACATATACCTGTGTAAGCAGAGCTGCCAACTCCCCCGTATTTTCAGGAGATTTCCTACCACTAATTTTTAATTGGCAGCTTATACTTAAAGTAAGGCCGAATATTAAATACAAAATAAAACTTTAAAAATTGTGCTGGAAAATTCGGAGAGTTGACACCTCTGTATATGAGACAAACAAAATATAAATTTTAAATATACCCTGATTTAAAGAACTATTTTATCTACTTCGCATTTTATTTCCTTCGTATATGTAGCAATAAATCTTGCGAATTGCCCACAGCTGCACATGTGCCCTATACGACTCCCTTCCTCTGAAAGAAAGAATTTACGCGTTGGCATCAGCCTAATGCCTTCCAAACAGTTATGTACTAATTTAAACAGTGAAATTCTATTAAAGTTAAGAAGTAATTGTTTAAAAAAAATATCTTTCCGCATCCTGAATACATAACCTATGGATATGAAACGGTGAAATCGTGTAAAATTCAAATTATCGCTGGAAAATCTTAAAATATATATATAACAACACGTACACATAAGTTAACAGACTCGTATACAGTTTAATATAAACACACCGTAATAATTTTAGGTTAGTAACTTTGAAAGCAAAAGTATCAGGTTGTAACGAAAGTTTTCCGCCATATCTGCCTGAAAAAGTACTAACTCCTTAGATAACTGTTTTTGAACTTTCGGTACCATACCTGCACCGTGTCACATGATACAACAATAGTACTTAAAGCTGTACTCATAATTCGTTGATATTCTGTAGCTGTGTTTTTGCAACACAACTGGAAGTAAATGATGGTTCTAATCCTGTGGAGTGATAGTTCCATTTGAGACACCTTGTTCTTAATCATAACTATATTTTTTACAGATTTCACAACACGGTGTTATAAAGTAAGCCTCTTTCTTTCAAATGCCGAAAATCGTTTGACAAAATATGAGCAAATACGCCAACACGAACTGTGCGCTGACGATGTGTGCGGTGGCGGGAAACTTTCGTTACAATCTAATAATTGCAAAACACGCCGAATTTGTATGTCTGTAAGCGAAAATCAAGGAGTTTTGTTCCCATGCCTCCAAAGATAACCAATCCAGGTTATCTTTAATTCTTTGTGTGCCCTTATCTGAGATTTGAAATTAATACCATATCTTAAAAACGTACTGCACGTAACGTTAACAAGGTTCGTCTGTATAAAGTGCTTCCCCCGAAGGTATTAATCGATCAAGCTTCGGTTTTGACACGGACGACAGAGGTACTCTTTCGCTCTTCCTAGTTTTTCCAAAGAATTCGATGATGACATCCCATCTGCATTCGTTTTATGTCCATTTGTCCAGATCCGATAATTTCGAAATATCTGTTACCAAGAAAAAAAACAGGCCAAGGTATGTTTCTTTTCTCTCCTCACACGGTGAAACAAGAGATAAGTGACAGTTGAACAGAATTGGGATACCGTGAAAGATGCAGTGTAATAAAACTAGCAATCAACATATTTTATTTTTTTAAAAATCATTGAAATTTCCTGCTTTATGAGATATAATAAAAAATATAATGATGCTTTGATTTCGGGGTCCTTCTGAAGTGGAGGCTCGGGTCTACTATATCCAGAGCACACCCCCTGTGTCTGGCCCTGGGTCAAGAGTGACTCCTATGAAGGGACGGGCGAAATGATACTCAAACCGGGAAAGAACACAGGCTTTTATGATCGACATTAAAGGTAGAATCGTTTTTTTGCCACTACATGACCAGGGCGACGTTTTAAGAAATAAATTTCTCTCACCTGTGAATTCTTAAAATTGAGTGTCTCATTTACAGTAAGTAAAATTCAGCTCATTACACTTTTGAATACCATGACAATTTAGATAACATAGCTGATTTATAATTTTGGAATCGAAAATTTTATTCTAAGTTGAAAATACATTATTATAAAAATGAAGATTTCGTTTACTTTTTTTTTGGTGAATAAACTAAATTAAATTTGCTTGGGTAAAATAGAAAATATTTCAAGACACTTTATTCCATTGATATTTAATTATATTTAACATACCAAAAATATAAAATTGTGCTTTTAAATATGAAATTACATTTTCAGTTTAGTTCAGATCGACGAGAAGGACGCAAAAGATACCGCCACTCCAGATAAGACCCAACCGTGCAGTTTGGGTATAGATATACACCAAGCAGGTTTGACTGAACTATCAGAAATAGGCGTCTTCGAATGAAAAATATTCTTCCTCTATCTTAATCCATAACCTACTCATAAGAAACGGTGAAATCGTATAAAATTAAATTTATAGCTGAAAATGTTTTAAAAATATATATATAAACACGTTCATGTATGTTAACAGATTCGTATACAGTCTAATAACTCCCTAATGATTTTAGGTTAGTATCTTTGAAAGCAAAAGTAATTACAAAACACGTTAAATTGTGCGCCTGTAAGCGAAAGTCAAGAAATTTTGATCCAATGACTTCAAAGATAACCAATCCAGGTTATTTTTTATTATTTATGTACCGTATCTCATATCTGAAATTTATACCATATGCTAAAAACGTACTTTTCGTTAACAAGTTTCGTCTGTATAGCCCCTCTACCCTACCTTAAGTTATTAATCAATAAAGCCTCTGTCTGGACACGAAATAGAAGCTCCTCTTCCTAGTTTTTCCAAATTAATCCGATAATGACATCTCATCTGCGGTCGTTTTATGTCCATTTGTCCAGAACCGATAATATCGAAAAGTCTTTTAGCAACAGGTAAAGGAGCGAGGCGTGTTTGTTTCGTCTCCTCCCATTATGAAAAATGAGAAGCAAGTCACATTTGAACAGAATTGGGATAGCTTGCTAAGCCGTAGAAAAGATGACACTTTTACAAATGACGCTTTTTAGTCCTAAAGATGCAGAGCAATAACACTTGCAGTCAACAAATTTTATTTTTAAAGAAATCATTGAAATTTTCTACTTCATTAGGTATAATAAAAAATATAATGGTGTTTTCATTTGAGGGCCCCTCTGGAGCCGGGGCAGGGTGCACTGCATCTGCAACACGCCCCATGGCCAGCCATGGGCCAAGGGTGCCTCCTGTGAAGGGTTGGACGAAATGACACGCAAGCCCATGCCGTGAAAGAGCACGTACTCCTATGGCAGATCTTTATGGTAGAATCGGTCTTTAGCCTCTACGCGATTTGGGTGGCGCTATAAGAACTAAAATTCTATCTTATGAATTCGTAAAATTGAGTGTCTACTGTATTCATTCCATTTTCGTATCCCATGAAAATTTAGTTATCTATAGTTGATTTATATATATGGAATTCAAAGTTTTGTTCTATGTTGAAAAAATCTCTTTATATAAATGAAGAATTTATTTATCGATTAATAAATTAGATTACATTTACTTTAGTAAAATCGAAAATATTTTAAGGCACTTTCTTTAATAAAGCTCACGTGATTTCGGAGTAGGGTCCCTTGGAGAGTTCCCCACGCAGGACTTTACCCCTTTGGACCTAAGATCCTAGTGCAATCAATCGGTCATAGTCCACAAACGCATTCCTCAATAAAGATGTTTCTATATTTAAAATACCAGAAATATAAAATTAGACTTTCTTATATACATAAAATTAAGAAACTATAGTAAGTTCGTTAATCGTTGTAATTGGTAAACTATAACCATGAGATTCGGGTATGGATAAAAAACAACGCCTCATGTATAGAGAAAGCCTTACAAATCCTACGTCTCCAAGCTTCGACGTCGTTCCTCCCGGGTTTCGAAGTGCTGCAGTAAAAAACTGAGAAGAATATAACAAAAAGAACATTTGAAAGAATATAGAAACGATTCAAGTTTTACTGTCACCAGTTTTTGGTAAATGACGACTGAAGTCAGTTAGTAAATAAAAATGGCGTTTACAGGCTAATAGAAAGCTTTTGTGTTTTAGAATTTTCAAAATTTGAATCAGTGGTTTTGGTTCAGCGGGCATTTCGTAGGAAATATCGAACACAGGGACCAACTGACAGAACAATACATGCGTAGTTCAAGAAGTTCGAAGAAAGGGGATGCCCGTGTTATAAGAAACGAAGTGATCACCAGGGCCCATCTGCTCAAACCGTAAGCGATGTACTGGAAAGTTTTTTGAGGAGCACGACGAAATTAACCGTTCGCGCAAGCCACGAATTGGGGATACTGCAACCAACAGTGTGGCGTATTCTACGCAAAAATTTGTGTATGAAACCATACAGATTGCAATTTTTCCAAGAGTCGAATCCGAAAGAATGCATTTCTCGTGCGAAATTTTGCATCTATGTCCAACACCGTGAAACATTAGCGCCAAAAATGATTTTTAGCGACAAATCAACCTTCCACTTGCCGGACAAAGTAAACTGCCACAACTCACGCATTTGGTTGACCAAAAATCCTCAATGTGAAGTTGAACACTATCGTGATTCCCCAAAAGTTAACGTGTTTTGCGCTATCTCCTCCTCACGTGTCAGCGGACTGTTTTTTCCACAGATATGACCATTACCGGTGTAGTGTACCTGGATATGCTACAATTTTGGCTAATGCCACAATTAGAAAAACATGAGGATAAC
This sequence comes from Cheiracanthium punctorium, assembly GCA_038373885.1. Taxonomy (NCBI): domain Eukaryota; kingdom Metazoa; phylum Arthropoda; class Arachnida; order Araneae; family Cheiracanthiidae; genus Cheiracanthium; species Cheiracanthium punctorium. The sequence goes on from JAWZYV010017512.1 coordinate 29,473, forward strand.
GTCTTCGTTTTTCAACAAGATGGAGCTCCTCTCCATTTTATGTGTGATGTACGTGAGTACCTGAATACACACTTAACTGATCGTTGGAGTGGGCGAGCTTCCGAAGATGGCGTACCTCTTTTGCGATGGCCCCTACGCTCGCCGGATTTAAACCTTGTGACTTTTTCTTGGGGGGGGGGTATGTAAAAGACCAGGTTTTCGTACAGTCTGTCAATTAAATAACCAAATGTCGGAACCGTATATGAACAATACAGTTGTTGGGACATTTTTTTTTGACTTCCCCCCACAACCCCTTCCCCCCCCAATTCTATTAAAAATAATAATAATAATAATAATTATAGGTGATATAAATCCACGAGAATCCTTTACTTTGTTTTTGAATTATGTTATTTCTCGTCAACAATGAACAACATAAAATTATAACAAATGCAATGTAACTCTTTAAGGTATAACCCTTTCCTTTCCTCATCTACCCCCACCTCATCACATCGACCCAAGCAATGCTAAAAAAAGGCAGCTGTTCTATCATAAATACTAGCTAGATGGCATATGATCAAAATGTTCATTGCATACTATACCACTTATATATTTGTTAAATATATGTAGTGAATCGAACCCAATTCTATTTTTTTTTTAAAAATAATAATAATAATAATTATGGATTATATAACTCCAGGAGAATCCTTTACTTTTTTTAACTGGAAAGGACATGCTAAAATATATGTAGTGAATCAATTATGGATTATATAACTCCACGAGAATCCTTTACTTTTTTTAACTGGAAAGGACATGCTAAAATATATGTAGTGAATCAAACCCAATTCTTTTTTTTAATATATTTATGGGTGATATAACTCCACGAAAATCCTTTACTTTTTTAAACTGGAAAGAATATGCTAAAAAAGTAAAGAATTCTCGTGGAACTATATCACCTGCAACTATTATTATTATTATTTGTTTATTTATTTTATTTTATTTATCTAAAAAAACAGAAATCCAATCTATTCTTTGTGATTGGTAATAATCAAAAAAGAACGTCAGAGTTGGTTGATTCCCTGGATTAAGTTTTAGGTTTGTTCTGTAATTTATGTTATTAATATCAATCAAGTATGTTTTTTTTTTTTTTTTTTAACATATATAAAGTTGTTAGTTTTTAAATATGGATATATATATGTTATAATTTATATTTCAAAGATATATTTTCAAATTTATATTTCAATTCAAGATATGCTACCAGATGAACAAGCACTACCACCGTTGCCACCAGAGGAAGGCGGGCCGCAAGATATGCTACCAGATGAACAAGCACTACCACCGTTGCCACCAGAGGAAGGCGGGCCGCAAGATATGCTACCAGATGAACAAGCACTACCACCAAACGAAGGCGGGCCGCAAGCACTACCACCAGGCGGGCCGCGAGACATGCTACAAATAAGGAGAAAACGGGGTAGACCACGGCTGCGAGGCAGAGGATCACGCGGTGGTATCAGTACCGAAAAAGGTCAATTACGAAATAGAGGAAATAGGGATGTTAATCCCTATAACCCGACTGCCTCTTCTCACCACCACCGCCAATACAACACTGTCAATACTACACCGCAATGCCAACAACGAGAGCAGACGAATAATCAGCCAGAAAATCGAAAGAAGGAAACGAATAATAAAAATGAAGAGAACATACAGCAGCCACATCATGTAGACGTAGCGATACAAAATGTATCGAATGTAACAATTAATAACTGTATGTATGTCAAATTTTATTACAATTAAATAGATTTAATAAAAAAAAAACTCTTAAAATATATATTGTTTTTGTTTTTCTTTTGTTAATTGTCTTATAATTGATTTATATAAAAGACATTCCAATGATTAAAAAAAAAAAAAAAAAAAAACCCATGAAATTTAATAATTTAAAAATGTTTAAGAACATATAGTTCTATGGTCGGGGTGTTGAAATATAAATTATAACATATATATATCCATATTTAAAAACTAACAACTTTATATATGTTAAAAAAAAAAAAAAAAACATACTTGATTGATATTAATAACATAAATTACAGAACAAACCTAAAACTTAATCCAGGGAATCAACCAACTCTGACGTTCTTTTTTGATTATTACCAATCACAAAGAATAGATTGGATTTCTGTTTTTTTAGATAAATAAAATAAAATAAATAAACAAATAATAATAATAATAGTTGCAGGTGATATAGTTCCACGAGAATTCTTTACTTTTTTAGCATATTCTTTCCAGTTTAAAAAAGTAAAGGATTTTCGTGGAGTTATATCACCCATAAATATATTAAAAAAAAGAATTGGGTTTGATTCACTACATATATTTTAGCATGTCCTTTCCAGTTAAAAAAAGTAAAGGATTCTCGTGGAGTTATATAATCCATAATTGATTCACTACATATATTTTAGCATGTCCTTTCCAGTTAAAAAAAGTAAAGGATTCTCCTGGAGTTATATAATCCATAATTATTATTATTATTATTTTTAAAAAAAAAATAGAATTGGGTTCGATTCACTACATATATTTAACAAATATATAAGTGGTATAGTATGCAATGAACATTTTGATCATATGCCATCTAGCTAGTATTTATGATAGAACAGCTGCCTTTTTTTAGCATTGCTTGGGTCGATGTGATGAGGTGGGGGTAGATGAGGAAAGGAAAGGGTTATACCTTAAAGAGTTACATTGCATTTGTTATAATTTTATGTTGTTCATTGTTGACGAGAAATAACATAATTCAAAAACAAAGTAAAGGATTCTCGTGGATTTATATCACCTATAATTATTATTATTATTATTATTTTTAATAGAATTGGGGGGGGGAAGGGGTTGTGGGGGGAAGTCAAAAAAAAATGTCCCAACAACTGTATTGTTCATATACGGTTCCGACATTTGGTTATTTAATTGACAGACTGTACCTCTTTTTCTGAGTGATGTAGCTGAACTGCGTGAACGGATTACACGTGCTGTCCATAACTTTGATAGTATCTTTGTAGAAAGTGGCAGGAACTGGACTATCGCATTGACCGTATGCCGTGTGACCAAAAGTTCACACTTAGAACACCCGTAAGCTATGTAAATAAAACCTGAATTGTTTCTGCATCCTTTCAAATGTTTTTATCTTCTGTATTAGTATTAGTTTTGTTACTATAGCGCTTCGAAACACGGTAGGTAATTCTGAATAACGCTGTATTTTCGTAATGAATTTAAATAAACTAAGATTAACTGACATTATTAAATCATGATTACATAAAATTCCAAATGGAAAAAGCTCTACGTAAGTTCGTAAGTGTTAGACGTCCTGAAAATTGCAACTTCATTTAGCATGTCCAATACATATAGTAAAAATATAAGTAAATTCCTGTTAAAAATTTTGTTCTTAAATTTAGTTTTTTGACTTTTGCTTAGTGGAGGCTCTGCCTGGACAGAATTGTAAATTATAACATAAATGAGACACGTGTTCTAAAAATTAACTAAATTATTTAATTTATATGGAAACTATTAATGTTTAAATTGTTATTATTAACACAACATTAGCCGCAGCATAAGAACAAACGAGCAAATTTTTCAGATTAATTGATTTACAAGTTTTAATTTTGTTTTTGCTCGACAACTTCAAAAACGATAATTTTGACGCACTACAAAAAAGTACAGCTGCCTTAAAATAGTTATTGATTTTTTACTTTGTTTATTTAATGAATGCAATATACAAATACTCAAAGTTTATAAATAATTTTGTCCTGAATAATGCATAGAATTTTTTCTGTTAAAGTTAGACAAACTTGAGCTTAGAAAAAATTTAAGTGCATTTCTTTTTCAAGCTAATTTCTAAACGAAAGAAATTTTTTTATTCTTTTAAGCATATGGCACTGGCCATTTCAATTACATATTCTTTTCAAACTCATTTTCTGAACAAAACGGGCAAACAAAAAAAATATATATATAAATAATTCTCTTCTCTTAAGCAGTTGCTAATTAAATTTTCTGCCATTATAATTTTACCCTTAGGAAAACGTAGATTGTCGCTTTTGAGTGTGAGATCTCCCACTTGGCACGGAAAAGAATTTACAAGTAAATGGGTTTTCCCTTTCCTTCGCTTTTTCCTTTCATTTATTTTTACTATTTTTTAAGAAGAACTATTAGGCCCCAAAATAACTCTCTCGACTGGGGAGGGGGGATAAGTGAATACTTTTTTAGTAAGAAGTGTACGTGAGAAATTGATTTTTTTTAAATACAAATAAAACATCTGAAAGAAAGAATGAATTTCTCCGTGGAAATTATTAAACGCAGAGAAAAATTGATGAGTTCCCAATAGTATAGATAGGGTTTTCCTTCTTCAACTTGAAAGATATCCCTAACCACACACAGGCAGGTAATCAGAAGGAAGGGCTTAAAAATATTCTAACGATTGACCTGGACTTTTCTCACAACACACACACACACAAAATAAATAAATAAATAAAATAATAATAATAATAATAATAATAATAATAATGTATTTGAGTGTAAGACAAATTTCTCATTTCAGTTTTGTGAATAACTCATTGACGTTTTCGAATAACACACAACTCAAAAAATAAAAGAAAAATTATTATTTTATACCTGATTCATTTCTTATGACGAATAGGATTTCAAGTACAAAATGGACTTAGGAAATATGACTTACACTCAAGCACTTTATTTTCGGAGGATGTAGATTACCTACACAATTGTGCAAGGATGAGCTACACAATTTTGTGGATCAGATATAAAATAATAATTCCTCTTATTTCTTTTCAGTTGCGTGTTATTCGAAAAGCTTAATGAGTTATTCATAAAACTAATATAATAAATTTATCTTGCACTGAAATACATTTCTTTTATGTGATTGCAGCAGAAAAAGTCCGGGTCTTAAAGGATTATATATGTGTTTAATTACATTCCGAATGAGTTGGAAGCTATGGAGGCAACATCGACTATAATAGTATAGAATGCAGCAGAGCATAATGATAAATTGAATCGCATCAGGTATCAGGCCTGTTTCGGAATATTATTCGTAAAATTGATATACGAATTTATTTGATCAGTACTTGCATCCGCTGAAAACTGGAGAACACTATGAAATTGTATCGATTTAGAAGAAAAATCGAACAGACTGCTCAAATGATCCCAACCTTGAGTAAGTGCAGCCGTTGCCGAAATTCGATTTAAAATCGTTGTGCGTAGGCACAGCCTGCTGGGAACTGAAAATATTTACCTGTAGAGCACGTGATATACTATTACATGGTACGCCACGTTGCTTGCAGTCCAATGGAGCAATGCCAACGTCTGCACTTTTTCGACGTAGGGTAGTACAACCACTTGCTCATATAGATCGGTGTGTAAACGGTTTCTAATGGAAAGGTTAAAAATAACATTATTTATTATAAAGATCTATAATTTTTTTGTGAATTCACTCATGCTCAAAAGCACTTTAATAATTTGAAATGATAAATTTCATTTTATGGCAAATATCAATATTTAAATATCAGTAATCACGTAATAGTGGGACACCTTTCCCCGTGCACGCTTGTGGTCGCCAACCGCCGAATATAGTTTAGCGATTTTTTTGGAATGACTATGCGATTTCTGACCGCTAAGCTCACACATTATACAACTTGCACATTTTCAGTTAATGTTGGTTTTGAAAGGAGAAAATATCTACTCAATTATTTAAATATCATAAATTTTTGTATTGAAATAGATAATTAACATCTGATAACTGGCAATACCTTTCTTGAGTTTGACCATTATAAGTACTCTTATATAGCATATAGTTGTTAGAATCATTACCGATTTCTGAGAAATCTTTTTATGCGTGTCAAGAATTCAAAATTAAATTACAACGCCATTGTTTGGATAAATCATAAAGAGGAACTATCACTGACGCAAGTTGTAGGATCCAACATACCGGAGTTTTCAAGAAATTACGTTCTAAACATTTGAAAATCAGCATATGCAGCTAAATACTGTTATAACGAGAAGCAGTTCGAATAATCATTCCACGATGCTTAAACACGTTCAGCAGGAGTACCCGAGTTTGCGCGTTCATGACCTGAGAGATGCAAAGTAACTTTCATTCTTCTTTCATTCATTTTATGGTATATTTAGTTAAATAATAAAATAAAGTCCAGTTAGTGATATATAGCCCTGAATTTATCCTTTTATCTCATTCCGTGCAACTGCAACTAAGCCAAGTCTATACTACAAGTTGAAAATATTCATGGTTACATAAGCGACAGGATTAACAACTCGTAAATATCTTTGAACAAAGGCAACGGTTAAACATCCAGTACTTAAAATTTCTGTTTAAATTAATTTCAGATCTTTAATATCTAAGTATAAAGAACACGAGACGGCTCACAAACTTCATTCTGCACATACCCTTCATCATAAGATAAGGCACTTCATCAGAAGAGAATTTCATAAGTAGCGCCGCTGAGTATCATTTTATCTCTTTTCATTATGATTCACGACGCGTGATGTTTTCGCAGAAATTACAAAAATATGGTTTATAGCAAAGAAACTTGTATGAAGCACTTGCCCTATAATGAAGACAAATATTAACGCTACACGTTTTAAATTTGGGGTGAACATATATTATAAACAGGTTGTGCTTTGCAAAGTATAGCTCGTTGCTTCGTTCGACACATACGGCTCTTGTATTATATGCCAAGATAAAAATGCTTTGTGTGTTCCATAAGTAGACATTGCTGTTCTTTCATAAAATAATGCGCTGCAGTGAACTAAGATTTTGCAGTAGGTTATTAAGCGCGTTAAGAGTGTAATTATAAAGCTGCAAAATTTTAAGAAAGAGTATATATCCGAAAGTAAGTTCTCTCGTTTGCTGCATTCAGTACTTTTATACATCAATGCTGCTTGGTAGACTTAGAAAAATATTAAAAGTTCTAATTGTTCACTCCAAAGCTAAGATAACCCCCTTCCAAATTTATCTTTGAAGCGGCTTAGATAGTAGAACTTCCTGGTTTCCGACTTATTACGCAAGTCACGTACAATTCCTTACAGAAATTGTTTCCCGAAGAAAATAAGAACGATAACCAATTAGTAGATCTGGAACCTTTTACAAATAAATGTCCGAGGTAGATACTTGATAATTTTAATTTTAAAATTACTACTCATAAAAAGTGGTTGATTGCATTCTGTACAGTTTGGTAACTATTCGTTTGCCAAGTAATATTACTAAAATTATATTAGTACAATTCTGTAGTAAAAATAAAATGCTTTGCACTTTATTAAAATAAAGGACGAATTTTGGAACGTAATAATTTACTAAGTGTTTAACTATATGAAACACAACAATTTTTACGATAAGTATAATCCTGCAATGCAAGCACACCAAAAATCAAATTCTCAATTCAAGAGTAAAATTTTCACTGGTGAATAGCGTACAATATAAACGATTTACCGGTAGTCTCATTACAATAACGTTTCGTAAATAACCAGAGAACGAAGAACTTGGAAGGGCGCAGCCAACGCTCTCTGCGAGAGTTTCCTTGAGACTTGTTAATCTTATACACTTCCATTATAATTAGACGTTCTGTTTACTTTTAGAAAATTCACTGTATCCCCGTAAATCAGTGGTGCCTTGCAGAAAAGATAAACATACTGGTGGGAGAGGGGAGGCCAGTCAAAGATAGAGTTAACTGTCGCCTCGCCACTGTAGGAAACTTTTAAACAACTCGTTAGTTAAGTAATCGGGCAATTATTTTTACCTTTATTAATGAGAAAATAATTAAAAGAAACTTTGCAGCATGCTTTAAAAAATCAAAGCCTAGTAATAATGTATTAAAAATTAAAGCCTAATATGAAGAAAACTGCATAATTGCAGTATATTAGAGTGCCTCTTTGCAGTTTTATATAGTATTTTAATAAAGGATGTTATTGCAATATTTCTAGTTTCTTCCTTTGAGGCGATACGAGATGGATTAGAAATGCGTAAATGGTTTCCTGCGGCTTGAACAAAGCTTCTCAGTTCGTCACATACACAGTTATACTGCTGGAGCAAACTAAAAGTGGATAAATACTGGACAATGAAAAATTTGGGATATCTACTTAAAATTTGCTTTATTTCTGAATTTGAACGAAAGCTGCAGCTGTATCCTCCTTATACACTACATGTAGAAGCAGCCACCTACTTAACGCATGTAATTGCACGACTATAGTACAGTCATCAACAATTAAGACGGTATATACATATGTGTATAAAACTATTTGCAAGGAAATATGATTTTAATTTGTCGCATTTCGAAAATTTTACTAAGATATTAACTAAGTAAAATGGATACTCTATATAAAACTCTCAATAAAAATATGATAGTTAGCACGGGAAAAATGATCAAGGTAATAATGAATTTTTAAAAAAATCATAAAGTGAAACAATTTCGATACTTGTAAAAATGTAAAATAATTTTACTAGGAAGTTAATAATATCACTCTTAATACATTCTGCATCTGCACGGTTACGATAGCAATTATCAATGCAATAATTGATTAATTCGGTGATTTTGAAAATTGCCCATGCTGTATGCAAGATGGATCGCGCTTTTCTTCGACACGTCGAAGCTATAGAGTCGAAATTTACATTTCTTTTACCAGGCTCTCTTCTCTGGCAGCTCATAGACGATATCTACGCATGTGAGACGATACTTCGTTGTGAAAGTGCGAGACGAGACGAGACCTGAGCCGTTTCTCATCTCGCATGGTCTCGCGACCATCCCTAATATGTCCCCTTGACAGTTTCCCCAAAAATGCAGATGCAAATAAAATTATCTGGGTAATCTTTTCTTTTTATACTCATACTGATTTTTGCACTAAACTAAAAAATTAAAAATCCACAGAAAGTGAATAAAAAAAAACCTGTCTTTTACGTACAGTTTGACGTTATTCAACTCTGGCCATGTTCTAAACTTTCTTACTGTTAAGAGGATTAAAAGGAAAACGAAGAGGATTAACTCTCAGCACCCAGTTACTTAGATGTAAACTGAAAAAATATTCTCATATTTGTAACTGAAGAATATTCTAGTTTAAACAATTGGAATTCATTCAATTCCGGTAGTTAGAGTGTGGATAGACGGAACAGAATTTCTGATTTTCTAGGAGGCTATATCTTGAAAAACTGGAAAAACTCTGACCTAGAGTTTTACTCCTTAATTATTTATCATAGACTTAAACGGAAAGTTACGTAAAAAATGCTGCAGAATTTATTGTATTATTAAAAGTGTTTAGGAATTTGACTCGAAATTAAATACGAAATTTAAAAAAGGGGAATGAAAGAAAGGAATCCCAATTGATAAAATGTGCCCCCTACATTAATAAGGTGATTTACAAATTTGAGCATATTCTAAAAAGTGTCGGAGATATGAAAATAAGTATGCTGACATACACCACTTTCAGTATTGAAAGTCATATATTGACGTACGCCCCCGTTCACCAATCGCTTAAAACGAATTCTCAAGTACATGAAAACAGACACTTAGAACTAACAGTACCCTTGCCACACACTCGGGTGTTCTTGATTTTCTAATTTAATGAGCTGAAGAACAATCAGACATTCACGAGGGTGTTAATTTAAACAAAAATTTCTTTTAAATTTTCTGGTTGCAAAATTGTGGAACTATATTTCTCCATGTTTTTGAGAAAACGTTTAACGTTCTCGTACCTCGAATTTTCGGAATATTTCTTTAGTAAAATAGATTTCAGCTTTACCAAAGGGAATTTAAACTTACGTACTAATCGGAAAAAGCAATCTTCATTTATATAAAGTGGTATTTTCAACCTAAACAGTAATTTTGGAGAGATTCTATTTTAATAATTCCAATATATTTAATTGAAATTTCCTGGGTTGCTAAAATAATGCATCATTAGAAACTCTTTACGAACTCACAGGTACAACAAAGTTCATAAAACAGCATAACTGAACAAAAAAAAGAAAAGAAAGATAAATCATGCCAAACGCATAGGTTATAAAACACTTTCCAACTCAAAAATATTTTTGCGACAAATTTGGCAATGTATTTTCCTTAAAACTGGCAAGATTTTGGAGATAAATTACTGTTGTATTATAGGTATAAATGCAATGTGACCCTGTAAAATACCTTTAATTTTTTATTTCAACGTTTAACTAAAGAATGTAAAAATTTTATACTCGTTGTCTTGTGCTAGAGATGTATTAGTGTCTCTCAAATGCACACTGTAATGTATTGGAATTCTTCTGAGTGCTCCTGTAGAAGAACGATTAATAATACAGACGCTATTCTTAATGGAGAGCATTATTTGGAGAACCTTAATAATATGTATGCCAAATTTGTTTTCTTTCAAAAAACCGAAAATCTCTAAAATACGTTTTCAAGAATGACTGCCCATAAAGTGCGATGTATTGGATATTATTTCTCTTGTAAAAGAACTATAAATGCTACTTACACCATTTTCAATAAGGTACATGATACTGTACATAGAAAAAAACATAAATTTCGCACAAAAAGGTGTATATTTACAGCAGTTAGAACACTCTACGGGTGGACAAAAGAACCGAGAAGCAAACCGAAATCATACAGACCTCTCAAACTTGCTGGTAAGTTAAAAATACAAATATTCCTTTTATACAACATAACGGTATCGGACGAACACGGAGAGCAAAAATTGATTATTTTAAGGATTTGCATTCTAAAAATAATTTTCCATGCACTAAAGACTCAAAGTTTGCTATTTTGTTCCATGTAAATAAATTAACCCTTTTTGGGTTGTAACACATTAACGGATTTTCATCGTTCGGAGAAATTCCTCCGACCGATACAACACCCTCCCACATCTAGTCAAATAGAACTTAGCCATTCCTTAATAAAACACATACACTAAATCGGTTAATTACAGAGCGAGTAACGAATTTTCAAAATTTTTAATGAAATCTTCATAGCTGAATATAGTAAGATTAGATATTTTTCGAGGTGCTTACTTATAATCCCGCCGATCCGCCAAGATAAATGCTGGACACATGAAATTATTGAAGGTTCGGAATACAATTGGAACAGTTTGCCAGAAAATTTGAAGAAAAAATAGTTTGTGACCGACGGGATAATACGTAAAGTACCTTTTTCGATTTATCGCCAAACATTGAAAATTTCTTTAAGTTCGGTTCATTTTTCAAAGCATTTTTTTTTCGTACCATGGGCTCTAGCACGATCTTATCGGAAAGCATCCGTCACGGATAGTTCTCCCTCACGGATACTGAAAATCTTCGGATAAATATCCGATACCCTCATTTTGACTCTACCACCATGGTTTCGACTAATGGAAGTGAGAATTTTTATGCCTCTTCCGAGAGTATCGGAAGGGGACGCTATCAACCAATCAAAACAAGGCACTCTTTGCCGCATTCGAGCACGCAGTTTAAGTTTATGACATAGTACTTAAATAGGTACCACGTCCTGTCTTATTTTGTTAGTCGATCTCTGGCTGTGTTATACCATGTGAATATACAACGTGTAAGATACTAATGCGCAGTACTCAAATACAGTCAAAAAAAATTAATATCGATTTTCGAACCGCTTTACCAAAACTTTAATTGTAAGTTGCGTGCAGAGTTAGTTGCGCTTCGGTGGCTGAATCGGTAAGACGCGGGACTATTACTAGGGCGTTATGTGGTCGAACCCCGTGCTGCGCAATATTTTCCTGCACATTTTTTTTTTTTTTTTAAATACGCGAATCTTGGTAATTAATTCATCAGAATTTTACACTTTTAAAATAAATCACTTTTAACACCCACAAAACTCAATATTTCTTTAAGGTACATTAATTTTTGTCAGACAGACTATTTTTTCCCTAATTGTCACCCGTTCGTGATGCAACAGCAAGAGTATTAATTTTTTAAGCATCATCAATTATAAAAATATATTCTTTGAATAGCAGAAATAAAATTTTAAAAATATATAAATAAATATACAGTCAACTCACAATTTTACGACCCTCTGATGAAGTGCTGACAGTTTTTCAATACCTTTTATAAACTTTATTTTACACTCAGTATATTCACATGGCCATTATGACCATTATGCCAAAGTTAATTGAAATCCGCATTTTCCTGAAGCCGTGCCTCCTCCTTATAAAATAAAACCGGTAATATTCGAGTAAAAACAAATCAGATTGAAATTACCGTCCAAGCAATGGAAGAAAATCATTACTTAAATGAAAACAACTTTTCCAGTTTTTATAGAGCGCAGCAAACGAAATGAGGATTTGAAATCTCTAGCACAAAAATTAAACAGCAGTGGAGGTTTTATTAAAAATGTGAAAGCTTGGCAAAAGGTAAGCAGACTGTTATTTTATAAATTTTAAATATCATTAAAAATTAGCATTATTATATTCTAATTGTTCTAGGCTCTAAATATTTTTTAAACTCTTGAATCAGTTGGAATGCTAATGATTTATTCAACCGAAAATTGTTGATTAATTCGTCGTCGCTTAATTCAAAGGATTTACACCTAGGAATCGAATTTCGATTCCTATGAACCCTTCTAGCATCTTATTGTTGTGCAACAGTTGCTACAATTGAAACTGAGCCATTATTTTGATGTAAACAACTACCATCAGAACAAATAACCACGTACGCTGACTTGTATCCGAAGCGGAAAGCGCTTCTCACTCGCGTTTACCGTGCCGGGAAAAAAAGTGGAATTTCCGACAGGGTTTCCGATATCGGAACGTTCCCGAGAGCATCGTGGTAGACCAAATTGACGCCCTTTCGGAATGTGACGTCATGAGTGAGAAAAGGGTTGTTTTTCCGCTTCGGAAAGGTTTCCGAGAAGATCGTGCTAGGGCCCCATATTTTGCAATTTATCATAAAAGTCGCCAGCATTGGCTGCTTTTGGCGCAACTTTTGAGGGAAGCACACGATCGTCGTACGATAATTAGCTAATCATATTTTAGGATAGTATTATATGCTTTAAATAGATGCCTGTCTCTAAACTGCTAATGACCGTATTGTATTGAAATTATTTTGAGTGCTTCTGTAGAAAAACTATTAACAATACAGACACAATTTTCGATGGAAAGCTTCATCTTGTAATCCTTAATAACATATATCAATTTTGTTTCACTTCAAATAGCAGAATATCTCTAAACCTAGAAGTCAAAGCCCGTTATGGAGGCAATTACAACGTGAGCCAAAAAAACATTTGACGAAAGGGTGCTTAAGTATTATCCCGGTTGTCCGCTTAGACGAACGATTTTTCGTCACGATAAAACACATAAAATTATTGATGGTTCTGAATATTATTAGCATCTGTTAGGCACATTTGCCGAAAAAATAGTTTGGCGGAAGTGACTGCCGGCATAATACGTAAGAACCGACGGAAGCAT
>JAWZYV010017513.1:0-27500 GCA_038373885.1 Cheiracanthium punctorium
ACTACTATCATGAGTAATATAACCAACTGAAGCTCTTTAAAAGGCTAAACTACATTTATACTTAGTCTTAAAAAGAGCATCAACTAGTTTAGCTAACCCACATCAATGTGCTGTCTTCTTGTACACATATGAATCTCAGGTTGTAATCTATGTATATTCTAAAACTGAAATAGACAAAACAACAAAAATTAACATATAAATCTAAAATACTCACTACAAATCTAATGCAATTTATCTTAACTCATTGATCATATTTTAAAATCATGCATATTAAATAAGATAGTAATAATGCATAGCAAGAAAATCCATTTTTGGAAACAGCAAACTGCTTTTTTAAATTATAAATACATACATTTATTTCTTTTTTTCTGGTTATGTATATAACCCATGCAAAATTTAAAACTCATGCAACAAAATCCATTATTGAAAACAGCAAACTGCTTTTTTAAATTATAAGCACATACATTTATGATTTCTTTTTTCAGGTTATTTATATAACCCATGCAACAAAAATAGTAAAATAACATGCATAAATTCCATTCACACACAAAATTTAAATATACCCAAAGCAAGAAAATCAATTTTTGGAAACTGCAAGCTGCTGCTTTTAGAATTTCACTAATAAATAAAGCGAGCTTAATTTGCAGGACGGAAACAATAAAAAATAAACTCAATTTTCTGAAGGCCAATTTAACCACATTAAATGATTTGATGATAATACATGTTAAATGGAATTTACCCGTATATGGAACCAAACATTTGTACTGAACATGAATTACATTATACTATTCCCTGTCAGAAACCTAGTTTGATGATACATCGTAAATCAATTCCGTAACGAATCTATATTAAACATAAAATTTATATTAAAACATTGCAGGGGTGGCTCCAATGGGGGGTCCGGGGGGCACGTGACCCCCCGTCGGGGAACTTGTGACCCCCCATCGGGGGTATTTGATTAATTCGTCGGGAATTTTCATAAGAAGAAATCTGTTTTTTAGCTGAGTTTTAATTTTGATTTTGCGATTTAAAAATATTAATTTTGCACTTTTTAAATACACATGAAAGGCAAATGAGTATTGGATATTGAAGAGGAAATGTTTACATTCCTCAGAACCGGCTAAAACTACTTTCCGTTTTCATTCATCTCTTATCTCTGCGATCCTTTTCATGTCGAAAAACAGCCACTTCTTACATCTTCCAATACTGTGACGTGTTGACGAACGGTGGGGGGAGACTTCGAATAGTGTATACTTAAAATTTGCAGCAACACATCAATCTTGAGTTAACAAAAGTGCCAGTCTATTCTTCAAACGACAAATTTATGACACCACATGTGCGACCACTTTCTATTCGAGGCTCTTTTAATTGCTTAAACGGGTACTTTCTGCACTGAAGATTGTGCTAGGGGAGTAGGTTGCCCGCTGTTTGTTTAGCAGAATGACAGTTGACACCATGGCATTTTGTTCCCGACACCATAGAAAAGTACAATATGGGTGTGGGTGGTCGGGATGGGAGAGACAGTGACCGTTAATTAGACCAGTCGGGTAGATAAAAAATTTCGAGGGAAGGGGCAAGCAAATAGGGGATGTTCTTTTTTCCAGAAATACGGATTTTGTATTTTTATTGGTCCTCAATGACAGAATGATGAGAAAGAAATAGTTCGTTGAAATATCCCGTTTATTTTTTTTTTTTTTTCGTAAACCCATAGTACATCACTGTTAGACAGAGTTTAGAACAGTGGGCATTTTTTTTTTCTTGTTACGGCAGTATAGCATATCATTGTGAAGTTTATGAAAGTTTAATATCACTTTTGGCTTTATGTTTCCTAAAAAGAACATCGGTGGTACTAAAAGCACAGGATATAAAGTACAGTGTATGCTTTATGTCGTGATATTTTTGACAATGATTATGTAAAAAAACATAAGATAGCTAAGCATTCAGATCTTCATAAACAAAATCGACTGGCGCCTTCGAATATATGTTTATCTACTGAATTAGAGGAAGAAAACCCTTCCAGTTCATCAGATCCAGAAGCTTCAAGTAAGTTTTATGTAAATTGCATTCATATATATGCTTTAAATGTGTTTAAAAGCTTTAATTAATATATGTTATTATTAAAAATATGGTCAGTTTATTTCTCTAAAGCATTGAATTATATATTCTAAGCACTTGCTTTTTGTTACATATTTGTACAAATATACTATGCCCCCTTCCCAAGGGCGGATCCAGAAATATTTTTCAGGAAGGGTGCAAAGCTTGAATACCAATTGAGAATTGAACTAGGCAATTTTATTTGAAGCGTATTTTATCTAGTGTAAATATTTTTCTCTCGGGGTGCTCGCGCCCCCTGTGCCCTCGCCCTAAAACCACCCTTGCCCCTCACCCCCCCCTTATAAAAAAGAATTGAAACTATTTTGAGTACAAATTTTGAATGACCACATTCTGCGTTATTTAAAAATAAAAATAATTTAAAAATAAGGCACATATTTCAAAAACTGAGTTACTTGTCCTGTCTCAGAAATTTTAAAATTCTACTTTTAAGTTTATTTATTAACAGCATTTTAATGATACATATATATCATTAAATGTCCTTAGACATGGATGTTCGTAATGGTTTGGAGTACACTTTGAATCGTGGCTGCGGACCCAGAATCATAACTTTTTGAGTTGAAGCTTTAGTAGAAGTCGGACTTTTTGACCTGATATTCTGATTCTATGAAATGTTGTACAACATTACTGTACTTTAAATTATATTAACTGTCTGAGTACTCTGTGAATTAATCTAATTTTTCTCCTAATTGGTCTTTTAAACACTATGAGTACTTTTAAATGTGCTCTTGCTTTTAAACCATTGATAAGTAACATGTTGTTCATTTCATTCCCAGCAAACACACGTGTTCTCTGAACGTCTATTAACGTTCAGAAGACGTTTTCTGAACGTGTGTGTTTGCTGGGTTATATGTATGTCATTCCCGCTAAATTACAGGACAGGATATACATTTTAAACATATATTCTTTCCTTGCAATTTCGATTTTTTTTGTATATTTATCAAATACGATTTTGTAATTGGAGTGAAGACGAAAGGTATGTCTTGAAAACTTTCAAATTGCATCAATGCAAATTCAAATTAAACACAGATTTAATCTAATTTTATGTAAATTAGCAGTTTTTTATTCACGAGTCAAAAGCTTTTGTGTCATAAATGTAAAATAAAATTTCCCATTGTATTACTTTTATTCACAGAGCTACAAAATTAATCTAATTATGCTATAAGTCTTAATTATTTTTAAAGAGATTTACGACTTGGGCGATAAGAAATTTCAGATTTTGTTCACTACGGATACTTTTTAAAATGTATATTTAATTGTGTAATAATTTGACATAACAAAATATTTATAAAATTATTTTACAGTTCATCATCTCTTGCATTCAAAATGTATAAATCTATGCATATTTAAACGCTTTAACAAAAAATTTTCATTTAATTAGAAATATTTTAAACTGGTCGTGTTTTATTTATTTATAAGTTCGTGTGTAATGCAATTTATAAAATAAGTATTCTATGTTTTTAAAATTATTTTATCACAGTAATCCTTACTTGAACTGTTGAGAAAGTAAAAATATATTTTTATAACTAAGTGGTTAATTAGATAATTTAACTTTTAATTTCTTTCGAATAAAATAAAAAAATTAGTACTTTTCTGTTTCTTAGATGGCAAATTTGAATAAATTCTAAATATACTTTTTATTCATAAATAGATTCAATCGAACACAATATGCACGATTTAATCTTTAATTTTATAAAAATTTCGCAGTAAGATTTGTTTTTATTTGGGGTAAAAAAGAAAAAAATAATAATTTTAAAAATTAAATAATAATAATAACCAGCCCCTCTGATAGACCAAAACCCTCTCCAGTCCAGTATGAATATGGCTGTGGATCAGGGGCGTAGCCAGAAATTTTTCATGAGGGGGGTTACGACTTCTACACCTCGTATATATGTATACGTTGGTGTGACAATGTAGTGAAGAATATACATTTTGTATGGCAAAAAATTCCTCATGGGGGGCTTGTGACCCCCCTAACCCCCTCCCTTGGCTACGCCCCTGCTGTGGATAGATCTGAAAACGGAATATAAGTTAAAGGAAACTGATTAATCTTGACTGATAATTTAATTTTTATATCGTTGTGGAAAAAATAACTAACTTATTTTAATTCAGCTATTTTACTGCAAAGTAAATAAAAATTATGGTATACAGCGTCTATATCGTCTTTCCGAAAATTTCACTTTTATCCTGTAAAATAAGTAAATAAATTAAATACAATAAAAGTTTTTTATTTGCGTGAAGATTTGTGTGTTATATACAGTGGCGTATCGTAAGCCACCGCAACTTCCCTTATTTTGAATCTTTATACAAATCGCTATTGAATCCATGGATGGCACCAACATTAATATAAACTATTAAAATAAACTAATAGTATGTGTTCTAAACTGATTTTTGAGTTACAGAATTATATGGATCAGAATTCAACTCTTTAACTTTTAAACAGATTAATATTATGTTTGTTATTCGCCTTATTAATTAAACTCTCTTTTGTTAATGTTGCAATTTTAAAAGTGACACTTTCACTATGAATTATTAGTAAATGAGCTTGCTTTATAAAATTATTCATCACGCTATGGAAACCTCGTTTCAAAACTATCTTGGAGTATTATATAAAAAAGTGAATTTTTATCAAGGTTAGTTTCGCTAAAAATAATTATTTTTGTTGTGTCTTGGCAAATTATAAGCTGTCCGATTATATTTTGCTGACGATATTTTTAATTTTATTTCATTTTAGATTTTTAAAAGAAAGTGGTTAATTTTCTTCATGAGTGCTTGACTTTTAAAAAAAATTTTAATAGCTCATATATTTATGTTCTCTTTCGGAGATTTTTATAATCTATTATTTTTATTATATTATTAACTGAAGCGTCCAGGGGTACACTTCACAACAATTCTTTTCAAAATTGAGATACTGTGCCATCTTGTAGCTTTCAATAAGTACTATCACCACACGAATTATTATTGAAGTAGAATCATTTTAAAGCCTAGAAACAAGCGATAAAGTTTCGGTCTACCACTTTACTGCGCACCTTCAAAATCGTTTTCCTCAAAAGAAAACTTTTGTTGTAAAGTAGTTCTACCTATAAACATTTCAATTGCATTTTTCTCACTTTATTGTGATTTAAAATATTAATATTACATAAATTAAGAATTTGATTAATATTTTTACAGCAAAACATGTTGGCCAGAAATACTAGAGTTTTTGAGATAACGAGTTGAAATTAAAGGGAAACAGTTTTTAAATGGAAATGTAGATTACGGCCAATTATTTACGCTAGGGATCTAGGCTGGGGGTGGGATTGCCTTTCTTGGGGGTCCTAACCCGTATTTATGCAAAGCTTCGGGAAAAACCACGGAAAATTCCGAACGGTTAGGTCGGCGGACGCGACCTAGTTTCGAACCAGGCACCTTCTGTCGCCCTGTTCAAAGCGCTAGCGCTATGACACTGGTGGGGCGGGATTCAATTTGTAAGGGAAAACACATTTATTAGAGATATTAAGAATTTCGATGTTCGAGATATCGAAGTTAAAGTGTAATTAAATTTACATATATTAATTTCATAAAAAAACTGCAATTTGTGTAAAAGCGTGCAAATTTAGTCATCCTTAATTTATAAAACAAATTTTCAGTGAATTTACAGCAATATTCTTGCACAAAAAACTTTTGTTTCTGATATTTTTTCTGCGGAAAAAAAATGCGTAGAACTTCCTTTGCTGAACTTTTTTTCAAGGAATTTCATTCATATGAAATATTTTAAGCGTTAATTTGAAGAACTCTTAAAAGTAGCTTTCGAGATTTTATAGAAACGTGCAAGGCCGTAACCAGGGAGGGGGGGGGGAGGATCATGTGGGTTTGACCACCCCCTCCAAAATTTCAGTAAATGCATTATCAGTTTATTTGCGTTGATTCTAGAGATCAGTTAATTTAATTTTAGCACTACAGATTCCCTCCACCCACCGAAACTTTTTGCTTGCCGAGGCCTTGGGGAAATATTTGTGTAATGTAAAAGGATTTTGTGATACGTTAATTAGGGTCAGTTTAAATAACAATCTACCAGGAAAGATTGTGCAGTGTTTTTTTGAAATATCCGGGGCCTGGTTGTCCGATTATGTATGTCGATCCGATTCCTGGAAATATTTCACAATACAAAACATTATATTGTCCTCCATCTCCTCTAAACTTATCTGGATCCTGGATATTTTTATGATTTATTGTAAACAAATCCCTTTCTAAAGTTAAATATTTTCAACCGGTGCAAATAGTTGCAAGTTTCCATATCATACTTATTGACCAAAAATGTCATCCGAGAGGGAGGTCAAAGCCCCCTCTTGGATACTCCACTCAGCATATGTACATGTATATTTGTGCCCCCCCTCCGGGGAGTGGTGACTCCCCGTCGGGGGAAGTCTAGCGCCACCACTGAAACATTGATTACACTCTTATATTAAAACAAAGTATAGAATATTAAAATTATTAAACCATCCATCCTGTAATCAAAAGCATCCGCAAACCAATCAGTGCTTTGTTCAATAGCACATGGTAAACTGATTCTATAGAGAATATTAAACCAAATAAAACGATTACACACTTACATTAAAACCATCAATCTGAAATCTAAATCAAGAAAAGCTTTGTTCCATAGCACATGGGAAACTGATTTTGTAATGAACATTAAAACAAATATTTATATTAAAACATCGGTTACACTCTTATATTAAATACATCGATATATTATTAAAATTATTAAAGCATCATACCTGAAATCTAAAACAATTATATTGAAATTCCAGTAATCCAAAATACTCGGCGCATCGTCCAGTGAAAAGCAGTACGGGGAACGGGATGGATTGGCATTGGCGGGAATCCAATCACGTAGAGTTTTTCCCTCGAATAGAGGAAAAAATCCTTTTCCCTACGACTTTCAGCGCCCTCTGCTGATATGAGTCTTTTAGCATTAGGAGCCTTTCCTCCGGCTATCCGCTTCTTTCCCGCTGCCCTCAAACAGTAGCAGTTTACTTTTCCCAAGCTGTATGCTCGCGGAAGCAGAAGCACCCCCAAAGAACATTTGCAGTGAAGTGGAATAATATTAAATTAAACTAAGTAGTTCAAGTTGAACTATCCTGTTCATGTTGAACTAAAATGAACTATCTAGTTCAAAATGAACTAAATAGTTCAAAACGAACTACCTAGTACAAAATAAACTATCTAGTTCAATACGAACTAAATAGTTCAATACGAAATATCTAGTTCAAAATGAACTAAAGCCGGATTCATACTGGTCGTACCGCACCGCTAAGACGCCGCAATGACGTCACGTGGCGGAGCAACACGGCGCCCGCGCGGCGAGCTCAGAGGGTTTGCGCATTATCTGGTGAGAACAGATATTCCGCAGCGACCGCAAAGCTACAGCCAATTACAGAAGAGCTTTTACAGCTACAGCCAATTACAGAAGAGCATTTGTGTATTTACTTGCGGCACCGCAAGCTCGCCGCGCGGACAGCCAACGGTCCAAAACGGCGAAACAGTACGGCATGGTTGCGGTGCGGCGCGGCAGATATGAATCCACCTTAAGTAGTTCAATGAACTAGATAGTTCATTTGAACGAACTATAGTTCATTTAGTTGAACTATTTAGTTCCTTAGTTCATTGTAGTGAACTAGTTCAATGAACTAGTTCGTTCATGAACTACCCATCACTAATGGGAGTAGACCAAACAGTTTTGCAGCTGCGTAGGAAATCGAGCGTCTGTTCTTGAATTGAATTGCTGTTTTGATTTTATATTTTATACACTTACCATCTACGCCGCCAACATTTTTTCGCTCAAGGCTCGGTTTGGCCAGGAAGAAAGAAACGCCATAGGCTGGTCCGGTTCGGCCCGACTTCTAGAAAGGTGACGGGCCCAACTAGAAAGGTGACAGTGTGGGTCGGAGGGGGCGAACACCCCTCCCGAGAAAAATGAAATTAATGTAACAATGCGATTTTACTTCCAAAAAATGGATGTGAATGTGAATCTTCCACCTAACCACCTCTACCAACAAAATTGCATTAATGCGTCAGTAGGCCGGATTATTCATTATTCTGAGTAGAATAATGAATAATACGGCCACGATCACTTCAGGAGCTGTGCAGTAACAAATCGAATGAATTTTTTAATGAACTTGTAATTAAACTTTCCAAAATGACTCAATATACAGGAACTATTTGCGGCTATTTCTGAAGATTTTCTCTGGAAAGAGAGTTGAGCTTCTGCATTTTCACGTGAGCTGAGGTCCATACCCTAATAGCACAGATGGTCACAAAAGAGTCACTGTGACGTCACAGAGGGTCACAATTGTCACAGGACTGTCAGATACTAGTCACATTGTGATGTGACTCGACTGTGTGGTCACTGTGACGTTTATTTGTGACCAGTCACCAGGTGACGTCGCCGTCGAATCACCTTGTGACTAGTATGTGATCGGTAGCTCAGTGACTCCATTGTGAAGTCACTGTGTGACTGTTTAGTGACTACTGATTTTTTGGACCTCAAAATGACGTCACACTGGCCGCTTTTGCGACTTTGGAAACAGACTCATTTTATCTAATATTTTGTGGCAATTCCTTTCGTGAAGCATTTAATAAATAAATCCGAAAATGATAACGAGTAATTCGATAAAATTCGCAGTTATAAAGTAATGGAATTTAGTTTAATTTACTAATTTTTAAATTATTTCGTTTAAAGAAGACAATATTATTTATTAAAAAAAATATTATTCTTAAAAATATTAGAGTTGAGAATTCTAACCACAATGGACAAAACTAAGTATCTGTGAGTAAAATTAACAATTTCTTTCATATCCCAATGGCATATATGTTTCGATAGCGTATGTAGGCTTAAATTTCGGATGGTGGGGGGGGGGGCTATCCGGTATTTTTATCCTTATTGTTACTAGAGTAAATACAAATGTCTCAAAATTGCTGTTTTTTAATAATTGCTTTAAAAGATTAAAAGTAGAAAAAAAAATCCAAGAACTTATTCTCATTTTCGATTTAGTTAACTGTGAACTCTGCATTGAACTGAAATAATTTACTGAATTCGTGTATTTTAATTTCACTTCTATCTGAATCGTAGCTGACGAGATATACAGGCTGTGGTCAAAAAGTCTTATGACGAAGGACGTTTGATCATGTTAATGTGAGATAGCCATTCTAAAATGGTCATACCCTCTAGCTCACATGGCTCTTCCAGTGCAAAGAGGTGTGACCAACATGTCAGCGCCGTAGCCCGTATATCTCGTCAGCCACGATCTTAATAACTGCACTCTTTAACGCCATATGAAGTCTTCTAGAATCTGTAACCCGTGAAATTCAGCTTCATGTGGCCACACAAAAGTCATGATTCAAAATTAATGCCTGTTACGCCTGATTAATGGATAAATAGCAGTCGTCTTTGGCCGTTGTAGCTCGTGGAGTCTGCCGAGCTCGGACTTTCTCTCGATGGATTTCGTATCTTGAAGTTGGATATGATATAGGGTGTCACACTGAAGTCGCTACAAATCTGGACTTGAGATTGGCCTGTTTCTAGACTCACCATGATTTGCTAGAGCATTCCACTTCTAAACGTTGTTGCTTACTGATTTTGACAGTTTGAATTTGAATTTATTCAACTGCTACAAAAATGAAAAACCTAGAAATTAAGTAAGGTATGCGAGCGAACGAAATGCGGATTTCCAAACTCGTGCTTATAAAGCTTGTTCCTCTGACTAGCGCCACCCACTCACACACATGCGCTTACATATTCAGCGCATAAAATTTGCATATTTTTTTGAAGCAGTAGTTTTATATTTTGTTCGGTTCTTTTCGTAAAATTTACCGAATGTAAAAATGTAAAAATTCTGTAATTTTAAACACACTGTGCTTTCTGGTCTTAAAAATTTTAAGGATGCACTAGATACATGCACTTTAACAAGTAGGCTTCAGAAAATACTCACCTCTACGTCATAAGTATTACCATCTGTCGATTATTAAAGGAACGAAGAAAAATACGTTCTCTTCTCTCCTCCCCCAGCTTTATTAACAAATAAGGGGGTTAAGTCCTCCGAATTCCCATAGGTTCTGACGTCTATGCTTATCGTTGTATAACATAATAAACCATAATTTGAAATTCTTTAGATGAACCGCTATCCTCCCCCGCCGCCAAAAGTACTGTGACTGTACTTGTCATAGTAAAACCTCGATATTACCAGTGACCGAATAGGGAGGAGGCGCGATCGTTTCACCCAGGGCACCAATCCGTAGGTGAGCCCCCAAACTGATAGAAAATTTTTAAATCGCAGTTTCAAATTTTTTAGAATAATGTTAATGTTCAAGATTATACCGAAATCTCAAGAGACGAAGCCAAAGTCTTCCCTTCCCAACGAAATAAACTTCTTTAGGTCAAACCCGTCTTCTCGTTAAGTCATGTTTACAACTTTCTGGGCGTAAAAATTTCGTAACATCAGCTGTAATATTGTAATAATAACTCAATTTTACTTTTACCGCCTCCCGAGCAATAAAAATGTAGTTCCTTTTGCCTATTACAGCTATTTGAAACGATAATGATTAATAAAAATTTGAAAATATTATATGTAATATGCAGAGCCCGACTAAGTCAACATGAGAACATTTAGGAAACATTTTTCATGAGGGCCCCTTTCATATCAATATATTTTTATGTATTCTCTCATACATAAAACATACAGTATGTAAACAGATCCTGATTACCGCATTGGTCAACTAGGCCTCGACCTAGAACTCCCAACTTTTAGAGGCCCCAGAATTATTAGGATAGTTTTAGTTCTAGTCTTTAAAAAAAATTAGTGACTACATATACAGGGTGAATCTAAACTCTTGGGCAAAACTTTAAGGGGTGACAGGGCAATAAGGAATCAGAATCGCATAGCAATGTGGGGTCGGCAACGTCGTCTTCGTATAGCTGTTAATAATGACTTCAGAAAAAGTGCTGAAAAAAAAAAAAAAAAAACAGTGCGCTTCCCGACCATTGTTTCGCCAGAAACTAATGCATTTCCCCCCGAAAACAGAAGACTAAAATGGATAGTTTAAAACTTTTATTTTATTTAATGGATGAAATTTTCGGAGACGAGCCTATTGTTTATGAAACTTGGTTAAGAAATTATACGGACACTTCAATGCTTTTCCAAAAGTGATTATTACAGGCACTTTTTCTGAAGTTAAAAATTCGTTTATCACCCCAGATTGCTATGTGATTACGATTCATCATTGTGTGTGCCCTATCACCCCTTAAAGTTTTGCCCAATAGTTTAGATTCACCCTGTATGTGTCAACGAGGTATGATTGTATATGCGCCCCCGAAAGTGTAAGCCTAGGTCCTACGAATGTCTTAGTCGGGCCCCGTATGTAAATACTTATTTACATGAAAAAAAAAAATCTTTTTTTATAATCAAAATGTTGAAAGCCTGTTGTTTGACCTGACATAGATTTTCCAAGATTTATTTTTCAGTCATTATTATTAGTTTTAAAATGTGATTTTCGGTTTAAAAAATGGAATCTTAGAAAGGGGGCCCCAACCTCGAAGACCGCCCCTGACCTCACTTAACGTTAGTCCGCCTCTGGATATTACTAACTTTTGCCAATCCTCTGGTATTTGCTCTCCTCCTCTTATATTAGTCTTTCGCTCAGAATGCAATTTTAAACTACTATAATTGACAAAACCAAATGTAGCATAAAATATCGCACATATGCTTTATTATTTGTACACACAACATGGTTTTTAATAGATTTATTCATAAGCTCAGAAAGCCCAACTGAATTATATGATGAAACATCAATTGCAATTTTCTGAATTTTAGTCTTAGAAATCAAGTATAGCTAAAATCATGATCTCGAAAGCCCAAAAATATTGCTCTCTGAACCACTGACGGATTAAAACAATGTTGTAGGGGGAGGGGGGGGCGTTTAGTTGGACTATTCACATACACATCCATGGAAGGAAAACAGGATCTTTTACATTAATTTCCTTGTTCTCAGGTGGGGTGGTCGTCCCCCCCCCTCTTTAATCCGCCCTTGCTCTGGACGGACCAAGGTAATTTAGTGATATAAATAATTTTAGATAGACTTATTCAAGATATTCGCGCATTGCCTTAAAATAAAATAAAAAGATGTTTTGGGAAAAGATTTATGTAGATGCATAATATTATTACAATGAATATCCCCATAAATTTTTTTTTCTCCCTAAAATTTCTTTTACTTCAACGAAAACATTTTTCTTTTATTTATGTTTAATATTATCACAATCTAGTAAAAAAAAAGTTTAGTAATCCATGTTTAACCATTTAGAGCATATATTTTAAAAGATCTGTCAACTACTTGTAACCAGAGAATTTTTTTTTTCTTTATAACCCAAAGGAATCAAAATGTTATTAGCTTATACGACCTTTCATCGCATAACATATCTATAGAACTTTTCTGGTAAAACTTCATATTTGTTCACTATTTTTTTTAACTGCCAAAAACACTTTGCTTCAAAAATCAATTTACAGTCATTGTTCCCACGCGTACCAATTCATTTACCTAAATTGCACAGTTCCTAACATTACATTTATCCTGTTTCTTTTTATGAAATTATAATTACTCTCAGTGACCACCGTTGAGCAAAACAGGACCCGGCCCTGTGCGTTTGGCCATGGCTATCTGGGATCTTCCCAGTTAGCCATGGCTAGCGCTTCGGAACGGCGCATTCAGCAGGTGCATATAAGGAGCGATTCTCAATCTGATGGTTAAAATTTCTGTTGCATTTCGACTGCGATATCTTACGTCGGCTGTAACAATGCCTCGTCGAAGGATTCGTGCACATTACGAGAAATGTTGGAGTTTCTAAAAGGCTATCATACTGGACATTAGTAAGGCCTTTCACTGTCCCACCCTGTTTCGGTAGTGTCTGCCATAAATCACTCATCTACAGGCTCATCAACATCAACACGCCGGACGTCTTGATTTACCTGATCAACTCCTATTTGCATAATCGCAACTTTGTCGAACGTGCGCATTAACAATACCTTTTCACATCACACTCCTGTTAATGTTTGGGTTCAACAAGGTTCTCTCCTTGGCCCTACCCTGTTCAATATATTCAGAAGACACGGCAATAATGTCCACAGACATGGAACCTCACATTATGGTCAATACTATTCAGCGTCACATTGACATTCTTGAGGATTGGTTCGTTAAGTGGAAACTTAAAGTGACTCCTTCTAAGTGTCGAGCCATCCACTTTACATGGTCACGTGAAATTACCATACCACTTCACATTAATAATACACGAGTGAAGTGGGGCAGGAGGATTTGCAAATATCTGGGAGTTATGCTTGACTACAGGCTTACTTGGAAGCCACAAGTCACTTATGCCAGAAACAAAATGATTGCGGCCCAGCAATCTGTTGTTAAGCTACTCCATGAGAAGGGTTTTAGCATCCCGAACAAAAGAAAATTATACAATATGGTTGTCCTCCCCGCTAGCACCTACGTCAGTCCTATTTAGGGCCTCACCGCAAAAACAAATCTAAAGATTTTATCCACTGAACACAGCAAAATTCTGAGAAGGATTAGACGCCCCCCCCCACACCCAATATGAAAAATAAAGTTGTTAGGCACGACCTTAAAATACCGTCCTCAAACTGTATCATAAGAAACCGATTATGACTTCCGGGAGCCTGACAACAGGATTAGACTCAAAGCAACCCTCCTGCTTGAAGACCTAGACTAAATTACTGATTGCCTTTTTCTAATTTGTCTCCCTGGGTTTGTCTCACGTACAGTCACGTCTCTCGGATGGTTTTCTTCAGTGTTTCTTAAAAATTGTACACACCTATTTTAAACTCATCCATCCTACGATTGTGTCTCCTATTACTAGAGTGTTCCGAGAGGTTTATTCCGGTATTTATTCTCTGTATGCAATAAATTCACTGAAAATTTAAAATTAAGTGAAGCTGGTACCCTGCTGTTCTTTATACCCAGCTGTGGCTAACTTCCACCCTTTTCTCTAAAAAGAACATGCGGCAGTATTGCAAATATACATTCACTTAATATTATCAAAAACGTCTCCCTCCCTCATGACCGTTATTGTACATTTTATTTTAACTATTTAACAGAGCCCATGTAATTGTTCACCTTTGACAAAGGTACTGCTCTTGTTTTTCTTTTCTTTTGCATGACAAGCAAGACTTCCATTGTCGAAGATCGGAAGACTGTCGGCCCTCCTTAACCCATTTGTGCCTGGATATTTTTGCGACTTTCATCGATTTTTACTGATAACAGAAATAATAGATAAATTTCTGATGTCAAATTCTTGAACAAGGGATGATTTCTTTTAAAATCCTTATGTATAAAAATCGAAATAGAAACATCCTACTTGGTCATGTTAAAATATTTTGTAGACTTGATGCTCAGTACGCATGAATAAAGAGTAGGAAAAATAAATAACGTTTTCGATTAATAGCGAAAATGCCGTCCCAAAAAAGGGACACTAGGCATAAATGGGTTAATTACTCTCATCTTGTAATAACTCGCATCATAATGACTGGAGTTATATCCTTTGGGACTAAGCACGGCACACAGCTAAATTTCTCTTGTTTCTTGTAGGGACGATATCGATGTGACATCATTTTTCATCCAACACCTGACCCTCAACCAATCAACTGCATGTGTAGAGTGGGTTCATACTCACTTTTAAGATCTGATTGGTTAAAATGATATTTCCCGCGAACACGTGACTGAAATAGCCTCGTATCAATTTCGTCCATTAAATATGATTAGATTACACCCATTCAAAAAAGTATTCGAGTAATAGCGAGATTTCTTATTTCAGTTTTGTGAATAACTAATTATTTTTTGAAAAACAGAAAATTAGAAAGAAATAAGAAACGTTGTTACTATCACAGATTAAGAAACCACCACACACCGAACAGGAAAATTGCGACCCCATATCCCATGGATTTGTACTGCACTAAATGTTTATTATCTATGTTTTGAATTTTACCACGGTTTTTGGCAACACTGTTTGGATTTGAAATTCTTCGTCAATGTTCGTCCGCTATATTCATGATCTAGCTCAGCCGTAGGAACGGTTTGGCTAGTAGCTTAGTTGACCTATTTTCTCGTCTAACAATCAGCTGCATGAGGCGGTCCGCCTCGATCATTTGTGCACTGTTCAACACCCTGCAGCAAGTAGGTCGAGTAGTTAGCAGAGAGGTTCTTGTTTGGGTCCCTGGACACGCAGGAATTGAACCTATTGAAGAAGCAGATAAACTGGCAAAAGAGGGGCCTCCCAACGTGTATTTAGTTCCTGGAGAGGATATTCTACGGCTTCTTAAACAATGCATAACGGAAGAGGACGAGGATGAATGGGCAGAGTCTTTTTATCGGCAGGGCAGCCGGTGCACTTGCCATGGGCACACCAATTTCAAGGGCCCAAAATTTTTGTACTTTCCAAAAACTTATTTAATAAAAAATAAATTCTTATGAAAACTGTGTGTAAAATGTAATTCTCATTTTCTCGAAAATACCCAGGACTTGGCGGCTGATTCTCTAATATTTTACTCCAATAAGTGTCCTCTAAAACCCATCTGAATTTGGTCAAAATCCGTAACCCAGTGTCTGAGCGTCTCTTTGTACGTTTTATTTTTTTTTTTTTAAATATTTCACCAGTTTTAAGATACTTACGATAAGTTTTCCAATTCTTTTCATTTATATTTTAAAGAAATTTATTTATGTTGTGTGGACAGACATTTATTATTTGTCGAAATAAATCTTATTCATATGTACAAAAATCCTTAGTATTATTTTTTTATTTGGTAGTAGTATTTATATATTTAGCATGTAAACTTGATATATTTCTGAAGCTTTATGTGAACAAAACAACTTAAATTCGTAGATGAAATTTCTCGTAAAGCCCAAAAATTTGTATTTGACCAGGGCCCAATATTGGAATGATCGTGCCCTGTGAATGGGGTTCCAGAATTTGTAGGGACAAGTGCTTGTCCACGGAGCGAAAGCGCAAGGCATGTGTTAGAAACTGTACTGCTGATGTCATGATCAACAACCCTTGTTTACTGTCCAGATAACACACTTGTCCATTTTATGTCTATTTCTGATCCAACTCATCCATAATACATCCATGTCTATACATAGACATCCATAAGACATCTATGTATGGACATAATCTGGAAAATCCAGAATATGTCCATGAATGGACCAAAACTAGACTTAGAATATCCAGAATAAGTCCACTAATGGACGTATTCCAGATGATCCACACTATGTCAGTGATACGACATAAAATGGATGTGTGTATAAGTCCAGAAATGGACAAAATATGGAAAAGTTACTTTTTTGTCATTGATTTTCATTTTACCCAATACTGTACTTACGACGCATGAATTTATTATACTTTATGTTTTTATTGATATTACAACTTTTACAACTTAAAAACTTTTTAAATTCTAGAGTTTTTTTTTTTTTTTTTTTTTTTTTTTTTTTTTTTTTTTGTTGTCGGGGAACTTTTGAAATTTAAAGTACATTTTATGTATTATTATTTCCTATAAAAGCGGTATTGTGTAGAAAGAAACTCATATCCACATGCATATGCAAAAAAAAAAAAAAAAAAAGAAAATTCTCTAGCGACTCAACATCCAAAAACGAATAGCTGCATATTTTTTTCTAAGTTCTGAGTCCGAAACTAAAAAATCTTTAGACCATGGTTAAGGGTTCGAATCTGAAGCGGGGCAAGTACTTAAAGTTTGGTTTAAAAAAAAATTAGGTACGAATATTTTTACAAAATTCGTTATTAAGATGTAACGATAAATTTAAATTAATCATTACATAAAATTAGCTAAAAATTATTAAATGGTTATTGTTGATGTCCAGGATTCGACCGTAAAACGTCTATAAATAGACAGACACGCCCATTATTACGTCCATTTGCATGTCTATAAGACGTCATATGGGCGTCCTATAGTGCCATATTGACGTAAAATGGACGAGAATTGGACGAATCCTAGACGTTTAATGGAGATGTCAGCTTGTCTATATGGCGTCTTCTAGACGTGTTCTGGACAAGTTTGTACTATATGGGTGCAGACTGGCCTCACAAAAAGGACACGTTAGAAAATTGGCTTAGCTGAAATTCCTCCGTGCGATACCGGCTATGAAAATGACACCGCGGACCACACGCTGAGATTCTGTATCAAATATGACACGGAATGTTTAATCATGTACACAAAACTTGGCTTTTCTACGGACTGCTCAGGGGCGGCCCTAAGGCCGGAAAAACCGGACCCCTGTCCGGGGCGGCAAATTTTGGGGGCGGCATTTTGGCTCGAATTTGAAAAATACATTTCGTATTAGTAAAAGAATATGGTAAAAAATATTCCGAAGAATATCATTCTTAATAACTTTACTAGCTAATGTACCCATCCGTCATTGATGGGTTTTTACTAACCGCGTGCAATTTCATTTGCATTTCCGTTGTACAAAAAATGGAATTAACATACTGGCAGAAATATGCAAAGCGAACTTATAACTCTTGTGTATTGTTCTAAGATTACAGGTTAGAGAGTAACAAATTACTGGGACAAACTGTCAATAGAGAAAATATTTTACATTCAAAATTAACGTTTTCTTTTAGTGAATGAGCTTCCTACATCAAGAAGTCATTTAAAAAGAAGATGCTAGTAATGAATATTAAATTGAAAAGAGAATATCTGGAAAATTCTTTTTAATAGCAAGTAGCCGATATTTAACACTGCAACGTTCGATTGAATTATATTTTGATGATTTTACTTGATGCGCGAAAAACTTTTCGTGAGGTGTGACGTAAACTTAACGCAAAGTTTACGTCACACCTCAAAAATAAATCAAATTTGTAGAAAATTAAAAACCTGAAATTTAATTTACTAACCGCCTACTATTTAACAAAATTTCATTTCATTCCCTTTTGTCTGACCACTAGTTGTTTTCACGAAGTGGTCACACAAAATTTTCTCAAAATATATATAATATATATATATATACGTACAATGTTATTAAACTCAATCGCATCGATAGTAACTCAATTTTGTTCTATTAACTTTAGAAATTTTAATATTATGCCAGTAAAATTTTTGCACAATTTTCTCAAAATTAAAAAAATAGTAATAATTAAAAAAAAAGAAATCGACGTAATTTGTTTAAGTCGAACAGCCTCTTATTGTTTTACCTCCAGAAGCCTTAAAGTGACGCCCTCCCCCTCTCTCCCCGCCCCCTATGAAAGAAAAGAAAAAATGCAATGCAACTTTTGAAAACCCTTTCAATTTATTCAAATCTTTTAAAAATTTCGATGATGCTTTGTTACCCATCATATGGCCTAATTTCATTCTGTTTTCTTAATCCGTTATTGACTGATGCCAGAACAAACTTTAAAGCGATTTTTACAAAATCTCAAAGTCTATGAATTATTTAAAACAATTTTGGTATCTATTGTTTCAATTAACTTCCAAATTTCATTCTATTCAAATGAGCCATTTTTTTAACAATGGGAGAACATACATTTACACACAGTTTTCAAACAACAGTTTTAAATCTCAAAACTTTTAAACGAATTAGAAATATTTTAGCAACAGCAGTTTAAATTAAGTTGCCACATTTGGTGTTGCTATAAATTTCATTTCATTCGCTTCAGTTGCATGGGCGTAACCAGGAGGGGGGACAGCTGCCCCCACCCCCCTAAAATGAGCTAGTCATAGAGTCTGATTATTACAAACCGGGAGGAGGAGCAGTTGTACTCCATGGTCTCCTTGTCTTGTCCCCCCCTCCTAATGAAAATCCTGGCTACGCCCTTGTTCCGTTGTTTATATGTGATGTGCAAACAAATATTTACCCAGTTTACATAAATTTTCAGTTGGATTCAAATTACAGCTTGTTAATGAAATTCAACTAGCCAAATATTATCCCATATTTCTAGATTGCATTCCTGATGACAAAAAAATTGAACAGATCGCGTTCTTAGTAAGGTATAAAGGTATTGACAAATCTAATTCCAATGAGGCTAGGATTATTTAACTCTCTCAAACAGTTCATGTTCCTATGCTCTATTATTATTTGGTACAGAATCTTTAATTGCGTGAATCAATTAGGAAAGGATTGCAGTCAAAAGACAACGATTTACCACCTGTTCTAGAACTCTTATTGAAAGAAGAAGAAACTGTAAAGATTTTTCAAAGGATCTTCGATTGGATGTGATTTTAAATGAAATGTTCTGTTATGCAAGAGAACTGACCAACGAGATAGTATTCTGGCTAACACTGAGTTTAAGCAGCCACGTAACAAATTAATTTGGATTGAGAATCACGAGATGTTCTGGGGAAAGATCCTGAATTAAAATTTAAGGTAGCTTTATTTTTTTACAGTAAACAAAGCGATAAATACCTTACAGTGCAGATTTAATTTAATAAGTACCCAATGTAATTATTTTAAACTTTTGCACGGCATAAATGAGTTAAGACACTCCTAAAAAGGGCTAATTAAACATTGTAACAGTGTTTACTGGTGGGATTACGGCCGGCTATCTACGCAAAGTTTCGGAGAAAACCACGGAAAACACCGAACGGTTAGGTCGACGGACACGGGATGGGACCCGAACTTGGGACCTTCAAACTTCGCCCGTCTACCATTTCCAGTGATATAACCACTGTGCCATGGCGAGGCGTTAACACTGTTTATAGTGTAAACAATTGGAGTTAATACTGACCGATGGAGAATCGGGAAGTTAAACGCGGTTGATCTAGTAAACGAAATGTGTCAGTTACGGCCTTGTTAGGCAAAAAGGAAAGTCCAATTGAAATTTTAAAGCAAATTTCAACTATAGATTTTACACCACATCTTATTATTGCTTCGAGAATTTCGCTTTCTTTTCCGATAATTGAGGCAAGTGCAGAGAAGAGTTTCTCAAAATTAAAGTTAACTAAAAATTTATTATTTTCCACAACTCTTCCAGACAGGTTAAATAATTTAACTACATTGGCTATCGAACATGAATTAGTTGAAAAATTGATTTTAGAGAAAAAGTCAGGAATTTTGCAGAATTAAAAGTGAGGAAAAAAAACTCTTTATTTTTCTCCCGTGTGTGTGTATATCAGCTATCAGCATCAATGTTCTGTTTGTAACATATCCTTTTCAGTCCTGTGAGCAGCGTGTAAAAAGAAATCGTTAAAAAAAATTGTTTTAATTAATCACTGGTGGATAGAAGCACCTTATTTATAGGTGCACAGAAGAAAAAAAAATTAATCGAACCTTTAAAAGAAATATTTTGAATGAAGCTAATGCAACAATGTGTTAGGAGTCACCTACTGCCGCCATGACGTTTGTTTATTTACATCTGTTCTGCGGGAGGCTTAAGCAAGTCTAATATACTTTTCAGCGATTTACAAATACTAGAGAAAAAATTCCCAATTTTAGCTTAAGCAACAGAAAGTACTTTGAATCTTGTAATTAAAACAACCAATAAATACCTTTAATCGGGCGTAATAAGAAGATAAAAATAAATTTTCTCTCCTACGGAAAAACATGTACACTTACAGTAGCAGAAAAAATGGCCACCACGTGAGATTATTTATCCTACTGAGCAGTAGTGTAAACATTGCCTGTGACGTCATGTGAAAGTACCCCATTATTGCCACTCTTTCTTTTAAAAATCCTGTTGATTTTTATATTGAGCTTGTAATAAAAACTCTCCTCAGCAAAATTAACGCACTCGCGAATTGTAAACAAACATGTCTCCAAGGCGACGAAACTAAATAAACTGAAGTTGTTTGTAAAGTCAAAAGAAACTGATAACCACCAACGTCCCCTGGAGAGGAAAGCCGCGGCGCTTACTTGTGACGTCACACCGAGTAGGTCACCAATGGAAGTAGTCACCAATGGAAACGCTTTGCTTTACCTACTCGGTGTGACGTCCATGGGCGCCGGCAGCATAGGGCAAGGGGGGGCAATGCCCCCCTGGATTTTTGTATGCAGTGTTTTCCCTTGCTTTTTTGCTCTTTCCAACATGGTAACCATACGTTGAAGTAGTCTTTGCCCCCCCCGGGAAATATTCTGCCGACGCCCATGGTGACGTCACAAGTAAGCGCCGCGGCTTTCCTCTCTAGGGGGCGTTGTAACAACTGACAGCACACTAAGCACACGTATTCCAGTTTTCTTACGAAAACTCGAGCAACGAGTTTGTCGTTTGCTCGGAAATAACCAAATCTAGCCAATCACACACAGTATACAATGATTTAGACGCAGCTGGCTGTAAGCGCTTTGAAAATGTCTCCAAATCTGGGTTGGCATTTGTTACAGTACCAATTTCAAATGCAAGTGCTGAACGTGCGTTTTCAATCTATAACATTGTGAAGAATAAGTTGCGTAATAGACTATCGATTGAGATGTTACAAAGCATGATAATGGTTTGGTTCATGTTGGGTGCATTTAGACTGCCGCTTTCGGGTAAATCTGAAGTAAAACACGAACTGCTCGAGTTTTACTCGGGGAGATTGA
This sequence comes from Cheiracanthium punctorium, assembly GCA_038373885.1. Lineage (NCBI taxonomy): Eukaryota > Metazoa > Arthropoda > Arachnida > Araneae > Cheiracanthiidae > Cheiracanthium > Cheiracanthium punctorium. Next base: position 21,679 of record JAWZYV010017513.1, read on the forward strand.
CATCGTGAACGGTTTTGGGTATTTAATAGGAAAAAAACGTGGCGGCACGTATTCACTAACCAGTGGAGCCAATGGGAGCGAACAATAATAATAAACAAATGTCACATGATCTATCTCCCCAGCTCCCCAAGAAAAATCCTTGGGGAGTTGGGAAAAATTCGAGCTACTCAGCTTGGAAGCCTGAACGCTTTGTTTGTCTCCTCGAAAATCTCAAATGGGGCATGGTGAACGGCTTAGGTTTTTCCCGAGTTACTAAAAAGTGGCAGTCTGGAATATTAAAAAATGTTGCTAAATGATATTTATTATTTATTTATAATTTTTTATTTATTATAAATTTGGTAATATGTAATAATAATTAATTATTTATTTTAATAATAATAATTTTTTTAGGAGAATTTCCCAGTAATTGCAGGGATTTTAGGGGGTTTTGGTTGGAGCTTTAGGGAGAAAAATTTTTTAGAGTTGGGAAAACGCAGAAATTAGATGCACAATTCAACACTTCTTCTAATGTGATTATATTGAAGAAGACATTTCCGGTGCCACATTGATATGCGATTCTAGGCCATCTTGGTGTATTCTACCCTTCCTAAATGTTTGTCCCTCTAATTTTGAATTACCCTATATACCACCTCTGAAAGCATAGTGACACAACACAAATGTCGTTCCTATGTTACTACTATCAATGAATAATAAAAAAAAAAGTATGTAAATTATCTTAAGTTAGGAGACTAAGTTTCCAAATTATGTAGCTGTTGGTGTGTGCAATAGAATACAAATTTCTATAGAAGTTAAGACCTATTGAACTGTTTTTGTGAACAGTTATATTTTTTACAAAACTAGCTTCTTGGAGTTTCCCTAATATAGTTACAAGGGTGTTGAGAAAGATATTCTTGCAAGTTATGCTAATTAAACAAAAAAGTTATATCTAAAATAATAAAATTAACAAATTAGCACATTTAGAAGGCACAAAGAACTTAAATAATAAAGTTTTTCAAAAAATGCTTGAATATTATTATATAGACAGAAATAAATAATCAGGTAGTTTAATACATTATCTAACATTTTGTGTAGTATGTTAATTAAACAACATAATTTATAATATTTTAAATACCTTTAATAAATGTAGCACACAAAGTAAAACATGCATAACTTAAAATAAATCGCAAAGTTAGGTGAATATTATAAGATATACACAAAATATAAACACCTTCAAGTGATCAACTGATGAAATTAAGCACTTTTACATGTACTAATTAAGTACAACATATTATAGTAGTATATTTTAAACAGTAACATGATAAATGTAGGGTATCTTAATTAAAAGCACATTACAAGAAATCGTGTAATTTAAAAAAGAAAAGAAAATGCTATTGCAATGCACTCTGTATAACTGTGTAATGTGCAAAAATTAGGAGTGTTAGAAACAATATGAATTGCCAAAGAGTATAATTAACATAAAGACGCAAAGAAACAATAAAACTTTAACATCCCAACTCTAACGAAAAAAATACAAATCGCAAATTTATTTTGCGAGTTTAATCTGTATGCATTTGTATAAAAAATTATCTTTACAAAGCTGACTACTGAACTTATATCGTTATTAAAATGTTTTAAAACACTTTTGCAAGTCCTTTTATTTTTATTCGATCTATTATATTGCTTAGCAAGGCTTAAATAACCACTTTCAGCCATAATGAGCTCGCCGTTAAAATCAAAACAAACTCGCTAGCTGCTAGCAGACGATGGAGGTAGATCACGTGATATACGTATAGAGCTTTTCGACCTACGTCATCATCCCTACGTCACACGTTAGCAACCAGCTTGCCGGATTGTCTGTGTAGCTTGCCAACCAGTACCTCTAGGACAGACGCTTTGTGCTTCTAACGTGGCGGTCTATGTGCAATTTCTCGATCCCGCATCAAAAAACCAATATATAGAGAAATTGAGATTAATAGACAACATCATATCTGCCAATTCTTCTGGTTTTGACAGAAGACTTCTGTTTTTTTTTAAGCTATCTTCTGGTCTTCTGCCAGAAGATGAAATCTTCTGTCTTTTTTAAATTTTTAGTCGATATATTAAATTGTATTACAAACTGTGCGAAAAAATTGTAAATTAATAATTCTATTTCAAAATAATTTATTAAGGTAATCATTTCAACAGCTAACAGCACAATGCTGTAATACGAGTGCGGTCGAAGCATTTGTAAGCAAATCTTTCATTGATAGTTAACAGAACTTCATTTCGTTCTTCCCTCAGTGATTCATCATTAGAAAATTTGTTAGTATTGAAAACTAAAGCTTGAAAATAATTTTTCTTATGAACTATTAGTAAAAGCTAAAGAAGCTACTTTGAACGAGTTAAAAAATATCTTATTCTGTTTATTTTTCAACATACTTTGGTTAAAAATAAAATTTACATTTATTTAATTGTTTTTTATATATTTGTGAAAATACTCCATCATTTTTCATTTTATATAAAAAAATTCAGGTAAGCTCTTTTCTATTGCTATTTAATTTTGTTTTTATTTCTCTACTATACTAATGTAAAAAAATAATAAGAAATGGTGATATACACTGGGGGAAACAGTCTTCTGTTCTTAAAATATTTTTTAAATTTTATTTTTAATCTTCTGATTTTTTGTGAAATCTTCTGTTTTTTTCAACCCTAGTCTTCCTGTTTTTGGCTTAAGGAGGTTGGCAGGTATGCAACATTGATCCTTATGAAATTGATCCTGCATCTTTCTCGTGTACAAAACATCAACTTATACGGAAACAGATTTCAATGCATATAAAAGTCTGAGATCATACAACCAATTTCAATGTGGCTTTGTGAGAGATGTTTTTGGGCTCAAAATCAACGGTAAACATCTCATTATTGGCAAAGTAAGTACTTTTATGTATCGTTTGTTTAAATATTTTTTCCTGATATGTTTGTGTATGCAAGTGTTTTGTTTTTGTTCTTAAATCTCACGGTGTCACATCAGTTAATATGACATATATAATATTCCCTTATTTTTATGAATGTTTTATTGATGACTGCATATTATTATATCAATAGTATTTCTAATCATTGTAATGTTTAAAAAAAAGAAAGAAAGAAAAAAAAAAGAACTTAAACAAGTGCTAGCAAAAGGGAGGGGAGAAAAAAAAACAACAAACCCAGCTCAGCTGAGAGGAATGCGTTTATCACCGGCTGTTAATAGAGGAGGAAGGGCGGTGGAAAGAGGAGAACAAAATATGCTCTGTTTGCAATCTTCATTAACAATTTATTTATGTTACAAGAGAGATATTCAAGAAGAAAAGTTAATCATTATTTAAACAAGCATGCATGGAGCAGAAACTCAAAATACTTTCATGATTTGGGGGAAATAAATTATTACTAACTGCATTCCATACAATTAAGTTTTTTTTTTTTTTTTTCTTTTTTTTTTTAAGTAATCAAAATAAAATAGGAGTAAGTAAAAATATAATGTTATACAAAGAATGTCGAGAAATGATGATCGTCCTCCCCCGGAGGGGGGGGGGGATATTTTCTTCACTTCTTATTTTCAAAAAATTTCTGAATTTGTTTTAACAGAATTTCCTGTTTTCTGCCTAGGACTGTTAGCAGGTATGTATTATGGAGTTTTCATAATAGTTTTACCTTACACTAAGTAATTTCAGAATTAAATTTTAAAAAAGCACATATATTTCCTAAAAATCTCCTGGATTTTTTTCTTTGACTGTTGACAAGTATGAATGAACTTTGCAAAATAGAACATCCAAATAAAAGTAAAATAATTTTCTCAATAAAAAGATTTTGTTCCTTAAGACTTCTGGGCATTTTATATTTAAAATCGTTTCCCTTCCTTTATAATCTTACCGACCCCCTCCCCACAACCAAATGCGCAAGTCTTGTGCACGTAAGTACACAAGCAATGCAACAGACCCTGTGTCTCCTTGTCATGAAATATGCAAGCAAAAGTGCTAGTGCAAATATAATGAGATGTTTCTTTGGTGAAGATGGATCTGGAAAGTCGACTATGTGTTCGCACTGCTGACATTTTAGATACAGCTTTCTTTCTATCTTTTTCTGAAGAGTTAAATAAGTATGGAGAAAAAGAACTTGCAGAATTCTGTACAGTTTTTAAGCTTCAGAAAGAAAGAGCACTTTCTGAGTGGCACTGCGGACCATAATGTTCGAAAAATTTAAGCAAATCTCACTTACTGCATTGCTTGACAAACTACAGGCTGATAATTTTAACAATATGCAAGTAACCACCCAAGTGATAAAAATAATCCTCACTCTCTCTTCCAGCAATGCAGAAGTTGAGAGGATTTGGAATAGTGCTGTAAACATTCTACTCAACCAGAACATGTCGATGAAAAAAACTATGTTAGAAAACAGACTACGCATAAAATGCTCTAATATAAAATTATTAGACCCTTTTGATCCAACTGCAGCAATTGAATTGTGGTGGAGAGATTCAATTGGAAGAAGACCCAATTTTAATGATTAAAATTGTATTGTAATAATGAATCTCTGCAAATAAATAATTGATTGCATAATATATCTTTGTAAATAAGTAACCAACTACAAGTGTACCTCTATCTAGGGGGGGCATTGGAATCGACCACCATCCTTGACTGTGTGCCTAAAATAACTGGCCATTAAAGTTTATGAGTCTACCGGCCAGTGGCTACTAACCAAAAATTGGGAATTTTAAGCTTTATTCATGAATTTAAAACCAGTGCTAACTAAAATAAAATACATTTTATAAAAGATTATTTCTGTCATTCATTTACCTAAAGAATGATTCACTCTCTAAATCTATATGATCCCTAAGAAATTTGTGTTGTGTTGTTTCTGTTTTCTCATTAAAAGTGTAGCTGAATTTTTAAAATATAAAGTAGTGCATTTGAATTACAGTTAAACTTGGATAATTCTAAGTTGAAGGAACCAGAGAAATATTTGAAATATCCAAAAATTCGAATTACATGTATCCTTTAAAAAAGAAGAGATAAATGAAAGATTTAACACATAAACTGTATCTAAGAATGTTTTTTTAAATTTTTTTTTATTTTATTTTTTTGCGATTAAATTAAACATTTTTTACATATTTAATTATTCATTGCTTTAAAAAAAAGTGAGATATTTTAAATTGCTTGATACAAAAATAGAATCTGCTACATAGACTGATCTTGAAACAGAATCAAAAGTTGAAGTATATGCACCATGGCATCTGATATAGTAAGTATAGGGTCTTCTCTTGTATTTCCTTGTCCTCTTCATCCCCAGATAGTCAGTCCTCAGCAGTTTGGTTGTTTTCTGTCACTTGAGCAATAATGTTCGCATCAGTAGTAATGCCACACGCACATTTTGGTCCACATTGACATAATCCTTATACAGGATTGATGGATCAGAATTTACATCTTCCCAATTATTGACAGCCAGCTCAGAATCAGTTTCATCAAAGTTTTCCTATACATTTACTCCTTCAGGTTCTTCTTTTAAAAATCCTGCCTTTTTATGAAAGCATTTCATAATCGTTTCCCCACTGACTTTGCCCCATACCTGCTTACACATTCGTGAAGCATGAAGCATGTTGAGATTCTTATTGTAAAAAATTCTTACTATCAAAATCCCCAATGAGGGCGCTTTCAGCCAACAGATACCTGTAGAAATATTTAAGGTTTTTGATGCCCTGGACCATTGGCTGAATAACAGATGTCATGTTCGCTGGAAAAAAAATGACTTTTATATTTTCCAGTTTGGGGATGCTGTTTTGAGCTGTACAATTGTCAATAAAAAGGAAAATCTCTTGTTTTTGTTTTGCAAAT
>JAWZYV010017514.1:0-33770 GCA_038373885.1 Cheiracanthium punctorium
TAGAACATATAATATAGATTTTATTAAAATTAAAATTTGCTTCTGTTATTAGTATGAAGATAAAAATACTTACATATGTGGATGAATCACTATTTTCATCAGTTATGCCTACAGTACATCTCGTTCCGATGATTTGCAGTATTCTTTTTTCATACTCTAGCAATTCCTCTTTCACTGCTGGGCCACCACCTGTGCCGCTGCTATGTTTTTTAATTCGCAACGCTTTTTGTTTTATACGATATTTTAAATCGTTCCATTTATTTCTAACCTGTACCCCATTCCTGGGTACCCCCATGTTAATTGCACACAAGTTGTGGGCTATTTTTTCCCAGAAAGCTTTGTGCTCCTTTTTTCCGGGTAATCTGGATGTAAATTCTCCCGAAACCAGCTCGGGATATTCCTTTAAGACACTTATAATCATTTCAATTTCATTGATGGAAAAATTCGTTGATCTAGCCATCTTCAATTATTGAAAAAAAATAAGAACAACACTTCGTTACCTCAGCGAAAATAAACAAACCAGGCAAAATAGTAGGTAATTATCGATAAAAGTCGATTCTTTCAGTCAGTATTCTTCGATTCCTTTCTTCTGGTTACGTAGTGACGTCATCAGTTGCGGAACGTGGGAGTTGTTAGACCGGAATTAGGTTGTGAGTGCTTTTCCCCTTCCAGTCGCAGCATCCCCCATCCTGCGAAGGAGTGGTTGCGAATTTGCGGCGTTTCACTGGAATCGGGGCCATAATCTGGTAGAGTGGCAATAATTTCGTTAGGAACGTTTCCTATGTTCCTGTAGAATCTCTTGGAGATTTTCAGTAAGTGGTGCTTGAGGGTCTTCATACAGAGATCCTTAGGTATGATGTTCTTGGCAAGTAGTGGGTGACCGTAACGGATAGTTCGTAGAAATTTACTTTCCTTTGCCACTAGGGCTTTGATGTGGGTGTTAGCCGCATAGGCCCACACCGGGGCAGTATATGTGGCCAGTGGTCTAAAAATGGCTTTGTATAAAAGCACTTTGTTCTGTGTGCTGAGTTTGCGCGTATATATGAAGCTGGAGATTCTCTGGAAGGCTCCAGTCATCTTGCCTCTGTTAACCAGGATTTTGAAATAGTTTCAATCTATGAAATTAAAAGTGTGATGATTCATTAGTTTCTTCTCTCAAGTAAATATATTTAAAAGGTGTTTAAGTAATTCTGGTTGTCAACAAATCTTCAAAATTATCTTTGGTTTAGCTAGAACGTTTGACTTAAATTTTCGCATAAAAAATGAGGAGAATACCATTACAATTTTCATATGTCGAGCAAAAATAACAAAGCTGTCAAAGTTACTATTTTCCATAAAACAGATATTTATAAACTTTAAAAGTCAAAGCCAAAAATATCTGCTGTCTCTGTCGGTGAATTTATTTTATTTTATGACACCCAGCAAGAAAATGTTATCGACCAGCACTTTTATACACTTTTTTCAGCAGCAAATCATCATCCAAGGGCGCCGGCAGGATCATTTCCAGGGGTGTGCACACAATATATATATTATATATACATACAGGGTATTCCTGAATTCATAGGCCAAACTTTAATAATAAAATGCATGTAAAGAAGCATTTTTTGTATAGCAGATTAGCAGTGTGAGGTTAGAAAGAAAAAGCGTAGTTGGAAATATAGCAAATGCAAAAGAAATGAAAAAGCTTTACTGTAAATATTCAAATGTGCTGGTAGCGTCTAGCAAGTGATTGGCGTACCCTTTCGAAGATGCCAGGTGCTCCACGAACGGTTGCAGCGGTTACTAAAGTTTTGCAATGAGGCCCTGTGTCAACTGGAGTCTCGTAAACGAGTGCCTTGAGGTCGCCCCAAAAGCAAAATTCGATACTTGATTAATCTAATGAACGTGCTGGTCAAGCGACTAGTTCAACTTGTCCAATCAATCGGGAGTCAAATATGACAATGGGGCAAATACGCACATTATTTACGAAATAGGCTGGAGCCCTAACCTGCTGAAACTATCTACATTTTTCATTTCCAAACAAACGTTGCAATGCAGAAAAATTCTTCTTTGTATGTATTTTAACTACCTTCATGGTAACTACCTACATACATATGTATGTAGGTTTGTTACGCTAATATGGATTAAAATACATACATATGTATGTATTTTAACTACCTACATACATATTAAAAAAATTAGACTATTTGGCGTTTGAAGGAAGAAGAATCTTGACTGGAAAATGTATCATCAATATGTGAAATAAACATCGACATAGTTATTTTCTCGCAGCTGAAAAGTGCACAATTTAAAACTATTAATTTAGCCTAATTAATAATACCCCAATTTAAGTATTCTATTCTAATAATTAATTATTTAAATTATATGCAATTTTGATAACATTGTTTTATATTTAAACACACGAATTTTCCCAGAAAGCTGAAGCGAAATATATTTTCTCTAGCATTGATGGATATAGCAATTTTTGGCTTAGGGGTCCCCGCCATGTCCAGTGCTGAAAATGGCAGATAGCTGAAATGTGAGGGCCAATAGTTCTTACCTGAGTTTTGGCCGGTTTTCTCTACATGTTACGTGAATACGCGTTAGAACCCCTTAAAATGTCCTCTGCCCAAGGCACCCCCCTTCCATGACAGATGCCCCATGTGCGGGTTATTTTTAAGTGCACTTGGCAATTACATACGCATATTAAAACAGAGCCCAAGTTTCGAAAGTGACACAGTGATGCCTTCACTTAATATTTGAAAAATCACTGTCAAAAAACTCAAAATACAAATTTTCATCTAATAGTTTTTGAGTTTAAATCTCTGAAAAATTAACTATTTAATGTTAAAAAGAAATGTTAAACTTTAAACGTTAAGCCCTAAAAATAATTGCATTTAATCATATTCACAGTAGAGTCTCGATGGTTCTACTTTCGATTGTTCTAGTTTTCCATACATCTCAGTTAGTGAAAAAATCAGTTTAGCTCCCAAATAATGACCAACACATATAGAACAGAAGATTTTTTTTTTTATTGCAGAGCAAAAATTCAAATACTTGGTGCACCCGAAAGCTCTATCAGAAATCCTTCTCCCAAAGAAAGTGGATGTATTTTTTCTGTAGATTCTTCATAGACATTTCTGTGCAGTGTTGACATGCTGCTTTGTCAATTGCGCTATACTGCTGTACGGAAACGAATCACCGTGTCAACACAAAACAACTGACTATTATTTTCCGATGTTATTAACCTCTAAACAGTAATGTAATAATATGCTATGTAATAATTGCTCTAAACAGTAATGTAATACTATGCAACTACATTTTTCATTTAAATATGCACTCAAAATCACAAAAATAGTTTTATTTCCATTTATCTGTTTATTAATTTAATGATTTCGATTGTTCGAGACAAGCCCGATCCCGTCTACCTCGAATATTATCGAGACTATTTCCTAATTGCTGGCACATGCTGTGAAGCATTCAACACTACTACGACCATGAGGGAATTTATTATTATGAGGGCTCATGTGCGTGCGCCAACATTATCCCAAAATGAAAATGTGGATGACTTCTCCAAAGTTTAAAATTTATGTACACCCTCCAAAAAAAGTATTCGAACAAGAGAGAAATTTCCTACGTTGGTTTCGTATATTAAAAATTATTTATTATAGAATATGAATGAGACTATGTATAAATATGACTTTCCATATTTCTATCAAGTTGTGCGTTTTTCAAAAACTCAATTATTATTCGCAAATCTAAAATAGTAAATTTCTCTCTTACTCGAATACTTTTTTTAGAGGGTGTACAATGGTAAAAAAATATTAAGCCATAAACACAGGTCTAAATAGCTAATTTAATGTGACAGTTACACTTAGAATTCAAAATATGACACACACATTCAGGTTTTTTTTTTTTTACTGTCCTAAGGGTAAAACAAATTACTTATATTTTCAGGTTACTTATACTTTTTTCAAACTCCAGGGGGCTGCAAGTGCACCCCCTTGCACCCCCCTCCCGGCGCCCATGTCATCATCAAGGACATCTAATCCGTCACCCAAAGGATATATAAATGCTGCTCAAGAAGCAATCGCGGAAATCAAAGGAATTGAGTTCCCATTCTAGTCACACTATTAGCAAGAATGACATTTACCGCACACTGGATTTCACGCCAGGTCGGCCGTTTATCGACATCTTTAATTGTTTATATTCGATTCTCAAAAACGCCAGTGTTTTGTTACGTCAGCCTTACTTAACGTAAGATTACAATGAATTTAAAAGTTAGAAAAGTAATACTTAAAATAAAAGTAAAGTGTGTTAGTACCCTATGAAATGTCCTCCGCCAAAATTGTGGAAAATAGATTCGCTCCTTGTTCCACTCCTGTAATATTTTCATGCCCCTGTGTCTTTTATTTATGCGCCCCTATGTCTTTATTTACATTTTATTAACTATGTATTTATTTTACAGCTGCATATTCACTATGAAGCTTTTTAATTTTATAGAAATTTATATATACGTGTTTAGAATTTGCATAATTCTCTTCTTTATTGACATAAAACAAAGGAATTTCAAAACAGTTAAACACGAAAGATTTTTTTTATTATATTAATAAATGAAATCTCAAAAACACTTTTGAGTAATATATTTCCAGATTTTCTCACTATAATGAAAACGGGTAAACATTTACTACTCTATATATTTCATAAAACGCGTTGTACTTTGTGTTTATATATTAATAATTTTTGGGGAAACTGTGAAAAGAAAAACAGCAGTACGTTATGAAGCATGGTTCCTTGCGAATCATATGTTTAAAGATAGTTGGTTTTTCGAGATATGTTTAAACAAGGTTTTTGATTGCTATGCAATTCCAGTAATAGCAAAAGTATTATATAATTATGCTTTCATTGTTTTCTATCGTAATTTGCGTTCGACCCTAGAAATGTAATATTCCAACGGCAATTTTTCCTTTTAGAGCCGCTGAAAATAGGTTTAATTCAGTATGTAGGGGAGAAGGGGGCACATATAAACATAGTGTTTTGTTGTAAAATAATTTTTTAAAAAATCTTAAAAAATTCTCTATATAGATGCTAGCATCAGTCATATATCTCTACCAAATTTTCAAAGCAATGATCCATTTCGTTTTTATGCAAAGACAATTTCTTTGCTTTCACACGTGTTGCATGTAATTTTACAACTGAATTCTACAGGTTAACACATACCATAATTTAACGAACATAAAATTTATTATTTTAGAATATTACATGAACGTTCAGGTAACTTTATGATAATTTTTAATTTTTTTTACTCAATTAATTATTTTTTTAATTTATGACTTAGGCCTAAGGAAGATGATGTTACACTCGTAAACAATACATCTGGAGTAGATGTGACCAGTTCATATGTGCCCCTCCATGAAAACTACTACGCATGTTTAAGGTTTTCCCAGAGAGCAGTATAAAGAACTGCTTTTAAAAGTAGCACCTTCCCAAAGTTCAACCCTGGTACAGTCTGCAAGATGGATAACAGCAAGTAATTTTCTGGAAACTATAAACATTTCCAAAAATTTTCTCAGTGCAAGAAAAAAAAAACCCGTTTCTTACTTCTTGATAATCATAAGTGTCATGCAGTCTGTCCTGAAAATGTAATATTTTTATTATTATTTCCTTCCAATTGTTCAAAAAAGTCACAGTCACTAGATGCAAGTGTTTATTCAAAGAACCTCTAAAAATTGCATTCAGTGACTGGTTAAAAACAAATGCTGGAAAAACAATTTCAATTTATGAAATTCCTGAACTCTCTGCTACAGCATATTATCAAGCTTTTACTATTCAAAATATAAGATAAGGACCAGGAATCCGGCACTTCTCCAATAATGCTTTTGCTGAGGATAATTTGCTTGCTGACATTTTAACAAACAAAAAACCAGAAGATATTCCAGGAGCTACTGGCCACTGTGCTTAAACTAATGCTCAGGCCAAAAATGTTCATTATCTGAACAGTAGTGCTGTCAATACTTGTCTCACACCCCATACAATCTGACCATTTGCAAAGCCCAAATAACTAATTTAAGGAAGGAGAAAAGTAGGAAATGACATATCCCATGAGTAACTGACACACCGTAAAAAAAATAGAATTTAACAAAAAGGAAACGTAAAGGTAAAAAATTCAAGAAAAAGATCATTAAATAGATTTGAAAAAGGCCTATTATTACAACTGAGGAACTGAAAGATTTCGTGAAAAATCCCAATTTTTATGCATCAGGTCAGATTCTGAATGTAGTTTTAAGGAAGAAGGGGAATTCCAAGGATACGATTATTTACATATTGTTTTAGAAATGGACGATATTGTTTTAGTAGAATTTTTTACAAAAAAGACAAAGTGCATTATGTGGTCGAATTGAAAAAATAGAACCAGATGAAGTGCATTTGAAATATATGCGAATACAAGTAAATGAGACATTCATTTTTCTTGAAAATGATGATACAGCAATTGTCGAAAGCGATGATATAGTTAAATTGTCTCAACCGTGCATAACGGGGGATACATGCAGTGAGCAGTGTCTTAACAGTGTCATTATGAGCAGTGTCTTGACTGTCCTTTTCTGTTAAATTCGATAATTATTATGTGCATTAAAATTTTATTAGTGACTTTTCAATATATTCTGTATCTATAACTTTTATATTAAAGATTTTTTACTTTTAAATACCGTGATTATTTTTTAATTTTTTTAAAATTTTGTTCATATGTGCATGTTCCGATGTGGGGGCACATGTGAAGGAATGATGCCATTTTTAAAGAATAAAATGAAGTAAAGAAATATTTACAAAAAATTCTAAAAGGAAAGACTATTTAAACTTATGGACATTTTTTGTGTGGAAAATTCATGATATTTTTCGTAAAAATAAAGAAAATTTTAAAAAATTTTCACATGTGCCTCTTTTCTCTATTTAACTTCATACCTCCGAAAAAGTTTTTGATAAAATGCTCAGATTGTATAAGCAATATAATTAATGTGTAGGGCACATTTTAGTGTTTCAGACTTTTTTTGTACAAGTGTAGTAAAATTTTGTATTTATTTAGATATATCTCTTGAAAATGTTTGATTATATCATAAACTTTTGCACCCTTTTTTACGTAATTTGTAATTTATTGTATTTCTCTATTATCAATATTCAATGAAATAAAAGCCAAGGTGAATATCATTTGCACGCCCAGTTTATGTACATATGAAATAACATAGTTTTCGATTATTTCAAAATTTAACAATACTTTTTTAAAATATGTAGTTTCCACCAGATGTACCCTTTGATAATACTTTTTTAAACGCTTCTTCTCTTGCAGGCAGAATATAATCGAGTTTCCTCCGCTTCTTTCTCACAGAATTCTTAGAACTAAAGTGGAAAAATAAGGTACCAGAGGAAACGAAAAAGGAAAAGGTATCTAATCTCATTTACATTTGAAATTCAAGCAATTGCTAACTTAATCACTACGATTTGTGTTAGACAGACATTTATTAATTCTGTTGCAAGTGAAGATCATAACTCTGTTGAAATGAGCCTGTATAAATATTTGAATCCTGGGGAAATGCTGTGAAAGGAAAAAGAAGTGTTTAATTTGTGCAGCGTACAATACGTTAAATCATTATCCCTTCCAAAAGCATAATTGCCAACTCTTCGGATTTTATTGGAAGATTTTTTACCACTAATTGTTACCTGGCATATTCATTTTAAAATAAGTTACAATGCTAAGCAAAATACAGGGTGACCATAATTAAACTGCAAGTGTTTAATTTGTGATCTTAATTTATGTTAATTTTTGATTACATGTTACTGTAAAAATTCAATTACTGAAGCGAATTGTATGGAATTTTGATAAACTGTAAATGATGTTTTTATTGTTTATATGCCTCTTAGAATGTAACTATGCTCTGTCTATCGGTACAGCGACATCTATCGGGTGAAAATAGCGATTTTCTTTTTTTGCATATTTGTCTTGTGCATGTTCTGAAACGTGTAGATACCAAATTTCACTGGAATATTCCCGGTAGTTTTCTCTCCAGCACCCCTTAAACACTTGCAGTTTAATTATGGCCACCCTGTACATCGGACTTAAAGTTAGTCAATAACTTCTTAGTTAGTCAATACTGAAGGTAAACCGCACCTTGATCAGGCACTCCTCTGGAACCTATTTTTAGAGTGACAATAATGTAAAATAAAAATTTTTCAAAGATGGTCCTGAATAGTAGGAATAATGGCTATAGAAAGTAAAACTTCTTGAAAATATTATGGTGACAAACAGATATACTGAATTGTTAAAAATGTAACGTATGGCGGAATAATTGTTTTTTGGAAAAATATAGAATATATTTTTCCTTATGATACATTATTCCCGAATATGAATATTCTATATAAGTAATTCATATAATAATTTTAATTATGCATGAATATTATATTCGAAAACAACAACTATTTATGTATATCTGAATACCTTCGAATCAAATAATCAATTAAAAGATTTTTAGAAACAGCTTCGCCATCTTGCAATACATTTTTTTATAAATTTATTTATGAAGTAATTCATCATGAAAGCGGAAGAATGATATATTTCGCCGTTGATCGATTTCGGCAATATAGAGTGAAGCTCAATATCGAATAAAGACAAAATAACCGTCAGGACTTCCTTTGTTCCGAACATCTGTCAGTCGGTACGAGCAATTGCTCATCTAAAAGAAACAAAAGCAAAACAGAGCTTCCGATTGATAAAAGAGATGTTACAGATAAGCGCTTTTCGCACTGATTTATTTGATAATACAATGAATATATACTTTGTTGGTTTTTAAGAGAATAGATGCCAACCCCCGATTTTATTTTTGGTTTTCTTGTTGCTATTTTAGGTTTTCTTGTTGCATTGACTTCCTCAGGCTGCATTCAATACTTTTTTTTTCGGTTTAAAAATTGTGGTAAAACATTTTCTCAAAAAATTGGTTGAATCGGTTCTGATAACATGAGTTGGCAACTAAGGTTGGTGCTCCTACAGAAGGATTTGCGCAAAGTACAACTGAATACAAAAGAATTGTTCTACGATATTTTCTTTCAGAAATGTTATGTTTAGAAATAGTATGATTATGCAAATAAACCTTTACTTATTGTTTCTGAATATTAATAATTTCAAGCATGCAACTTTTATCCTGAAAGCTTTTTATCGATTTCTCATAAGTTGTTTTGTGCTTCTAATTCAGTTTTTTTCATAAATCAATTTTAACACACCTTATAGTCTAAGCATTCCTTTTCTTAATCTAAAGAATGAAACGTGATCGTTTTAGACAGAAGGAAAATTATTTTTGATTATGTGTTCAAAATCCCGTAGCGAATAGCGTATATGCAGATCAGACATATTCTCAATACACTTGTGTTAATTTCTGGAACTGTATTTCTATTATTGAGTTTTAATTCAATTGTAACACATCGAAAAAGTTTAAATTATATTTAGTCTGACTAATGCGCGCCATGTGGTGTTGTATCTGCTTTATCTCAATAATTTCTTACTTATTTGGAGCTATTGATAACGCAGATTTCTATATTAATTCGAAAAATAGTGACACAAAATATAAAAGGAAAACAGGATCAGTGCAGCAAGCAAAAGAAATCAAAACGAATTTATATGTATAAACTTTATCTGATTACGATTCGAGGATGCTAAGCTCCAATAAATTTAATTTTAATGTGTTTAAAAATTAATTTCAATATCCAAAAGCTTCAGAGTGGTAAGTTTCTTTTTAGTTTAAAAATATTTAGCAACCATAATACTAGAATAGTAATTTTAGTCTAAAAAAAAGTATTGTTTGCTACTTGAGGCTAACATACCCACTTGAAATAATTATGCCAAAGCTCGACCAACTTCAGGCAAACTTTAATGTAGAGGTAAAGGTTCATGCAATGGTGCTGCGACTCTACCGTAACATCTATCTGAAGGTGATGCCAAATTCTCAAATCTTGTGTGTGAATTCTCAAATCTTGTGTGTCTCAAATCTTGTGTGCTTCTTACTGTTGGCACAATATGTCGTGCTGCGAGCAAGAAGTCCGCGTTAGTTCTGAGATACGTAACTCGTGAATAACTTGCGTAAAATCCTAGTAGCATAAGGTACTTCGCATTTTGCGTAAATTCAGTTTCTTTATGACACCACAAATATGCGTTCTGAGAAAGAATAAAATATTTAAAATTGCTTGTTCCCTCTCGTGAAGCATTGCAGTTTTAAAAAGGCAAATACGTAATCACAGAAGTATGACAACTGAGGAATAATCAAATGAAGCAGATAACACTGCCATTGTTATCAAGCGAAAGTTCCGCTACATGTCTATTGCTTTTTTCTCTCTGAAACAGGCCAATTATTATAATGTAAGTAGAAATATTAATGGAAGTATTCTAGGGAAAATAGAAGAATATTACAGCATTCTATAACACTAATTGTTAATGGTAATCATTATTTGATTCTAAATAAATATTATTTTAAAAGTTTTCTTAATTTTTAATATTGCCTTTTTTCTTAATAATAATTTTTTGTAAAGTTTAAAATTTTTATTCTATAACCAATATAACAATCACTTAAAAAATGAAATATGTACTAGTTAACTATGTAATACTTACATAAACATAGCCTTACACAGCCAAAATATGCATGCCTCGAAGTAGGAAAAGTGCAAAGATATTAAAAATATGTGTATTTACGAAAAACCAAACGAATGAGACATTATTGATAGACTTCAGCTGCCTTTTCTGTTACGCCCTACACTCAAATGCAGCAGGGAAAAGCCCTTAATTCGGCAAACAAGGTTTATATAGGGTTGATCTAGCTCGGCTGGCTGACTGACTCATAATGAAGTGTCATGGTGTAAGCCGCTTTATTTTCAGTGTTGAAAGTTGGACACCATGTGGTTCCATATCATGTGATAGGGGGGGGGCGAGGTCCCAGATCAGTCAAGATCGGTCATGAAGGCGGGATGAGAAAGAAAGCAAGGATCCACGAGGGGCGAGAGCAAAGAAGACGGCTTTGGGCCTCCTTCTGTTGCCTGTCTCGGAAGGATCATAATTGGGATACCCACCGACAATATCGTTCGGTAACCGATTCAGATGACTGTAATAACGTACAGCAGAGTTGTAGATAAACTGACGCAGGGTCGAAATTGAGAGATCCTGTCTAATGACACCATTTGTAACGACTGGGTGTCCATGATGAATGGAGCGAAGAATGGAGCTTTGTTTTCTCTCGAGAAGATTAATAGAAGATTTGGCTGCATTAGCCCAGACTCTAGCTCGGCCACATGACATGACATGACAAAATTTTCATTTTATGGAACACCTAGGCCAGGGATGGGCAAACTTTTTCGGTTCTGGGCCAAAAATCGAAAAAAAAAGTTTGGCGGGCCAAGATAAATTTCTCTAAAATTTCAAGAACAAAATACAAGTATTACAATTTAAATATGTTAATGAGATGAATGAAATTGCGAATTCATTTTTAAAAGTTCCTTATATTGAGGTTCGAAGTGAGATGCACTGATTCTAAGGAACGAAGCTAAATGCTCATGTGTCAGTCTACTTCTGACTTCTGAAAGAATTCTCTCTAAGGTTCATAGTTGAAAACACTTGTTCTCATATATAAGATGAAGCAAACATAGCACTGATTTTCTGGGCGTGAGATATTAAATTTGGGAAACTTACTTTCGATAATAATTTTTAAACTTTGGCATATTTAGAAATAACTGCTTGAGATAATTGTTAGATTGCAATTCAAATAATTCACGCTGCAAATCTGACCTCACTGCTTCCCAATTTACGTTAAAAAGCATGGTAAAAATATCTAATTCAGTTTGATTGGCACTGAAATCTTGAAATCTGCGTTCGAACTCAATATGCACTTTTTTCAAGCCATCTTCATAATTCTTAATATGGATATATAATATATATTCTTTCAATTTCCGCCGGACCGGCTAATTAAAATTCCACCCGCGGTCCGGATTTCGCCCGCGTGCCGTAGTTTACCCATCCCTGACCTAGGCCAT
Organism: Cheiracanthium punctorium; assembly: GCA_038373885.1. Taxonomy (NCBI): domain Eukaryota; kingdom Metazoa; phylum Arthropoda; class Arachnida; order Araneae; family Cheiracanthiidae; genus Cheiracanthium; species Cheiracanthium punctorium. Next base: position 12,037 of record JAWZYV010017514.1, read on the forward strand.
TGAAGGCTACAATTCCAGTTTATTAGTTACAATCCTTTTTTACTTAAACATTAAAAAAATGGGGCCCTCATGTGAGGCGTGGTCACGTCAAGAAAAAAAACTGTTTTTCTTTTTTAACAATGTAAATAATAAAATAGCAATTTGTATATAGATAAAAATCAGATAACGATATCAACAATCCGTCGTGAATAAATTTTAAATAGAAACACAGTAAATAGAATAGTGGTTGCAAAGTTCCTAATCCGTACTTCAGAGTAAGACACTGCTTTGGGTCTTTTACTGTTTCTTCTCGGAAATCGTAATTTGGCAGCTCAACCAATAGTTCCTTCGGAACATTACTGAGATTGGTGAAGAAATTTTCACCAATCTAATGGACAATTTTTCTACAGGAAGGTATACCGAGATCGCGCCGAATAACAGTATTAGTCAGATACCTATGTCCATGCCGTATTCGGCGGACAATTGCGTTGTGTTTCTAGCTCGGCTTATTACTATTCTGGTTGCTTTACATCAGTTTCATCAAATTTATTATTGCTTAATTTATCTCCATTCATTATTTATAATTAATTAAATATTATACTTAAAATCTGTATAGAAATTGCGATTGTAGCTTCAAAGTTTATGTATACATAATTTTGACTGTTGTACCGTTGATATATTGCAACAATGATGAATTTTGATAAAATAATGATGAGCAACCAGAATCTTAATTTTGCTGAACAAAGTTTGAATTTACGCTTAAATTTGGTTCATTGGTTCATACTTTAAAGTCAGCAATCTGTAAATATGCTCATCTAAGGGGCGTGCCTTAATTCCACTTCACCAACACTGTGCTAGGGGCTTCGGGAGGAGCGGGCCTCCGCACAATGAATTATTCAAATGATTAAGTACTTGCAAAAATATGCTTATAGAAGGAAGGCATCCAAAAATTTACTTTGTGATTTTTCCTATCTCTTAATCCTTTTCCCAATGAGAACTCCTGATAGCCCTCTTACCTTAAATAACTGTAATACAATGTTCTTTGATAAAGCACTGATATGATGCTTTAAATACTTATATGATGTTAACTGGTACTATCATTAACTGGTATGTATAAATGGGGAAATTTGTCTCTCTATTTAGTATACAATTAGAAATCCACATTTTACGATCGATCGAGCTGCAAATTCGCACAGATGTATAAAACGATAAGGGAAAGGCCATAGGCAACTTTAGAATTTCGAAAATCTACCGGTTTTGCGATTTTTCTCGTTTAAAGAGCTTTTTCGATACCCTATCAAGTTAAATATGAAAATATGAGATTTTTTAAATGTAAAGATAGCTATACCAAGCAAGATTAAAGTCATTCTGATGCCACGAGTTTAAAAAATAGATTAGAAACCCAATTATGATTAGCGACTGTAATGAAAGACTGACATTAATCTTGAAATAATTCTATAATTTCTCAGTTCTGATTATTACAAGAATACGCCCCCCCTCTTTTTTTAAATCTTCGTCAGTCATGAATTATTAGATTGGGCTTTTTTTTTCTGTAGAAGCTATGATTCACTTTTAAATTTCAAATGAGATTGCAGATGTCTTATGTTACAATTTTAAAACCTCTGTAGAACACAGATTTTACCCTTCCTAAAGATTGCCAAAGTTTGTAATTTTTTGGTGATGTATTCAGGGCCCCTTCTAAAGTGGGGTGGGGGCTGGGAGGGGAGCCTCTCCCCTTAACACTTGAAAGTCTGTTAAATGTGGCAAACAAGTTGATGAACTTAGCAAAAACATTTTAAAGGAAACTATAATTTACTTTCTACTTCTGGTGCACTTAGCAAAATTACACAAACCTAGTCGGTAAAAGTAAGAAGTTGGTAATGTAGTTGATAAAAAAATAAATAAGTTTGTAAAAACCGATATTTGACTTGGCAATTTATCGACACTCCACCCACTCCCTAAAAAAATCTTAGCAATGGCCTTGCACGTATTGGCCGATTTCACAAAAAGCGAGTAATAAAGTAATTTACTTGCAACAAAATGTAAATTCTGAATATAAAGAATGAAACATTCTTTTCTAGACTAAATTAAGCCCCCCCCCAAAAAAAAATGTCTGACATCTCCAGAACTTCACAACATTTCTACCTGAGACAGTACAACTTCCTAAGAGGTGATGTTTTACGCAAGCATCGACTCCTTCTTCCAGCTAAATCTTGCACGTGCCCACTAATCTGTAATGCTTCACCTCTTTAATGATATAATGTTCAGAAAAATTTTGCATCTAAAACTTCATAAAAGGTTTTATATGTTCGAACAAAATAAAGATAGAAAGCGATTCTCCCCTTGTGAAGAACGGGCCATTTGCTAGTTCCTGATAAAAGTGAGTTCAGTTTTTAACAAAACTTGACTTGTGTTAAAAAAAAATCTTTTCAATATTTATATATTTAAGTAATCGGTGCATCTTTATATAAAGGGTGTCCCAAAACGGTGGTAACGGGCTTTAATTCTTTATCTATTAGAGATAAGTGGAAAGTGTAAATTCAAAAAAATGTTCAAAATGAGCACAAAAATAAAACTTCGTTAAGAAAAAAATTCCTCTCATTAATTTTCAAAATGTTACACTATTTTAATTTGTATGCGACCCCCGTTCAAAAACATTCCCAAGAATTAAAGCCTGTTACCACCTTTTTTAGGACACCATGTATATATCTCTCCTATTCGTGTGTATGTGACTGAACTTCTCCTAAACAGCTGGACTGATCTTTATGTAACTTTGCGTGTGTGATTAAGTTGATTTGAGAATGATTTAGATTTACAATTGGATCCGGTAGACAGCGCTCCGTCCGTCCGTCGACTGTCTGTCAGTCTGTGTTCATTACACCCGTAAATATGCATCGATTTCTACGAAATTTATATGTTATTCTTATCTACTGTGTAACCTACTGAAAATGGTGTATGTAGCATATATAGTTCTTCTACAGGAGAGCTCAAAAGATTTCCAATACGTTACACTCTATGGGCCGTTATTCTTTAAAACGTATTTAAGAGATATTCCGCTATTTCAAATGAATCAAAATTGATACATGTTATTAAGGATTACAAGATAAAGCTCTCCATCGTTAATAATGTCTGCATAATTAATAATTCTTTTACAGGACCACTCAAAATAAATCCAATACATTACGTTCAAAGACAGTTTAGAGGCAGGGATCCATTTTAAGCACAATGCTATCTTACTATATAATATTAGGAAATGGTCCGATGACGATCGTGTGCCTCCCTAAAGAGTTGCGCCAAAAGTCGCCAACATTGGCAACTTTTGCGAGAAATCGCCAGAGAATTGCGAGAAATCGCCATGTGCGAAATGAAAAAGTTTCGAAAATTGCACCCACCTTGGTCATATTTTCATTATTTGGTGGGGAATCAAGAAATAATTAATGTAATAATAATAAGTTAAGATGATCTTCTTTTCTTGTGTATCTCTACTTATTACAAAAGATGTCTGTTTGTCGGCTGCGTTACGGACAAATGGCTACACGTAGAATAACCAAATTTGGTACGCAGGAAGTTCTAAATATGAAGTTACGCACCTTGAAGCAATTTTTTTTCAAAATTTTAACAAGACAGAAAGATGGAAGATTAATAAGATTCCGCTATATTGGATACATGGATATTTAAATTGGTACCGCTTGGATATTTTCCACTACGGCGAGATGAAATGTTTTGCCGTGCTAAATACGCCAATCTCACAAGAATTATGCATAAATTAACTAAACAATTTGAAATGATTATTGTTTATGCTAATGCGTAAATTGTAGAGAATCACCAAATCATATAAGGATCCCATTGCTGCTAAATATCTAATCTGTTTCTTTAAATTGAGTATTAAAGAGAGAGAAGTGAGGATAGATAGTATCAATATAGTCTATATCTTAGTAATAGGTAGTATTAGTAGGATAATACAAGGATAATTTGTAAAGATAATATATATATATTATATATATATATCACAATGTACCACTTTAATAAATATTTCATGATAAAAAAAGTGTTCTATTCATCCTGTTTGAACGGTTTTCTTACAGCTAACTAAACGATAAGACTTTGCGTTAAAATATCCCGCAGTAATTTCAACACAAGAGTACATCTGAACTTTTTTTTTTTTTTTTTTTTTTTTTTTTAAAGATTCTGTTTTATCACATGATCATATTTTAGTAAAATGTTCGCTTCTACCTGTATGAAGAGCAGGTGCGCAGCTATTTTAAAGTAAAATGGTTGTCCACATTATGTAGTGTCTGGGGTATTAATGCTACAACTTAAACCTAAAAAACAGTATGATGTAGAAATAAGACATTTTGAAAGTGAGGAGTTTTCAAACCGTCAAGCTTTTCATTTTCTGATCGCTAATGACACTTGCGTAGTTTTTTGTGTCATGATATTGCAATAATATCTCAGGTTAGTACTCATGACGCAAACTTTACGTCAAGAGTCAAATTTTTCTTTTTTAAGATTCCAAATCATTGGAATTAATTCAAACTACACACGTAAGCTACCGTGCGAAGAACAGGCGCACAGCTAGTTTTATATAAATTTAAACTTATGAGCCTAACATTTAAATTTTCTTTTGATCATTTACAATTGTTTAATTTTCTTTTTTCTTTTTTTTTTTTTTGCATCTTACATGCGTAGGATTGCATAAAAATCTGAAAATTATATAAATAATACAAATGAGGCCCCAGAAATTTTTTTCCAAGGTGCCTTGGACCTTTACTGTACGCCACTGGCTCAGCCACGCAGTTAAGTAAACAAAATTGATTCTAAATTTTACGGCTGTTATTTTTATTATCAATTATTCGAATTTTCATGCTTCTCATTATAAAGGAAATTGTTTTAAAATATTCCTCTCAAATTTCTGTGTGCTTTGGTGAGACTGCAACAGAGTTTTATTAATTAGCTAATTATTTACTAAATATCTAATCATAATTTCATAAATTCATTGAATTGAAGCAATGCATTGCATCTAAATGGAAATATCGGATTTATAGTATTCAACGTTCAATTATAACAATACTTATATTATTTTAATTAATTTTTATTCAGTCAACCTAAAAATGTTCGGATTTTTTTGTAATTCTGGGTAATGCAACCAAATTGTGCACTTTCTTTTGTCACATGTTCATATAGTAAAATGTTAGCTTCTACCTGTATGAAGAGCGGGTCGCAGCTATTTTAAAATAAACGGTTACCCACATTATGTAGTGTCTGAAGTATTAATGCTACAACTTAAACCTAAAAAAACAGTATGATTAGGAATGAGACATTTTGAACGTGAGGAGTTTGCAAGCAGTCAAGCTTTCCATTTTTTGATCGCGAATGACACTGGCGTAGTTTTTTGTGTCATGATATTGCAGTGATCTCAGGTTAGTACTCATGACACAAACTTTACGTCAAGAGTCAAATTTTCCTTTTTATAGATTCTACATCACTGGAATTAGAATTACGCACGAAAAAAAAATTTCGTTTCCAACCTTCGCTAGAATTTTCTAAAGAATAGAGCCCAGCTTATCTATTTCTAATATTGAACCTTACTTGGAAAGATGTTCTTTAAAACAGACCCAAGGATATGGCTATTTAACTTATTTATAATTTAGTAATGTTAATTAATTTATTAAATAATTTGCGGTATGTTATATAATTAGATTTATATATGTATGATATCAGTGTAAGTGCGAAGCATATTTCTTATTTTACGAAATTACAGTTTGTTTTCTTTTCTTTCACTTAATAAACATCCGATAACATTTTCTTTTCCATGTACAATCGTCTGCATTCAGAACTAATAATACCCTATCAGAATAAACGGCTATACCTCAGGTGTTTAAAATTGAAGAAAAAAATTGTAGGCGAAAGTACTAACAAGCTCATTTATTACAGATATTCCTCACATTACATAAATGGTAGCAGTGTATACAATTATGACCTTATACATTGCAAAGTAGCTGACAGTATTCTTTATACGTAATAGTAAAAGCATTTGAATGCATTCCTTTTATAAACATGTTCAACATAATCTGAAGGAAATAAACAGTAATTTAAAAAACGTGTTATAGGTTCTGCAAACCCAAAATGCTCCTTTAGAAATGGATGCATATTTTGTAGTAAAATGTAAACTAATGTGAAAAAGAAATTCCCGTAAAAGCGAGGCGTTATTGCTGCTCTAAAAGGTATTGAAGCAGCACTCCCTCAAATTTTCTTTGATATTTTACTACTATATTTCTTTCAGTTTATATTTATATACCACGAGAAAATCTTGGATTGAGCGGGAACATTTTTATTTCTGTCCCTAATGTGTGCAATTTCCTCTTTACAAAATCGAGAAATATTTTTAGAAGTAATTTCTTGCAAGAGTTTCAAATATGTCGGAGAAATGTTCAAATCTTTAGCCATTAAATTAATCACTTTATTTATTTTTTTTATCGATATGATAGCAGCTTTGAATTTAAGACTGTAGAATCTCTTCCCGTAAAAATATTGTTTTACATTTTTGATGTTATTTCTTTTTATTTTCAGTGATGGACTTTTTATTTCCCTTAATCATCAAATTTATTGAATCCATTTGTTCGCAGTTACTTTTGAATTGTAAATTATTTTAAATTCTAGAAAAACTAAGTATTTTTCTGTGGGAAAAAAATTATTTACTAGATTGTCCCTGTTATTGTAGAAATCTACGCACTTTTCTTAGTTTTTAATCAGATTAAGTTTTTAAAAAATACCAAGCTGTTTTCACTTATTTGAAAAGAAATAGAGGAAATGGGCGTGATCTTTCCATCTTCAACTCTGCAGAGTTAACTCCTTTTGAAATCCACTCTTTCTATAAGTACTAACTAATACTATGTATTTCGCACCTCCCTCCACTTCATAACTAGGACTCTGCTAACTTTCTGGGCCTGTCTCTGTTGGGCCGATTTAGGCATAAAATGAAAATTAAATAAAATTAAAATTCTGGTTGCTTATTATCATTTTATCAAATTTATCAGTCCTTAAAAACATATCTTCAGAACAAAAGTTAAAATTATATATACATAAGTATTAAACATTGGAGCTGCAATCACAATTTCTAAATGCATTTTTAGTGTCATATTTAATCCGTAATCAATAATAAATGAAGATAAATGTAATAAATAACAAATTTTATAAACTGATGATAAGCAACCACAATCATAATGTTACTATACAAATTTTAAATATACGTCGAAAATTAGCCTATGATAGCTCAATACTTGGGCCAGCAGGCGTTGTTTGCGGCTGGGGTCCCAGGGCTGTCCAGTTCAGTCGGCCTTGCGAGTTTCAGAAATGGTCAATTGAAATGCATGATATAAAAAAGTTTTTGAAGTAGAAATTCTGTAGGCAAAACTAGGGAGTAACTCAGATTCTTTTTTCTGACGGAAGTGACGTATCTTCCCCCCCCCCCCCCCCTGTTACCTTCATTTGCGGAACAGCGCTCGGTCGTTCGTTCCTGCGAACGTCGACAGTGCTCCCTGCGCGTCGACATGACTCCCTACCTGTTTTGAAGCAAGATCTTGTCTGATGACTCTGTTCAGTGGATAAGTGGACCGGCTCTTGTCAGAGCCACTGTGGGAATGCTTTCGCTGAACAGGCGGCAATCCTGCTGACTGTCTCTCAGTGTTGTTACAAGCGGCGACCCAACCCGTCACCTCTGATAAACAAGACCTACGCACCGAATACAGAAAGTGGTACAATGGTGCATTCCGTGGTCCAAGCTCCGTTGCTTTACTCACATGTTTTCAATGGCATTATTACAATATTTAATGGAATTATGAGTTAAAACTTGACATGATTGGTTGCCATGATACATAAATATTGTTTGTCTGTACTTAAATAGTATATAATATTGCTTTTAATATTGCTCAAGTGCTTTTGAGTTATTTATAATAATGAGCCAAATGTAAATTTTTAAACAGAATAATACTTCGAGCAGAACCAGCAGAGGAAAACAAACGTTTCAGAGCACTGCCATAGAAAAACGCAATAATAAACCCTACGTGCATTCGATACGAACCGACAGAAGGAAACACCAGTTTAGGAACGCAGTTAAAGAAAAATACCACAACATAGACATCCTCTCTATTCAAACCCTACGGGAAAAAAATGTAAGAAAACAGTGAAAGAATAATAGTTCAACACGGACACTTCCTGTATGCTAACCCGATATCTAGACGGAACAATGGTTTAAGAACACGGGTATGTAACACCGCAAAGAAACAAACACTGGCTGCAAAGGTTTTAAGAACAAAATAAAAGAATAACAAATGAACACTCCGTGGATTCTAACTCAACCTCAAGACGGAGCAACGGTTTAACACGGGGAAGGAACACCACAAAGAAACGGACCCTGGCTGCAATCAATCCCAAACAATAGACAGAACCTGCAGTTTAAAAACACGGATATAGAATAATTATTCGAAACCTACCAGCAGACGAAATCGACGCTTAAGAACACTGTGATAGAAAAACACAAAAAAATTTACACTACTTGCATTCGAACCCAACAAACAGAGGAAAACATTAGTTAAAGTTCACAGTTATAAGTATAAGACTAGACTATGGACATTCCCCCCATTCAAACGCAAACTCCAGACGGAGCAATGGTATAAGAAAACAGTTAAAGAATAATACTACAACATGGACACTTCCTGGATTCTAAATAATTATCATGAATTACCGATGATTCTTACTGGAGATTTTAATGTTAATTTTCGCTATCAAGAATCTCAGCCGTCAATTGATTTTTTAAAAGAAAAGTTTCATCTAACTATAAATACTTCTCAACTCTAATCAGCAACGTGTTTCGGTACAACGATAGATGCTGTATTTTCAAGAAAATTAGCAAATTTAGAGAGTAAAATTTATGTTTCACATTATAGTTACCGCAAGCCTATGATTTCATACATAAAAAATTATGATGACATTCAAGTACATATTTCACATGAATAATATGCATATAAAGTTTATATAATCTTTAAAGTACATGAATAATAAATATATTTAAATTATAATATGATATTTATTTTAAGTTTAGTCATTTCAGTGATATGTGTCGTAAACGTCAAAGAAGTTTTGCTTCAATCGCGCGTAAAGATTACACGCACACACTTTTTTTCACCTCTTTCCTGACTATCCTGGAAGTTTAGGCACTTCCTGGAGGCAGCTGTTGGTTGAGCAGAGAAGGTTTTTGATGCTCTTTTGGACCTAGTGTAAGCTTTCCTACACCGGGGGATGAGTAACAACAAAAGAAATCGTATTCACTCACAGATATGTTTGAATACACATCAGTGGCTTGGTGCAACTTTTTTGAAAGGCTAATACTTGTACGGCTGCGGAAAAAAAAACCCCACCCACTTGTTCTTTATTTGGCTATTGTTCATTGCACAGCAAATTTACATATACCATTCGTTTGCAAATAATGTGTACTTTAATTTACTATTAATTTAATTTGCATAAGGGACCGTCTTCATGTTTAATTCTGCATCAACTTCGTTTCTCTCAATGGCAACACTCTATTTTGACTTTATTAAACGAAAGAAAACCTTCAAATTACCCTAAAATTAAATTTTCGCCAATTTTCTACGATAATTTCTAAAGATATTGCCAATTCTTTTTTGCGCGATTTTAAGGGACTTTTCACAAATTGAAAAACACTATTTCTAGGTTTCGAATATTTGGCCTTTCATCAATTTCGCACGCGATATTTAAAATAAATAAATATTATTTACAGGGAAAATAATGTTTCTTGTCTTAAAGTTTGTTGTACTGAGATTATCAGGTGCAGAAATTTGAATATTTAGTCAGTAGTCGAAATAAAACGTGACTCTAAAACATCACCTGGTCAATATACATGATTTAAAGAAAAAATGCCAAACGACTGCTTACGATTTTAAAAATCTTTCTAATTTTGAAATTCTTATTGAGTATTTGAAGGTTCTCTTAGACAGGTGAAATGTTGCCAGGAGTGAGAATCTGCGTTCTCAGTCTTCTGACTACAAACTTGAAAGTTACTCATCCACGGTCGAACTCAAACATGAACAATCGTTTCATGATTGAAAATTTATTTGTTTGAATTTCATGTAAAAAACGCAATGACTTTTTTGCCGACCCAATATTATCACTGTGTTTGTTATTTCACTTTCTTCATTTAACATTATCGTCTGAAGTGTGCAACATTTTTAAAGACTTTTGCGAGTATTTTAATTTATAGTCAAACGAAAATTTAGACAGGAAAATGTGATTTTAAATTTTTGATAATGTATGGGGGAAGTCCAAAAACCTGATGCTTCTGTCAGATATTAAATAAGGTCAAATACATGCCTGTGATGTTGAAGATGTTAGTTTTTTAGAAACAAGATGTTCTATTGGAAGACGTACATCTACTGCATCTACTTCTATACTCTGAAAATATTTTATTTGAGGGGAAACAGTAGCGGACGCAACAATAGACGCTTTATAGAATCACCATCATACAGTACAAATCCCCAATTTTTTTGCTTCAAAATTTGCTGTTTTTTAATACCGCTAACTTTTACTATTTTCATGCAAAAGAAATTTAATTTCCGTTTACTTTACGCCGTTAAAAAAAAATGGTCTCTTACTTTTATCCGCATTTTCCCGCGTTAATAATATACGTAGATTTTAACAACTTCGAGACTTTTAATAGCAAGAAGGAAAGGGAAAAAAAAATATTTATAAAATGTGAAGCTTGAACAAACGCAGACACATTAAAGAAAAAAAAAACTATTTACATTCCGCAATTAATTTTAATGGGAAAGCTTCTTCTTACTTAAAATGCTTTTTCCAAGTTTCCTTACCTTTTTCAACGCACATTCTTCGCCAAAATTCATTACTGATGTCAAACCGTGTAAAGTGATTTGCATTTCTGCAAGATATTTCGGTTTATAAATATAAATAATAGTTTGTAGAAAAGCAATATAAACATTTTTCAGAGATATGGTTTTTTATTTCCTGACACTATTATTGAATAAACAGACTTCTTACCGAAAATTTACGCAAGTTAATGTAACTGTTTGAAAAGTATGTAAATTAAATTTGCATTTTTAGAAATAGTATTGTTCACTCTAACAATATTTTATTTTCATGATTCCAAAAACAAATGTTGCAGATAAAATGGCTTTGTAATAATAAGATTACGTGAATCTTTTTAAAAATGATAGTACAATGACGATGCAAGGGAATATTTTAAAAGTGAATCAAATATTTTTTAAATGAAACTTGTCGTACTTCAATGAATACCTGGCCAGTGCAGTAATTTGGGAATGAACAAACCGATAGTCTTCCAAAAGGGGATCGAGACTATTTCAACTGAGATCTTAGACGCTGTGTCACTCCATTCAATAAAACTATAGATCAAACAAACTGTAGATCGTTATTATGAAGTACTAATTCACGATGGAATAAAATTTAAGCGTTGGAGGGCTAAAGATCTTTAAGGAATACGCAGCTGTCCCTTTTGATTGATTTTTACATTTGCATTTATCATCGTTATTAATATTATTATTTGTATTCCTTTTTATATTTGTTCCTGCTTTGCCATTGGAAATAAAAAATGATTCGATGTTTGGATGGCAACATTAAACAGCTGATCACGCCACTTTCGTTTAAATGTTTCAATTCTATCCATTTTGGTATTGAAAGAGATTCAAAACAAATATATGACATGCACAGTGAAGCAAGATTTTGTGTTATCTTCTATGAAAGGTTAGGCACTACTATGAAACAATAATGGTACATTCGTAAAAGGTGAATGTTAATCGGAGTGTTAGAATTGAATTATTAAAAAATATTTTAGTTTTTAGCTAGGAAGTCTGAAGTAAATCATCGCGTTTAACAGAAAACAAGGGGGAGAGAAAATGACGAGAGTAACAGCAAAATGAGCATGTGCTCAACAAAAATATCAAAGCTCTCAAGGTAACAATTCTTAATTAAATAGAGATCTATACTCTTTAAAGCCTAAGATAGACCAACGTTTGATTTCTCCAATTTTGTGATACTTAGCAAGAAAATTTTGTTCACCATCATTCTATTACAAATTATCTACATCAAAGGTATAGAACGTAAGCTGAAGGAAATTGGAATGCGTTTCAAGAAGCAAGTGCAAAGAGGAAAAGAATTATAGCCAACACCTCCTTGATAAAGAAAGCCTAACATCTCGTTAACTCATTAAGCTTTGACGTCATCATTAGTTAGGTCTAAAGTTGGATTCATACCTGCCGCGCCGCACCGCAACCATGCCGTACTGTTTCGCCGTTTTGGACCGTTGGCTGTCCACGCGGCGAGCTTGCGGTGCAGCAAAAAATGCACCAATGAATACACGACAATTTTATTTGTTGTTCTTCGGCGTACTTCTCTTTCGTTTCTTCTGTTGTGCTTTTAAAAGATTGTTTTATAATGGATAATCGATTAATGTTAAGGAGAAATAAACTTATTTTAACATATTTATCTTTAAAACAATCGAAAATCAGCCATCGTTGTGTCAGAAGGCGTGTCACACACGTGCGTTCTGTCAGCACTCAACAAAAATACTCTAGAAAAGCTCTTCTGTAATTGGCTGTAGCTTTGCGGTCGCTGCGGAATATCTGTTCTCGCCAGATATTACGCCAACCCTCGGCGCTCGCCGCGCGGGGGCAGTGTTGCTCCAGGGCCGGCCCAAGGGGGGTGCGAATGTAGGCGATCGCCTAAGGCCCCGCTCCTGGGCCATTTTATTGCTATCTCATAAGACATGATAGAGAAGAGGCCCCGCACTTGCGCTTCGCCTAGGGCCCCGCATGCCCCTCGGGCCGTCTCTGGTTGCTCCACCACATTACGTCATTGCGGCGTCTTAGCGGTGCGGTACGGCCAGTATGAATCCGGCTTAAGTTTAAAAGTTTTATGTTCACAAATTGAAACTATTAAAAAATTCTGGTGAGTCTGCTAATGAATAATAATATTTAAAAAATTTGAGATAAAAAATTTAAATTTACGACAAATGGCAGTTTTTAACAATGGCAAATTAGATAATATGATAAGGAAATGGATTAGAATGGATAATTTTGTATGAAAATGGTATTTTAATTTTAATGTTTAATTTAAGATATTTTCTAATATTTGTAGCTTTTACCAGAAATTTCAAATAGTTTCCCTTTACGAAATTGAAACCATGACGTCAGTCTGAGCTGTTGGGCTCTCTGTATGCAGGAGGTATTGTTACAGCACCGTATTCCAGCGACACCTCCTAGATGAAGAAAGCCTAACAACACCTACGTCACCAAGCTTTGACGTCATCGTTTAGCCTACACTTAAAAGTTTTATTATCACAAAATAAAAGTGCACAAAGTTTCTGGTGAATTTACTCATGCATAATAATGTTTTAATAATTTGAGATAAAAAATATAGTTTTATGAAAAATGGCAGTTTTTTACATATGACTAATTAGATAATATGATAAGGAAATAGACCGGAATGAATAATTTTGTATGAGAAAGGCATTTTAATTTTAATCTTTTATTTAAAATATTTTCTAATATTTGTAGCACCCACCAGAAATTTTAAATAGTTTTACTTTGTGAAAGTATAACTGTGATGACGTCATCACTTGAAGGCCTAATGATGACGTCAAAGTTCCAGTTAGGCTTTCTATATGTAGGAGGTGTCTATTCCAGTCATATATTTGGCAGTGCTGTAAAAGCGACGAAAAAATGAATTCCCCTACGTATTCTTTACTTTGAAACTTACTACTCGTTACTTTCGTTACTAGTTCAAACGCGAAAAACAATAATCTTATATAGCATTATGTACAATTCATTACGAATGTTTAAAATACTACATGCAATTCCATTTTTTGTTTAAAAACAAATGAATGAATTATACATTACTTTTTAACTTCAAAGCCTAAAAAATGTATTTAAAGCTTGTTTTCTCTGATTTATGGATGTTTTTATACAAATTTATTATTTTATAGTGTTGAAGCTATCCGAATAACTCAGAGAGCACATAGAAATCTTCCTAAGACTTATGCTATCCATCCCCCCCATCGCACCCCGCATTTTGATTTCTGAAACCTGGTTTAACCTGTTCATTCTTATCATAAAAAAGTGTAACGGAAAGCTTGCCCTTATGTGCTCCATGTTGCTTAAGTATTTCTCTCTACAAGCCGTGTTGCCCGTCTAAAACGAAACAGTATCTTAAAAAAAAGTGTTTTAAGTTCACATTCCAAATATTTTTTTTTTAGCTCCAAATAATATTTTAAGAAATAAAGATGCGTGAATTCTTTTATTTATGAAAATATTTTTTAAAAAAGGTGTATGTAATAAGTTGTTATTTAGTACTCATTTTTCGATTCTAGCTCAAGCATTAAAAAAACAAAAGGCACCCAATGCATACTTGGCAACTTGGCACCCAAGCATAACAGTATACTATGTACTGTATCCCATACAAGCATTGTACGAAATAGACGCCTTATAAGAGGAGAAAGATACTGTATCTATCTCTGTAATTGATATTGCATCACATCAATAACGAAACATACGGATACTTTAAACCTCATCAAATCGATACCATTCGGCACATACGAAATACAATCCCCCCCCCCCCTACTAGTATTCCTCTATAATACTTCCGGCATCAGTTACGAATAACGAAACACCCTACAGTGAAACCTGCGAAGTTGACCACCTTTTTATGTTGACCATCTGCCTAAGTTTACCTAATTGACCAAGAGCGAAATGGCTTAATTGCTGTAACATTGAGTGAACCTTTATAAGTTGACCACCTGTCTAACTTGTATGTTGACCAGGTAATTAGGCAGAATTTGTCCTAAAGCATAGCTCAAAAACTGTAAAGTAACCACTTCCAGAACTTTTCTGTTTACGCAATTAATGTTTAACCCTTATAAGCAATATTACTCTTAGTTTATGTCATTTTTATTTCATACTTTATATAATTTTTTAGTATACTACATGTATATTTACTTTGAAATGTATAAGTGCGTAGATGATAAAATACGGAAATCAAAAAGTAAGTATTGCACCCTTGATAAGCTGACCACCTGTCTAAGCTGACCACGAACTTGGAACCACTGGGGTTCGAAGTTGGTCGATACGGATCCAGTAACGACTCATATTCGAAAGTAGTAATTCGTTACTTTCGAGTCTCTGAGATTATCCGCAACTCAGGAACGAATACATACGGTTTGCCACAGCTCTATTATTTGGTAATAATGCAATATACAAAACCCCTGGAAGCAAACTTCAGCAATAACTGGTTTTTATTGACGGCCTTATTTGTTAACATTGGATTCTCATAAACGTCAGTGTTTTGTTACGGTAACCTAAATAAAATGACACTTGCACTACCAACTTTTTTAAACATAAATTTATCAGAAAAACTCGGATGTTCCAGCCTCGTCAGGGGGAGACCCCAGCCCCCTCCCCCTAATTTTTTAGTTTCATTATTGCCATGTTAAAAAATATTAACTGGCTATGTGATTTTATCTCTCATCTTTCGTGTATTTCACCTGGAAACCCTATGTTGAAATTTTTATGATTGTACCCTATTTATAGAAAAATAAATGTGATGCATATTCCACAGCTTATGAAATACTTTAATAATAGATTAAAGCTGTTGTGAACTAATAATATTTAAATATGGGTAAAAAATACATGTGATGCATATTCTACAGCTCACGAAATATTGTAACAATAGTTCAAAGCTGTTGTGAATTAACAGTATTTAAATATATGCAAAATTTGGTCACATACTTTTATGTCGCTTTTTGGGACACATTTTCCGAGCAAGTTTTGATAAAGGGGATAAGAAATAAAATGACGAAATCATTACTACATTGTATAGCATTTAAGAGCTATATTTCAATTATTCAAATAGTAATTTTTTTTCCTGGTTGCAACAGTTTTCACATTACATATGTTAAAATATCATGATTAATACAAACAAAACTTAGGACCAAATCTGAATAAGTCATATTTAATTCATCATGCATCGTCAAAATTGTAAAACGCAGTACTTTATATTCATAATATCGTTCTTTGAAATAAGTTTCTAAATCATGAAAGTCGAATTCTTCGCTCAAATAATGTCACGGAAATATAGCGAATTCAGTTTTCATGAAACTCGCTCCTTACATTCCAATAATTTATACGTTCATTTTATGCCATATTGCCAAATGCTGGAATGTATTGTTTAACTTCGTAGAGAAACAGAATAACTTTTGTGAGCTTTACGGCATGTTTATTTAAGTCGAAATACTAACATAATTCTGTGTTTGAAGTTATGTTTCCAAAGTGAGTGTTCCGAATGCTGGAAAGAGATCATAAATGTCACTGAAAATGCCATGATGCATTCATGTTACCCTAAAGGCAGAAATAGTTTTTTGCGAAAGAGAAAATCCTCCAAGTTAACAATGGATATGATGAAAGATTAAAGAGAGATGCCGTTAAATCTTTTAAACTTATTCCAGCTATTACTTGATCTGAAAACATACCTTGACATATGTTAGACTTTAGACTGACGGCAAAGTTTCAAATCCAGTCTCAATTACAATGCCTATAGGCATTGTAATTGAGAGCCGAAAACCGATGTATGAAACAATTAAACATTTCACACATTAGGTATCTATGGAATGTGGACAACAAAGAAAAATTTTGAAATACCTTATTTTTTTTCTTTTTAGAAATGAGCTTAATTGAAATGAATTTATTTCCCTTTCCTATGCGCAACAAGTCGTGACCTTCGCAACTGAGGCCTGCTGGCTTTAGGATTGCGTCATCCTAGGTAGGAGGATTTAGGTAAAACTTTAAAAAATGTAACATGAAATTAAAATTCTGGTTGCTTATCATCATTTTATCAAATTTATCAGTACTTAAAAACATATCGTCAGAACAAAAGTTAAAATTATATATATATATATATATAAGTATTAAACATTGGAGCTGTTATCACAATTTGTAAATGCATTTTTTGTGTCACATTTAATCCGTAATCAATAATAATTCAAAATAAATGTAAGAAATAATAAATTTTATAAACTGATGATAAGCAACCACAATCATAATATTGCTATAAAAGTTTTAAATTTACATCTGAATTCGTCCTACATAGGATGACCCGAAAATGAAGTCAGCAGGCCTTGTTTTCGAAGGTCACGAACAAGTAAGTTCATTTTTCATTTTATTTTCTGGAATGAGGAAATCATAAGTTTCTTTTTTAACCTATTGCAGTTTAAATCAAAGAATGTCTTGGGATTAAACTTCTAACTTATAAGATGTAAAAGTAACGACTACGTATGTGTACTCCTCTTTGAACCTTTTTAGTTTAAAAGCACATCCATAGCTACCAATTTTCACACTGCTTTCACAAAAAAGTTTTGAGGTGACTTCGCACTCTGCTCAGAGTTCCTGGGCTCTAGCGTGACCTTCGAAAGCAAGGCCTGCGGACTTAATTTTTGAGTCATCCTATGTCGGCTGAACTCAGACGTAAATTTAAAATTTTTAAAGCTATATTATGATTGTGGTTGCTTATCATCAGCTTATAAAATTTATTATTTCTTACATTTATTTTGAATTATTATTGATTACGGATTAAATATGACACAGAAAATGCATTTACAAATTGTGATTGCAGCTCCAATGTTTAATACTTATATATATATAATTTTAACTTTTGTTCTGAAGATATGTTTTTAAGTACTGATAAATTTGATAAAATGATGATAAGCAACCAGAATTTTAATTTCATGTTACATATTTTAATTTTATACCTAAACCGGCCTACTTAGGACGATGCAATCTTTACGCCAGCTGGCCTTAGTTGCGAAGGTTACGGCTCTAGGCCCTCAACTCTGCTTAAAATAATTTTATTAACAAGGACTTCTGAGGTGATGTAGTTTTGTTTCATCATTAAACGAAATTCCTTTTAAAAAAGTGTTGGGTAATCATCTAAAAGAAAGCTCTTAAAAATATGCAGCTGTGTCCCATAAGCTTAAATCAAGCTTGACATTGACTTGAATTTGACGTATTAATACAAACTTGACATTTCAATCCATTAGCTTGATTATTGCGCTGATGGCGCCATCTGTCGATGTAGCCGTGAAGGAGAACGGACATTGAAAAGTCTAAGGGGAAGGAATGAATGGGATAAGCCCCTCTGAAGTGTAACACGAGGGGGGTTTTAGTTTTATTTACATCTAAATAACATTAGTAATTCCATTAACTAATTAATTAGCCCTAAAAACAAATTTTAATATAATTAACACAATTTAGTTAGTTAATATACTTCACTTTATGGGTGGTAGAATGAGGCGGTTTACGGCAGCTACAAAATAATTTATCATCAGTCATAAATGTACTTGACCATAGAATTAAAAACAAAAGATTCTATATTTCCAAATATGGAAATTCTTCAAAATAAAATACAATTATATTACGAAATTGATTTCAAAATCAGCCGTTTGTCTCGATTTTGAAAGTTTTAAAACGTGTGCTGCTGTTAAGTTTATATTATGTTTATTTCCTATTAGTAGAGTCTCTAAATCACACATAACATTATTTTAATTTTGATGCATCCGATGGAAAAATAAAAGAAACAAATAACACATCGGCCACTTATCAATCTGGCCAGAAAACGGCGTGATAACACCCTAACAGTCACTTCAAACTTTAGTCATATCGGCCCGACTGAGAGTGGCGCAACGGTTAGGACGCTCGCCTCCCAACCCAAAGGTCCCGGGTTCTATTCTAGACGCGGAATCTTGATGGAAACAGATTAAATTAAATTGAAATTTCGGCGTAGAGGGGAAAATGCGTGGCAAAATAAAATATGTGGGGCGAGTTCGCCGACCGGCGCCCCGTGTAATTAGGAATTTTTTTTTTTTTAGGAAAATTTTTTAAGCTTGAAATTAAGCTTGCTATGTCAAGCTTGATTCAATCTTGAAATGTCAAGCTTAATGCAAGCTGGGCAAGTATAAACTAGAACACTTGATTCAAGCTTACATTAGGCTTACACGCTTGAAATTTTCAAGCTAAATTCAAGTGTACTGACTTGATAAATGAAGCTTGCTGCAAGTTTGATGCAAGTTTGCTGCGCTGTCTGGGGTATATCTATCGGAAAGCTGCAACATAAGAATTAAATATATGGAACGATTTAGAAACGGAGTTACTCTTTGAGCATTAGACTTTTTGAAACGAACAATAGAGTAAATTTGATTGAATAACGCTTATTTACAAACAAAATCTGTTTCAAGATGTTGGTACACCGTTCGAGTATATTTTGTTTAGGTAAGTCCAGGCGCGTAGCCAGGAAAATTTTTCGGGGGGGGGATATGAATTTATATGTGTATAAATAGACGGAATTTCATCACTAATCCAAAAATTTCGGGGGGGGGGATATATCCCGATATCCCCACCCCTGGCTACGCCCTGGTTAAGTCTAAGAAATATTTTGTTAAAAATTGTGTTTTCTTATCAGGAACTTTTTATCAATTTAAAACATTCTTTTTCCAATAATTTCCCACTAAAAATTAATTCTTGCTATATATATATATATATATATATATATATATATATATATAAGGCGTGTGTCTCTATTATTATTCTCCGCTCCGAATTTTTTTTTTTTCTTTTCTGTTTTTCCTCTCGCTCGATGGATTAATTAGATAGTCATATTACGCAAGTGTGGCTGTTTTATATTATATAAATCCTAATTTAAATACCGCATTGTTTCGAATCTATGACGCACTTTTTCTGCCAAAATTTCAGGTGTAAAATAGGGGGTGCGTCTTGGAATCGCAAACAAAACCGCTCTGGTAATAGGGTTGACTGGATTAAAGTGTGAATCACCGCTCATTCTGCAGAACATTTTCCAGCGCGCCACAGCAGACGAAAATGTTTATTTTGAGCAAATACACCCCTATGATTTAATTTGTAGAGTCAAATTCTTAGTTGCTTCATTGAGTACCCAGGATGCGTCTTAGAAATGAATACAAGAAATTGACTCGACTTTTGAAGTTCAGAAATGGGGATGCGTTTTAGATTCCATTAAATACGGTAATTTAAATTTATAATTTGAAAACATATTTTCAATATAAGTTTCTTACTGGCAATCCTTTATTATTTTCTATAATAATATTTTTATTTTTGTGTAACAAACTTCCTTTAAATTACAGTCTTATGATGACCTACAATACAATCTTTTCTAAACAGCAGCTGTCATTCTGTAGACAGCCTTGGTATTAAAATCAATGCCTAGGAAAAGTATGCAACATTTCATATATTTTTTACCTTGCCTAAAATCGTCAGTCATTTTATAAATGGCTAGGCATTCTAGACAATGGTAGCATTTCATTAAATAATCGTAAAATATACATGTATGGTCAGCAACTTAAATCTCCTTCATACTTAATTTTAACAGATAAAACCTCAACAAGCATTCGCTAACGAAAGTCGATTTAAATCTTTCATATATTAGATACTAGCTGCTACCCGCGACTTCGTCCGCGTCGGCTTTTGAATTACGTCCCGAGAGAAATGTAGCATGTGCCAATAACAAATACTGTTGCGGCAAAAGAAACTGCATTTAGATATTATTTGCTTTTTAGTTGTTTCAAATGAAGTATAATGCAAGGTAGTATACTTCATTTAAAATAAGAGAATATGCAGAGTTACTAAATTTAGATTTTTTCAGGCATTTGGCGAATAGAGACAGTTATGGCAGTACTTGCGAACTGTTTTGAAAAGAAATATTTATGCTATATGCATGAATTTTAGTCTATGTTAATCAGGAATAGAGCACCTTTCTATTAGTGAAACAGTTTAAGAATCGGTTATGTAGTTACAGAGATACCCAGAGAGCGTAATGTATTAGAATTATTTTGTGTGTTCCTGTAAAGGAAATATTTACGCTACATGCATGAATTCTAGCCTATAATACTCAAGAATAGTGTTGCTTACTATCAGTAAAAAATGTTTAGGAATCGGTTCAGTACTTACAGAGATGCACATAGAGCGTAATGTAATTCTTATTAGCATCCATGTAAAAGAACTATCTGTGATATATGCATCAAAGGTAGCCTATAACACTTAGGATGCCACCAGTGTCTAAGAAGTTCTGCTCTCAAAACTGCAAGGGGAGAGGTGCCAGGTTCAAACCCCGGTCGCGTCTGTCGACCTAGCCGCTCCCAGTTTTCCTTGGTTTTCTAAAAAACCTCGCCTAAATACGGGCTAGGATCCCTTAGAAAGGAATTGCCCCATATAGGCCACAGAGGAATTTCCCACAGAGGCCTAGGACCCTAGTGCAGTACTAATACTCAATACGGAAACTCAACAGCAATCAGTAATAACATGTATTAGACTTTGTTTAAGCTTCATTTCTAGTTATATGTCTCTGACACGTCTGACTCATACTGCTGTCACAGCCTACTTCTCGTCTGTTTGCTTCCTGCAAACTGCATCGCTATCCTCGTTGAATCGACAGCTGAAGCGTTGCAAAGAGGAAGAGTTAGAGCACCTGTTTGACGTTTATTGCAAAATATTATCCACTGTTTCAGAAATGAACAGTCTTCTGCATCCCCACTTGCTGCTGTCCTTCTCTGTTATACTACTAGGAGTTTTCCGACATGCTTATTACGTATTCTTTTTTGAAGGAGGGGATATCCTTCCCAAAGCAGAACGTATCCT
>JAWZYV010017515.1:0-33204 GCA_038373885.1 Cheiracanthium punctorium
ATACTTTTCCATAACAACGGACGCCATCTGAAAACAGCAACAACTTGCAGCAGGTGTATCTTCTAAACAACAGAACGAACTTGATCCGCTTTCAGTTTACTTCTTTTGAAACTAATCTCACTGAGTTTTGTATACGAACGCTCTAGTTTTTAAACTGTGCACTCAATTTCCTTTATGAACACCTTAGACAGAAACTCGTTTGGCGTTTACGAATGCAGCCAATGACTATTTGTTGTGGTTACACTCTTTTTTTCCCCTTTACACGCCCAAATCCTGCCCCACATTCAGGGCCGGCCTAAGAGCAAAATTCTGTGTGTGTGCAGGAATGAGTTTTTGCGCCCCTTACAGTAAAAATTGATACAAGAAACCCAGTAAGAAGTATGAGTGCTCTGTAATTGAAATTAGTGGGAACGTAATACCGAAAAATGACATTTTGAAGGGACTAAAAATCAAAAGCGAAAATTAATATGAATTACTAAATAGTACATATTAAAGTGGAGTATTTAGTATCTTTTCACTACTTCATTTTTATTTTTTTAACAACTTCTTCTAGTATTAACTATTTTACTCACTTTTTCAAATTTCAGTTAACGTGCTGTACTGTTCTTGTGTAACGAGCAAACTTCTAACAAACACTTTTACTCAGTTTACTCGTATTGTTTTGTGTGGAAGAAAATGACACATTTTTAACTATAGAAAAAGTTTTATTTGATTTAATACAATCAGCACATTAAAGAAAGTACGAAAATGTTCAGATATATCAACTTCGGCTTTCACTTTTCTGGGAAAGGTACATCAATATAACTATAAATGGTGGTAGTAGTAGTGTGAAAAATCAAAAAAAGTACTACGGAAAATTGATGAAAATAATAGGGAGTTTGTGCATAGCGGTTTCACTCACGGTAACGCTAACGTTAAATGCCATTGTACAGTACAGCGCATGCGCACATATAAAGTAAGTTTCATGATTGGCTCGAAACTTCTGAATAGCGGATAGCGTTAGCGTTAACGTAGGAAAAAACGTAGAGCACAAACTCCCTATTCTATTATACACTTATAGCCATGAACCTTCTAGCTTTAGCAGCCGAAAATGTTTTTATTAAAATATCATAATCTAATGACAATGAAATATCATTTTCAATGGACAAAATTGAAAGATTGTTCAGTCTTTCCTCAGGAAGAGTAGACCTTAGATAAGTTTTTATTATTCTTAATTTAGAAAAACTTCACTCAGCCGAAGCTCCCAACGACGGCATTGTCAGAAGTATTCGTAAAACAACTCTTTTACATAAGCGTCTGCAGATCCAGTTTCCAACAAAAAGCAGCGTTTTCTGGACTAAAATCAAACAAAGAGAAATTAAAAACTGTTTTTAATTCTGAAAAAAAAAAAAATGTTGGAGCCTAAAACCATTATGAATTAACTAACTGAACATTAAATCAATCTGGTAAAATATGAATACCTAAAACGTAAAAGTGTTACGTACCGTTATTTCGGATGAGGTTCTTGATAGAGATCAGCTCTTCGCACAACTCAACCATAGGCGTAAAGTTCCTAGAATTATTGGTAGGGATGGACGTGAGACGAAAAATATGCGTCTCGCGTCTCGCAAAATAGCCTAAAAGCTTGTCTCGTCTCGCAAAAATCCCTATATCGTAATGTTAAAAATGTGTGTCTCGTCTCGCAGAAAAGCTGTAAATCCCTGTCTCGTCTCGCAAAAAAGTCGTCTCGCGTCCATCCCTAATTATTGGGGGGGGATCGGGCCCCCACCCCCAACACACATATACACTGCTCAAAACAATTAAAGGATATTGTAAGTTTTATATAAAATAAAGATATAAGCGAAATTTTTTTTGCCGAAAATGGAAGAAGAGAATCACAAATGCAAATTTTTCTGCTTTTCAAACTGTGGAGTATGCTAATTTTGAGTTCGACGTCAAAAACGTCACTTCAGCGGCAGCGAATGAAATTGGACTTTTAACTGAACAAAAAAAAATGAAGACAAGGATGATCGGCATTCAGTGACTGCTTTGTTTCGATGAGTACGATGTCTCAGCAAAGTCATTTAACCGATTCAGAAGCTTAGAGAGTTGTCGGTGGGTTAGAAGGGGGACAAACTCAAGCCGAAGTAGCGCAAGCCATTGGAGTGTCACAAAGTGTGATTTCCAGGATCTGGAACCGGTTTTTGGAGACTGGAAGTGCAGGCCGAAGACCAGGGCAAGGTCGTAGACTGGCAAAAACGCCCAATGAAGATCGTTATTTAGTGTTAAGGGCTCGGTGACACCGGAATATGAACGCTACTCTTCTCCAACAACACCTTCGCTCGGCTACTGGCACCACGGTTTCAACTCAGACTGTCCGAAACCGGCTCCATGGTGTAGGTCTGTATGCTTGCCGACCGATGGTATGTGTTAGACTAACATCAAGGCATCGTCGCGACCGCAGGGAGTGGGCAACAGAGCATGTGAACTGAGGAGAAATGAATGGAGCAATGTTCTTTTTTCTGACGAGTCCCGTTTTTCAGTTCATCCTGATAATAGGCGTGTTTTCATCTGGAGAGACCGTGGCAGTAGGAATAATCCTGCGTTCGTGCACGAAAGTGTCAGCTTTGGCGGGGGTAGAGTGTTGGTGTATGGTAGCATCTCCATTGACGGGCGCAGAGACCTCTACATCATTCGAGATGGACCTCTGACTGGTCGCCGATATAGGGATGAGATCCTCAGACCTATTGTAGTCCCTTACGCGGCAGCAATCGGAGGTGACTTCATTTTAATGGACGATAACTACAGGCCACATCGTGCTAACCTGGTGGAGGATTTCCTTTTCGAGGAAGGAATCGTACGAATGGAATGGCCAGCACGTTCTCCAGACATGAATCCAACAGAGCACGTTTGGGAAGCTCTAGGAAGACGAGTTGCTGGCCGCCAACCACCCCACAAACTCTCCAAGAACTGGAAAGAGCTCTTCTGGAAGAGTGGGACAGAATATCCCAACTCGTGATTAATAGCCTCATTGACTCCATGCCTCAAAGGTGTTCAACGTTGCTGGCCGTCCGTGGAAACCATACCCCCTACAGAAAATGATTTCCTTTGAAGAAAACACCTTTTCTTATTCTTTTTTTTCTCATATGCACAAATTGTGTTTTTTTTTCCTTTTCTACACAAATGCGCAATAAAATGCATTTTTTTTTCTGCCAAACATGTGTAATTTATTCTCATATAACCTACTACGTCTGTCGTCGACCAATGTGTCAATCAGCTAAAAAGTTTCCCAGCCACAAAATACACCTAAAACCGCAATATCCTTTAATTGTTTTGAGCAATGTATATATACACTCTATAACAAAAAAAATAGACGCACCAAGAAACAATCATCCGATTGCTTTGAAATTTCGTATGCATGAATGTTTTGAGCAGATATGCAAATAATTCAAATTTGGTGTCCAATGAATGAATAGTTTGATCTCTAGCGCATCGGAACTGCGCATCCAGCAGACGTACATAAGGAGCAGTTCTTCAACGGTTGTTAAAACTTTCGGTTTGATTGCGATTCAGATGACCTTTCAACAACTTAAAAAATGCCTCGCTGCAGGATTCGTGCTCATTACGAGCAACTGTCAGAGTTTGACAGAGGTCGTATCATTGGATTGAAAGAGGCCGGTTGGACTAATCGGAAAATCGCTCGTCATTTGAGTCGAAGCGATGCGACGATTCGAAGATGCTGGCAAGGATAAGTGGAAAATGGCAGAGTGCAGCGTCAGGATGGTAGCGGTCGACCTAGGGCTGCAACAGATCGTGAGGACAGAGTGATGGTCCGATCAGCTGTCACAGCGCCTTCTTCATCTCTATCAACCATCAGACGTTCAACCCAAACACCAGTGTCCATCATGACCATTCACAGACGGTTGAGAGAGCGAAATCTACGCTCGCACCGACCGTTACGCCACCTGCCACTCACGCCTGCACACTGCCGAGCCAGATTACAGTGGTGCAGGGCTCGATCAGGTTGGAATGATGCCGACTGGGTACGGGGCCTTCGCTATTAGTAACGGGCCTGCGCGTGTATTTCGATGAGTGATCCAAAGAGGCCTACGGATGCTCGCGTCTTCCCGTATACATCAAGCAATTTTTAAGCTTTCCGATGCTTTGAAACGTTATTAAATGTAGTTTTAAGTAGTGATTGTGTTACTAATTCAAGTACGAACTCATTAACAGTTTCTTTACTATGATACACGCGGACATTAAAGTAAATAGATGCATGTAATTTGAAGGAAAAACAAAGTAGTGCTCACTCTCATGATTCATTATTTTAGCTTGAATTTTAATATACATGAAAAAATTAAGCTGACTTTTAGTATACATTAAAGTAAACGAATACACAAATGATACAGACATTTTTATGCATTTCTTTATACTGAATGTTTAAGTTTCACATTTTCAAAGCAGTTACAACCATTATTACTTTTAAAATAAATTTAACTAGTAGTTATTAAATTTTCATTTATTAAATATTGTTCGGTTAATATATTAACAAAATATATGACGAGGAGCTGAAATAGAATTTAAAATATTTGATATTTACAATTCACGTATACAAAATTTAAGTACTGATATACTATTTAATTTTTAATCTTTAGTAAGGCGTAGGTATCAGAAGAATTTTTGCTATAAGTACAACCTGTTCACTGCAAGTCCTTGGTATTTACATGAAAAATAATGTAAATTAATTTAACGAGAAACATTTAGAATGAATTACAAAATAAAGGGTGTTCCATAAATAGTAGTACGAACTTAAAGGGGAGATAATATATCAAAAGGATTAAGAATAACGTAACAGTATATGATAAAACACGTTTGTTAACTGTTTTTATTTTGGTTAGTTCAAATGAGTTTATTTATCGAAAATTTTACCATTCGAAATGAAAATGATTTATAATTTTCAGGGTTAGTTCCATATACTTTTTCTTCTCCAAAGAAAAAATATAAATTTTAGAAAACCATACTAGGAAATACCACTAATATTCCAACACCTTTTTTTAAAGTTATTATTAACTGGCGATTGAAAACAAATGTTTTCGTCCCTGCATTGCTGTATATTAGGGTTATAGCTTAAAAAAAAAAAAAAAAAAAAAAAAAAAAAACCTGTTCCACGGACTTTGAATACAAATTAAGATAAACTAACAGCTCTAGGACTTGAAAATTTTCAAGATCCCTTTTCACAAGTTGCGCTAAACACTGTAGTAAACTAAAAACAAACGATCTCTGAATGAATTACTTTTTATTATAGCCATTATCTAAATGGAACTTTGAATTTGAGTATGATGAACGCTTATACAAAATATTAACTTCAGTTTAAGTTTCTACATAAACATGTGCAAAAATTAATAACATATTTTACAGTACTTCTGCACTGAAACCAATATTACACATTTAGTTGCATTTATAATAAATGATAAATGACATTTTCAACTGAAAGATTTAAACAGATAAGAATGTCTAACTAGTATTACAACGCACGCTTATTTACTAGAATAATAAACTACCCAAGTTAAACGATTTCAGATTAAAATGATTTATAAATAACACATGAATATTAATTCACAAAACATGCTTTATATCCTATAAATTTGTAGAATTTCTAAATACAAGTGTACACTTACCTTTACATTCAGAACTTAAAGTTCGAATTCTATGATTGAAATCGTTGATTTATTTCCATAAAAAAAAGCGCAATCTTCAAATAATTATTACCTACATCTAAAACACCTTGTCATTAAATCATTATGACAAAACTATAACAAAATTGTTTTTTAATTATAAATAAATTAACGTTTATAATCCCAAATCGCATACAATCGAACAGCGCAAATGTAAATATTAGGCCTCAATGTTTCACTCATTTCTACCGGTGGCAACGAAGAAGCAGGCCCAGTTGCTAATAACGACGGCCCCGCTGGGTACGTACAGTGTTTAGCGACGAATCCCGCTTTCAACTGTGTCCTGACGATCATCGAAGACGTGTTTGGAGACGCACAGGGCAGACAGGGGATCCTGCTTTCACTATTGCACGCTACACAGGCCTTCAACAAGGCATTATGGTCTGGGGTGCCATTTCCTTTGACAGCCGGGCCCCTTTGATCGTCATTAGAGGTACACTTACACACAGCGGTACACAGCGGTACGTGGACGACATCCTAAGACCTGTTTTGCTACCGTTCCTTTTGCAGTGCCCTGGGCTGGTTTTTCAGCCGGACAATGCCAGACCACATACGGCTTGTGTTGCTCTAAACTGTCTGCAAGCTTGTCAAACTCTTCCTTGGCCTGCCAGATCGCCAGATCTCTCTCCCATCGAGCATTTCTAGGATATGATGGGAAGGCGATTGCATCTGGCACGGACTGTTGATGACCTCGTTCGACAATTGGAGCGAATTTGGCAGGAAATACCGCAGGAGACCATCTGGGAGCTTTATCGGTCTATGCCACGCCGTGTGGCAGCTTGTATCCAGGCTAGCGGCGGGTCAACACCTTATTGAACTTGTTACTGTAACTCCGAAATAAATTATTCAATTGTTCTGAAATTTTATCATTTACTATTCTGTACATTGTCTTCCTATCCACCAATTTTCGTCTCAATCGGACACCTCCTTCTTGGTGCATCGATTTATTTGTTATAGAGTGTATGTATATATATATATATATATATATATATATATATATATATATATATATATATATATATATATATATATATATATATATATATAATATATATATATATATATATATATATATATATATATATATATATATATATATATATATACATATATACATACACGCACACACACATATATATATACACACACACATGCAATAATAAATATATATATATATATACACATACATGTAATAATAAAATAGCCTTTGACAATGCAATCTAATTTAATTTAAAGTAATCTGAAAAAAATCTTTGTGAAACAGAGTACTTTCACTGTAAGGTTTGTTTCTCGGCCAGACAAATATTACGTTCAGAGAAAATTTTTGAGAGCATTTACGAATCAAAAGGGCGAATTAAGCTAAATTTGCAGGCGTTTGCGGTTTCCGGTGGCGGAACCTAAAATTCTTGGGCTAAATAAGTAAATGACATCACTTTAGAGAGCCAATATCGCAAAAATCGCGATTTATGGCATAGCTCGTTTATAAATCATGATTTAAATCCTAGTATAAACTCATTAATCGAATATATTGGCTTCAGAATAATAACACTTTAAGACTGATGTTTTTCTTTTAATCTTCATTACGTATAATATATATAATTATTTTTTTCCAACCGCGTGGTAATGGCGTATCAAGCCTTGGCTGGAGGTGGGTCGCCCAAAGTGACGGACACTTGTGAAGGGGCACCCGATGGACAACGGTTATTACCCCTAACGAGTAGGTCACAAACACCCAAGCCGATCCAGGAATCGATCCCGGATTCAAAATGTGGTAAAACAAACACTACCTGGGCCGCTACGTATAATTATATAAAACATGCTAATTTATTACTGCAACAAGAATTTCTACCGTACAACTTAATAAAATTAAACTAAAATTTATTTTCAGCCAATATATGGTGTGCGGTTCCAACACATTATATATATATATATATTAAAAAAAAAAATAAATAAATAAAACGGGGTTCCTATATTGTGATTATTCTGTCCTAAACATTATTTTTTTTTCTTATTTACTAGATTAATCTTCTGTCATACAATAACTTATTATACATATTTTGTCAATAATAATAATCATTATATTTTTTAAACAATATGTTATATTTAATTTTGCTATAATATTTATTTTATTCAATCTTTTAAATTTATTATTATTCAATATATATTTATTATATTAGTATACCTGGATATTCTTAAAATTTAATAATATTACCTTTTAGTATTTGGCAACTCCTATACTTTCTTCTTTCCACTTTTACACTATTATTTAGTGGCAACACCATTTTTCACTTTTTACAATTCTTAGCATTGGCAACACATATCAACTGTTCAAATAAAATTTCCATGTGCTCAAGGTCTGGTATGTAAAATTATCTTTTTAATTTTTGTTATCTTTTTGATTTCTTCTTTCCTTTATATAGTAGGGTAGGGCCCAGATGTGTGGAGTTAATATCTCTTCTGATATGCCACACAACCGAAACCCTACTATTTGGTTTACTGTAAATTATAATCCACTGTTTGTGGCCCCTGACGATGGTGACAGTGGTTATAATTTCCGTTCCATTATACTATCACAATAATTCTTGCACTTTATTTGGATTCAAAATCTGGTTTCTAATTCTTGATAATAGCTGTTATTTTTATGCGAGATATGTCTTATTTGTAGTATGTTTTGTGTTTTACTTGTTAGTTATATATATATATATATATATATATATATATATATATATATATATATATATATATATATATAGGCACTAGGTTGAATTCTACTTTAACTGTTTTATTCGTTGATGATAAATATTTAAACGTAGTTACCCTGACGATTTTTTTTATGGGACAACCGTTTATAATGAACCAATCTTTGAAACTCCGATGAAAAAATTTACAATGATACGATCGATTCCTAAATTGGGCTCGCAATCGAAATTCAAATTAATTTTGCAGGTGATCAGCCATCAGTTTAGTTTTCATTCACTGCAGTTGATGATTTATTTATTTCAACATATTATTAACTCATTTATTTTATCATCGTATGGACAAAATTACATACGTATGCAAAAATTTACGATGTTAACGAACTCCTGGGCCTGACTTCAGGATGTAGAAAACATAGAAAAACATTTTATTTTTTAAAAAAAAGTTAAACTGGGTAGTAATTTAGAAAAACTATCATAAATGAATTGGAATCGTAATTTTCCCTCCAAAGCCTGATAACCGTGACTTGACCTGATATGAGGTCAATGTCACTTGCAATACATAATTTGGACACTCAAATGATAAGCATTTTTTATTCTCTTAAATGAAATGGAGCTCAAAATAGCAAAAAATCGCTTAAAAATCAGGGAACGGGTGAATTTTCAGATTTTTTCTATATATATATATTACATAATTATGAAAATTTTCAGGCCGATCGCACCAACGAACAGTGTAAATTTTACGTTATTAGACAATACTCTTTTAATCTGTTTGTATTAATGATGGTAAAAGTTTTGTTTTTGAGTGGTTGAACTGGAATTGTGACAGAGTCAGGGATCAGCGTAACCATATAGTAGGTTACGATGTATTTTTGGATTTATTCAAGGTTAGAAGTCCATTTTTTCAGTCCATCCGTTTGTTTTATTATTGTGAACGTTAAAGTAGTTGTTAAAGTTATTATAAAAAAATATTTTTGACCTATTCTGTGTTTGATTTCATGATTTCGAAGTGTGCTTTTGTACTAATTAATTTAAATTGCGTTACACGTTTTCTTTTCTTAAGCGTGAGTTTATAAAAGAAAATTATGTTAAAAGCATATTTGTGTAATATTATACTTTTATAGAATCTATATTTATGTAAGAAGATTGAATATAAGTTTATAGAATTTATGTAAGATGTATTTTCTTTGAATTAGAAAAAATAAGTATTTTATGTTTAAATTGGAGCACTATAGAGAAATTTACAATTTCAATCGTAAAGAATGATCATCATAGATGTATTGCATGACAAAGACGTAAATACATGAAAGTGTAGCTGAAAAACGAGCTGTTGGAAAACATGTGATCACCGGCAGCAGCACTTGGCCCAAATGCGTGAATGTGCAGCTCAAACACAAGCAGATGAAAGAGATGATTAGTATTTGGAAGGAGAACGACATAGAACAGCTAGACGTCGACAAATACTTCGGGTAAACAGTCCAAGTATCTACAAAGGATACTTACTATCATAGTTTACAACCTTTTAACATGGCTTGCATTTACCGTGGAGATTTGCATTTTCCTGAAGAAAGTGTAAAAACTCAAATTAACAAACCAATTCGGGGACTGTAAAATTGATGTAGGACATTCCAAATTTCCTAATGAATTGGTGTGGTTGTTTCTTCGATGTCACCCACATTCCAAAGAATTTCATAAAAGAATACGAAATTTGAAAGCATACTTTACAATGGCTTTGTTCACAGTGTATGACGAGTGAAACTATTAACGATTTTGGTGTGTACAGCTACGTTGTGAACAGTGTATAACAGACTTGATGAATCTTTATTATAAACTCATTCATTTGACAGTTCAACCAACTCAAACTCTTGATGTTGAATTTGAACGTCCTCAATATGGACAGATATATTTCTGTTTTAATGAAGACGCTGTTAGTGAATGCATCGCCCAAGATCTTCGCAGATACCCCCGCTAATCTACTACAGTAGGAAAGGAGGCAGCTTACGTTAAACTACTTTTTGCTCAACTCTGATGGCACCGACCATCGAATATTTAGCGTCCCTCTTCAAAACAAAGTATATGCCATTGTAACATTGAATGCCGACCAAAGCTTCTGATAATGAATAAGTGATCCGACAGCGTTGTAAATCTTTGGCAACCATGAAGATTATTGATACGTGCCAAGGCAATTTACGTACTCATTATTTTACACTTAAGGAGCCTTTAGATTCTGAGCATGGCTCGGTAACCTGGTACTATATATTTAAATGGGAATGTACAGGATAGTACTTTTTCATACAAGCATAAAATTTTCAAAATTACGAGAGTGGGGAGCATCCATGTACTCCCATTCACACACACACACACACGCACGCACTATGTACATATAATAAGATTGGAGCTTCGACGGGCTTTTACAGCCTTTGGCTATTCCCTGTATCGCCATTTCAAAAGAGAAATCCCAAATTAAAAATATTTCAAACGCAAAATTATACACCTTTTTTCAGCTAATATTGCATATTGTAATTTATACAGGGTGTCCCAAAAAAGTGGTAACGGGCTTTAATTCTTTATCTATAAAAGATAAGCGGGCAGCGTAAATTGAAAAAAAAAATGTTCAAAATAAGGTCGGAAATACTACTCCGTTAAGAAAAAAATCCTCTCGTTCATTTTTAAAAAGAGACACTTTTAAAATTTTTATACGACCCCGTACGAAACAATTCCCAATTAGTAAAATGTGCCCCATACACTAAAGAATTGACATATATAATTTGAGAACAATACCTTTAAAAGTGTCAGAGATATGAAGATAAATATAACGCTGACTTAAACCACTTTTCAATGGCTCTGGAAGGGAAAAAATCACGTCGAATAATTGCATTTCAGGGGTCGCACAAAAATTACGAAAGGAAATCTTTTTTTCCACTCTAGGAATAAACGTTTACATGCAAAATCATGGATAGTCCCCGATCCTCTTTCTTTAAAGATATCTCTGCGACATCGTATGATGAAAGGCTCAGACTTGGTACATCACCTTATGAGGGTATGGGGCACATTTTACTAATAGGGAATTACGGGGTCGTATAAAAATTTAAAATGAGTAACTTTTTGAAAATAAACGAGAGGAATCTTTTCTTAATGGATAATTATTTCCGACCTTATTTGGAACATTTTTCTAATTTATATTGCCCATTTATCTGTAATACATAGGTTCTCAACCTTTTTTGAACTGGTGCCCCCTTTTCTAGTGAATATTTCAATACCGCCCCCCCTCCCACTCCAGTGAATTAAGAGCGTACATAATGCATGGTGAAAACAAGAATTAAATTTAAAAAAATATATAGATAGAATATCGTTGGAATCGAAACTTTACTGAATTTCTTCTTCATTTAAAAAGGAGGAATAAAAGTTTTAGAGAGGTATCTCTTTATCTCAACAGCGAAGTCTCATATCGAAATATGTGAATCTTCGCAAACGTGATAGAAATGAATTATCAATGTGAATTTTTAAGTCTTTCTTAAATTATATTTGGTTAATCTTCCCACGCCCCTCCGTGCCATACTAACGCCCCCTAATTTTCTGTGGGTCTTTTACCGCCCCCCTGACAGCCTCAAACGCCCAAAAGGGAGCGCTATCGCCCACGTTGGGAAGCTATGCTCTAATAGATAAAGAATTAAAGCCCGTTACCACCTTTTTGGGACATCTGTATATGTCCAGGGGCAGAAAAATCTCCAAACATTTACATGCCCAGTCGGGCATGTAGCCTAAAATAATACATGTCCGAACAAAAAACACAACTGTACACAACTAAAATAATACATGTCCGAACAAATTACATGTAGTAATTTTCGGGTTACAAACCCGAAAATTACTACATTTTATTGCTCTATAAAATTTATATTATTCAGACTGTTTGCATTGAAAGGAAATGTGGCAACCATAAACCAAATACGTATGATATATGAACAAGCATATTAAAACTATTTTATGAATCTCTTTTGATCAGGGGCGTAGCCAGAGATTTTTCATTGGTTGGGGGGGGGGTTACGACTACTACAACTCATATATATGTATACGTGTGTGTGATAATGTAGTGAAGACTATACATTTTGTATGGCAAAATTTTCTCATGGGGGGTTATGACCTCCCTAGCCCCCCCTTGGCCACGCCCCTGCTCTTGATCGATTTTTGTACATGCCGGATCGGGCACGTGGCTAAAAAAATACATACATGGCTGAGAATTTTACGCATGCGCCGGACATATCGGGTAATAGATTTTTCTGGGCTTGTATATCTCTAGGGATGGACGCGAGACGCGCGAGACGAGAAATGGGGCTGTCTCGTCTCGTCTCGCAGTGGTAAACCTCTGTCTCGTCTCGCGTCTCGTCTCGTCTCGCAACCACTTTGTCTCGTCTCGCGTCTCGCACAGAAATTGCCTGTCTCGTCTCGCGTCTCGCAAAATTAAGGACTGCGAATTTTTACCATATTTTTAGTAACATTAATACTAGTTATTGAAAATTAATATTAACAATAGCAATTAGTTGCATATTTCCATATTAGTACATATTAGTTACCATATTAACTCATATAGTTATTTGAAATGATAAAAAGTCGGATTTAATCGGTATATATAATGTGACAAGACACCGAAAATTTATTTATTTGCGTAACTGCGTAAATGTAATATTTATGGTTGATGGGAGTTTCATTTGCTTTTGAAAATATATAAAGCTTTGAATTTTGTCAGATATGTTGCAGAACTCAGGGACACATGTTGGGCAAATAAAATTTTGATCTAATTAAACGGCCCCAATGTACGGAATAGTGAATAATTATAGTGAGCGGAATGGTGACTAATTAAAGTGAAGCTTACTTATCCCCCCTCCCGTTTTAGTGTATGAGATATGGGTTTCATATTTAATCGGGGGAACCCGGGTTTAACCTGTTCATTTACACCGGGTACGGGCAACCTTTGGAAGGTTGCGAGCCAAAATTTAGGATGTTAGGGACGTCACGGACCGTATAAGTGGGATTTTGATTTGGTTTATATTGATTGTCTATGGCGGTGCTGTCCAACCTTTTTATCGCCGCGACCTGGTCAGCGTTTGATAATAATTTTACCGCGGACTGGTCAGGGAAGGGAGTACGCCTATTGTTTTAATTTAATTGAGCTTAAACATACCTTCAAAATATATACAGTTTCACAAAAAATGAATGTAAAATGATTTAAGATTTTATCTCACTAGGACGCTAAATGAATGAGAACACTGAGCTTATTTCTTTGCAACGGGTTGGTTAGATCTGGAGGTAAGAAGCAATGACACCCAAAGTGTGTTGCTTATGTACAATTCATTCCTTTGTTCTGTTATTTTGGTTCTTGTCAGTGCAGAAAATCCCGCTTCACACAGTTAGGTAGTTGGAAATGGCAATAGGGATTTAAAAGACTGGAATTTTAATTCATAGTCTTGAAATATTTAATAAGCAGTAAAATAATGTAAAATAGTCATGAGATTTTTTTCTGTTACAAAATCTGTTCTGTATAAATTAGCATAAACCCAAGAAACTCGAGACCTCGAGAGAAATGCACGACAGAAAATAAAATGGAAATAATGTAATTTTTCTTGAGCAACCCGGTACCATTTGATCCGCGGACAGGGGGTTGGGGACCACTGGTCTATGGAAATTTGAAATCTTCCCTTTGCTGGATAAAATACCCTGGAGGGCCACGTCCGGGCCGCGGGCCAGGGTTTGCCGATATGTGATTTACACTATCAAAAAGAAGAGACAACAGAAAGGACTTGAAAGCGTTGGATTTGCGCAATCACTCCAGTAGATCATTCATTTGCGTTCGCATAGCTTGGCTTATGGCGAAAGACAGTGCCGTAAAAATAGGGAGGCATGGCAGGGCGAATGCCCGGGGCCCCCACATGTAGGGGCCTCAAAATCCATACAACTATTTCTTCAACCACTTGGATTTTTTATCTTTTATAACGTTTTAGATTTATACATTTACTATTCAAAACGGATCACCTAACACTGTTTAAGCAGAAAACAAAAAAGTTGCTTACTGTTTACAAAATAGCTAACAGCTCACCAACAGATCCGCTGTATTACGATACGTACAGCTGATTATGAAAAGTTAAATTTATATACCAGTATTTCTAGAACCAAAGTTCTTTAACTAATGACCTTGTGTTCCCTTTATTTGTATTCTAGAAAAACATGAGCTGGGCCTCAAAAAGCCACTCTGAAGCAAGCATCCCTTTTGGGGGGCCCTCTTATTTCTTAAAATTATCATATCACTTAGGTAATTTAAAGCAAATGGCAGTTTTTTCTTTTTGTTGTAATTATTACTTACAAATATTTTATGTACTTACAAATAATGTGCAGATGCATAATCAGTGGTGTACACCGACTTTCTTTAAGAGAAGGGGGGAATGGAAGTAATCTTTTGGTTAAATAAAAGCCATAATCTATAGCTTTTATCTATAGGCTAATCTATAGCTTGGCCTATTAAAGCCATAAGCCATAATCTGTTTAAAATTAAAACTGTACGGACTTTATGTTAAAAATGCATGGACAAAGGGGGAGGGACTGAATCCTCACCCCCACACCATTTGTGCACGCCACTGAACATAGTAAATATATGGAGCTGAACCACACTTTTCTAGAGTAAGTCAATCCTCGGAAATTTCTTTTTCCTTTTAATGAGGATCTAAATTAGGAATGGCATGGCATACAAAGGTCCAAATGCCAAATAACACGCTCTACTTTTTCTCGCATATCGTAAAACTCAAAATTAGCCAACTTAAATTGACACTTTGTCCTTTATTCCCCCCCCCCTCTCCAAAAACCAAAGACATTAGAATATACTAGAACGAGTATATTCTAATATCTTTGCCAAAAACCAATGGTTTGAGTCCCTCTTGCAAAATATTTTAATATTTGTTGGTCGTCTTTTTCTTTTACTTGTGCAATAATCAGAGTTCACATTATTTTACATTCATTACACAAATGATTCGATAATTATTTGTATAAATACCCAAATTAAAAATAAAAATAAATGTTATATTCCAACTGGAATTCGTGTAAAATCTATTAAATACTTCAGTATATGAAATTAAAAATACCTTGTTGTTACAAACCAAGTGCTCTATTAATGGCTAAAAACGCTTTTATAAGGAATAATACTACTTACATCATGAACACATAAGAGCTATATTGATGATTTATTAATCTTTCTGTGTTGTTTTGTGTTAAGGTAAAGCTACGAAAGAGCTATCTGCTTAGAAGGGGTGCAATGGGAGGAGGACCTCTAACGCGTATTCACGTTACATCTGGAGAAAACCGCCCAAAACTTCGATAGCCGCACGGCAGGATAGAACCCTGCCTTCAGAACCTTCACACAGACCTTCACAATTCAGTCATCTTACCATGTTGTATGTTGAGTGTTATTCCCCAATGGTGAGCGGAAAAAACGCGACTTTTAATAGTGACATAGGATGTAACATGGTCGTTATATGCTAGTCGATGAGGCAAGAGCGCAGCCAGAAAATTTTGTCGAGGGGGTTGTATAAGATACAATTTTGTATTGATAAACTTAATTTCTTATTGACGACAAAAATCTGAAAGCTCTTAATAACTAATTTTGAAAGTTTCGCAGGGAGGTATATCCCGATATCCCACTCCATGGTTACGCTTCTGCAGTGACGTACGAAATGGGGGGCGGCTTTGGGGCTCGAGCCCCCTCCCCATACCTTTGGAGGATGATAGAAAATAACCATATATCGGTGTCTTTTCCAGTGTCCAGAATCCACATACTTTATTTTTGTCTGGAAACCGATCATTAGCGAAATTCTCGATACATTAATTCCTCACCCTTGTTTTTTTTCCGGGAAAAAAAAAACGGTCCCTCAATAGTTGTTTGTGGGTGGAATAGCGAACGGAAGTCTTCATGTCAATTGTGAAAGCAGGGGTCATCTTGCAACTTGTCACCGCTCTGGCGCCTTATCTCGCAATCTTTTCGGAGGTGTCCTATTGTTGAGGGGAAAAAATTCTTCCGGTGATAGGGCGCACCTACTTCCACGTGCTGAGATAGCTCGCCCTCCGTAGGTCCATTCTGTTCTGGAGTGAGAGGTCATCCATCGTGTCGGCAAATCCAAAAGACACCGGGCAATTATGTCCTCGGGACTTCTCTCTCCCGACATTTTTGTTTTAACTGGAACTCTGTAGTAGGGACCCTCCGATATCTGATATTCTGCGTAAAAAAAAGCTTTGGCATCTCAACACAAAGCATGCGTTTCCTTTCGGCCCCAGTCCTGTGTTCAAAGTTTGTCTTTTTAAATGACTGGAGGAAGCGTTAAGGATAAAGAGAAATTCTGCGAGGGTTGTTCCTCATCTCATAGCGTGAAGTTTTAAAACAGGAAAAGATCTTATACATATAGTAGTATTTTACAATATTTCTTTATAAGTATTGCGCTTTTGCTCATTTTGAAAGACAATTTTTGTGTTTATTATTACTTTTTTTTTCTTCTTTCTTGACATGATCAGTGGCATACGCAGACTTCCTTCAAGAGGGGTAGACATAACTTTGTGTTAAAATGTAATATTTAAGCTAAAATAAATGTGTGTAAATGTATAAATGTATATAAATTAAATGTGTATAAATGATATATTGTGTAACGTAATATTTAAGCTAAAAATTGAAAATTTGTGGACATTTTGTTAAAAAAATTTTGACAAGGGGGGAGGGATGAACCCCCAAACCCTCCCCCCCTTGCGTACGCCACTGGACATGATGAATACTGGGTGACTGTTGATAAAAGTACATAGTACAGTTTTTGAAGAACCAGTGAAAAAGCAATGGAAAGAGAAAAACCGCACAACATTAAATGGGTTTATTTTTTCAAATGAATGTGAGTGTGCGTGTGTGTGTGTGGGGGGGGGGGGGAATAAAAAATGTAAAGGAGTGGGCATCCGAAAGGGCGCAAACAGAGGTATATTCATGTATTTTGTATTTATCTCTATTGAAAGTTGACATTCCGATAATTTTTCAAGGTCAGTGGTCTGATTTTTAAGTGCACAGTAGCCCCATTGCCTCTATAGCTTTTGGTGAAGTGATTTTTTTTTGTATCACTAGGGGCCAAGGCCCCCAGACTCGCTACGCTCGCTTTTCGTATGAGACATTCAGCTCCTAATCAGGCTTATTCGTACAAAAGACATAATTTCAACAGACAAAACCCGAAGATTGGATCAGATAGAATGTTACTGAGCTACGCATTGCTTGGTTCTTGCATGTTCATTGGTACATAAAAATTTAAACTTCACACTACAGTAGAACCCCTCCCCCTCATAACACGGAAGATATTTTGTTATGGGAATCCGTGCTGTACGGGTCCTGAGCTATACTACACCTGGCGTGCGGACTCCGCTTATAATCGCTGGAAAAATTATTTGCACTCTTCAGAAACACAATGATTTTCAATGTTGCCATTCAAAAGTTATATTAATTAGGAGCTAAAGCATAATAAAATCAGAACATCTGTTTCAGTTGTATTTTTAATAATGTAAAACCTATTGGACACCCTTCGAATTTGCCACCCATGGCGATTTTTCATTATTTGGCGACTTGCGTACATGTAAAGTTAATAAAAGCTACGGAACAGATAGGATAGCTTGCCACTAATGGCGACTTTTCATTATTTGGCGATTTACACATGCTCACAACCTATAATTACTGTTCATGTAAGGTTACCGGAAAACCATTTTCATTTACATAATCGTTTGCAGATTGGCGTACTTAGCACCACGAATTATACCATCTCGTCGCGCTAGCAAATACTGCTATAATGGCATAGTTAACGCCGCCAAATATTTCTACTGGTAGCAAATAATCCAGCTGGACGAGAACCGGCTTTAAAATAATCTGCATTTTAATTACTTTTTATTTTCAAGATATTAGTTATTCTGTTTTGGAAAAAGGAATAATCGCTAATTCTAAACTCCTGTTGTCTAAGCGAACTTACTATTTGAAAATTGTCAACTTTGTGTTTTGAGTTACTTATTTCATATAGTTTTTATTTTGGCGTAAAATGGGCGTAATTCTAACTCATGTTTGTAAATTTCACGCGATTCTAGATACTTGTAAACGCTTTGTTGCAAAGGAATGAATGATTTTATGCCAAATCTGGCAACCATTCGGTTTATTTTTTCAGTTTTTTATTAATATCTTCTAAAATAATTCGATTTTCTAAATTTAAATCAGCTTAGCAGGTTCCTCGGAATTTTTCGAATCTGTGGGCACCTTAGTCGAAACTCAAATGCCCACGGTTTAGGAGGAGATACGCTGACAAGCTTTCGACAGCGGCGGCGACAGCGGCTTTTACTTTTTTTTAGAATAGAGAGATTTTTACACGAAAATGTGTCACACTCTGAAGTTTTGCAAGCCGAAGGAAGGGAAAACATGATAATATAAACGAAAAGAGAAATAGTTTTAAAAAAATTGCTTGCATTTTTTTCCGTCCGATATTAATATATAAGAATAAAAAATGTCATTTAAATCTCTTTAAAATAGGCCAACGATAGGGATTTAACCGCCCCTAGAAAGTTGTCACCAGGGTGGGCGCCCCCCCCCCTACGCGCGCCGCAACGTGCGGGAAAGTTTGAGGATAATATCGGTACAAGGATATTCAACCATATTTCAACCTACTCAGACTAAGCATCAATGCGAATGCAAGTTGCTCTACTTCTAATCTCCCTCTGATATACCCGAAACCCGATTATCACAGGGGCAAGGTGGGGGGGGGGGTGGTAGTCCGGTGCCCCTGAAGAAAAAGGGGGCCCATATATATCCCGATTATCTAAATTATAAATTCATATGTACTGAAATAGTAATTGTGGGGAAAAAAACTGAATTTCCTCTATAATATAGGTATTACCTAATTGTCTATCACTAGATCAAGTTAGAGATTTTTTTGGGGTGATAAATACGATTTGATTAAAGTACAAAAACTACAGTTAACTTAAATACTAAACTACAGTTAATGCAATTTTCGAGTACAACAGCGGTCAAAACGGGGTTAAAATGCTTAAAAAAGGGGGGCTCAGTAAAGGGGCTTAATGCGTAAAAAAGGGGATAGTAATGGGGGCCCCAAACTTAATGCCCCGGGCCCCGTCTAAAAGTGGTCAGATTTGAACATACCGTACCGCCTTTCCTATTTACTTATTATTTTTCTTTCAACTCTTCTCTGTTTTCTTTTTTTTTTCCGCCTCTTTCTTTATCCTCTCCTTTGTGTGTTTTGTATATCTCTCGTCTCTTCTAATTTTAAATGTTACGTGTTTGTGCGTATTGTAGAGTGCTGATAGTATACCAGGACCGAAAACGAAGGAGACGCAAGTTAAACGGTAGAGGCTTCAGGCAAATTGTCGCTTTTCAGATCGTATTTATGCGAGACGGAAGAAAATGCGAGAATTCTCGCGAGAAATCTCGCGCGTGACAAGACTCTGTCTCGTCTCACGTCTCGTCCCGCAAAATATTTTTTTTCTCGTCTCGCGGGACAATGCGAGAACGCGAGACAATGCGAGAATTCTCACGTCTCGCGTCCATCCTTATATATCTCCTAATTTTTTAAAGGGTTTAGGAGGATTAAGGATAAAAAAAATAGATTTTTTCAATTTTAATTTTATTTGAAAGCTCAATTATTTCTGAGCATTTTGACCCCAATCTTATGCAATTATTCCAACTAGAACAAGTGATAAACATAAAAACGTTTTATGGATGTTTTATGTTCGAACACAGTAAGGTAACTGTAAATTGCGTTTTCTCAAAACGCATTTTTTTTAATGAACTATCAGTAAGATAACAAAAGTTCTATGATTCGTATCTTCACAAAACTTTGTATAGTTATAGTATCTAGCATCAGTATCTATATAATGATTTAATATTACAAGTGAAAGTGAAAACTTTTGAAATTTTAACAGAAATATAAGAGAAAAGTCTGTTTTTTTTTAAATTTCACTTTAAAATAAAATTTAAAATTCTAAATCTAAAAATTTTTCTTAAATATCAATTCATTCTATAAAATATTTTAGTTAATTTTGCAAAAAAAAAAAAAAAATTGTCTATATGTGTATTTTAAATTGACTTAGCTTACGGATAGTGACACACACCATTGAAAAAATACATAAATGTAAAGTAAAAATTACTTTTTTTTCAAACATATCTGAAAGGTAATGAATTATTATCTGAAATTTTATGATGTACTATAGTGTATTATTATAAGAAAAAAGTTTCATTATTCTGTGACTTTTATTTTGATCATAAAATGTAAAAGCGCTAGGGTTTAAAATACGTGTATATTTGCTCCTCAATCCTCCTAAGACCCCTTAATGCACAAGTGAAAATATAGAAATATGCTTACTGTTCTGTGCGCACATCACTGCAACTTGCATTTGTTTGAAACG
Organism: Cheiracanthium punctorium; assembly: GCA_038373885.1. NCBI lineage: Eukaryota > Metazoa > Arthropoda > Arachnida > Araneae > Cheiracanthiidae > Cheiracanthium > Cheiracanthium punctorium. The sequence goes on from JAWZYV010017515.1 coordinate 20,870, forward strand.
TTTCACGCAGTTGGTTCCGACGTTTTTTTAAATTTAATACCGTACCAATCCTTTATAGTGCCTTCTTACCAATTTATCCTTCTTAAAGTACAGTGAAACAAATTCAAAAATGGAAGCAGAGTGAAAGATGCAAAGGTGGTAGGGAAGGAATATTTTCGATTACTGAACGCATTTTAGGCTGATGTAAACTTTTGATGTCATAATTCCCATTGCATAGACTGTTTTTTATTAACGGGCTCCTGGCGCGGCCAGCTTAATAACATCTTGTGTTATGTGGTATCAGAAAGAATCTCAAATAATGATCGAAAACGAAATCAGAAGAAAATTTCTATGAATAAAAGAAAAGTGTTTTTTTCTATAACTTGAATGAAAAACTTTTTCTTTAAATTGTAAAATTTGAGTAAAATGCAATTTTTGAAATTATCTTAAATTATTGATGGGGCTCAGCCCCAAATAATAATTTATTGGGGGGCTTGAGCCCCATGGGCCCATATAACTCTCCGCCTGTGAACTCAACTCCTTTGATGTGACTGTCATCCCCATTCGAAAGGAGATCTTCTAAGTCTTTGCATTTTACAAACAAATAATTTCTGTTGGGTAATTCATGATGTTCAGAAAGAAAATTAAAATTTGACATCTTGTCCTTGAGTTGTTCGAATCTCTCTTGAACAGCCATTTGAGCTGTTTCAACAAGTGGTAAAAAAAGAAAAAAATCAACTCTGAAAAGCTCTTGGGGGATCAATCGGTGTTTCGACATCGGCCTCATAATCAAACTGCTTCTTTTCTCTTCTAACCCGCGGTGTTTTGAATTTTCCTTCCACTTCTAAATCTTCAGCCAACTCTTTCGCTTTCACTAAAGAACTAAAAAATCCGTTTTCGCGGAAATCCGCCATAAAGTCCCCAACGGACTTCAAAATAGACACAGCTTGAGGTAAATTCACGTTCTTTGATTGCAATATTTTGCTAGCGATGTTTATTTCAAACAGAATATCATACCATGCAATCAGTGACACTAAGAAGACAAAATCTTCTATAGCTTCGGATAAGGAATTTGCCTCACTTCTAACTTCATTTTCAAATGATGCATCCTCATGCACATAGCTGCCAACCTTCCCGATTTCTTCGGGTGATTTCCCACCACAATTTTTAAACAGTTTTATTTTCCATTAAATTTTTGGCGTTATTTTAAGGTTGAATTGCTATCTCCCGAAGAAATCGGGAAGGTTGGCAGCTATGCTCATGCAGGTCCCAAAGTGCCTGTCGTATTTGCACAATCTGATATCTTATAGCTTTACGCGATTCAATTCGTGCTTCCCAGCGAGTTGCACAAAGTTCTTTTAATGTAAGAGAAGTCCCAAATAATGATGATGCTTCATCTGACTGCGACAGTCTCTAACAACTTGCTCCAACTTTTTGCCGATGAGCTAAAAAACACAAACAATCGCTGAATTGTTCCAAAAAGAGTATCTGTTGGTACTGAGGATTTTGCGGCATCGTTCAGTACCAAGTTTAGACTATGACCGATGCATGGTACAAAAAAGGCTTTCTTATATATATATATATATATATATATATATATATATATATATATATATATATATTTCAATCCGGAGTGTTTGCCTTTCATATTTGCCCCATTATTATACCTTTGGGCTCTGCAATTAGAAATATCCAAGTCCTACTCCCGTAGTTTTTTTTAAGACGGTTTCCGACATTCCTTTTCCTGAAGTATCTTTATTTCAATGAAATATAGAAAACTTTCGCAAATTTCAACTTTTTGCTGTTTTGTTTCATAAACATACCTCAAAACAACAGAAAGCTGTTCTTTCCTACTGAAATCGCGTGTGCAGTCGCGAATCAATGCATAGTGTTGCGGAATTACTCTGCTACTCCTGGGGTTCGTCGTTCTAAAGTCCTGTTGGTGTAAAAAGTTCAAGTAAAAAGTCACTTGTCAGGATGGAACACGAACTTTATTGCTTCTAGAACTTCGTAGAACAGTCAGCTGTACACAATTCACAAGCACAATCTAGCAGTAACGTGCTTTTAACAATCCGCTTGGATCAGAAGCTCTCACAAATGCTGTATTTCTCACACAAAATAAGTCACTTTCACAGGCGAAAATTCCGTGGAAATATTCAAGGGGTATAGTACACAATCCCTTAAGACACAGCAATGAAGAATTTACACACAGCACTTTAAAAACAGCTTCCCAAAACAAGCTAAAACACAGCTTCTATTCACACAAAACAAGCGTACTGAGAGCTCTTCACACATTGAGCGTTCAACTCGCACACTGAACTCTCGGGGCGACGCGCGCTTCTATAAATAGCCGACGCAGGAGGTACAAGAGGTTTCCAGAAAAGTCAATTTCTCGAGGGTTCTACATAAAGCGTGAATTTTGATTACGTCATAGAAGATAAATGTTAGGTTATTATGCGTTTTTAATGCAGGAAAAACAACTTCCAGGCCCCATTGGGAAAATCGCGCCAAATGACCAAAAAGTCGCCAAGCTTGGCGACTTTTGGCAAAATATCGCCTAATTTGGCGCCAAAAATAAGTCCCCAAATGTGAAGAGATCTTAGCTCTAGGACTAATATTTCTCGAGTTTTCTAGAACCTCCATTGAAAAACAATGGCAAACCGAAACCTCCATATCTCCGGTTCTAATTGGCCGATTTTGATGCAACAAAAAGCAAAATTTATCTATTTGAAGCGTAGAATACGAATTTTAAACCATTTTAAGCCACAGAGCAGCGGGTTGCCCCGAAAATTCGTAACATTGCCCCCTTCCCAAGGACTGCACGTCCCGGGCAGTACAATCCCCAGTTAGGACGTCACACAAATATACAGTGTCCAACCTTTAACCAAATCTTAACAACATAATTTAAGCAAATAATCAATAAACACAGTAAGCAAATGCACTCTAATTAATAAATAATATACATAATAAACAATTACACTAATAAGTAATCAATGTAATAAACAAATACACATTAATAAAAACCAATATATTACAAATATGTACACTAAACATGGCGTAAGTAGTGAGTGAAAGAGAGTTGACGAAAGAGGAAGAGAAGAGAAAGACAGGAAAGAAATGAGAGTTGAAAGAAAAGAGGAATTACGCCATAGTGACCATGGTCTGAGCTAATTACAACCGCGGTAGATGGCAAGCCGATCGTAATGTACAACTCGCGGCTTCGAGTTTGGTGACTTACGAATCCGTACGATGATGTCATTCAGCCGGTTTAGGACTGTGTAAGGACCGTCCCACGGCGATTGCAGCTTGGGAGACAGGCCTTTTCGTCGAGTAGGATTCCATAGACAAACTTTGTCACCTACGTTGAACTCGTGTCCCGTAGCCTTCGTGTCGTAGCTAGTCTTCATCTTTTCCGTGTTCAGGTTGATCCGCTCCCGAGCAAAATGATGCACATCTTCAAACCGTGCCCGAAGGTTTTCCACGTACTCCTCTGGCGATGAAGGCGCATCTGGAGGGCGGCCGAACACTAGATCGGCGGGAAGACGAAGATCTCTGCCGAACAGCATCTGGGAAGGTGTGAAGCCGGTAGTCTCATGGACGGCGCTCCTATAGGCCAGCAGGAAGAGGGGGAGTTTCTTGTCCCAGTCCTCTTGATTCCTAGATACCAGAAGCGAGAGGTTGTTTAAAATTGTGCGATTGAACTCTCCACCATGCCGTCGGATTGTGGGTGTAAAGGCGTAGTCTAGGTTTTGTCCATTCCGAGAAGTTGTCATAGTCCTTTAAAGACTGCAGAGGTAAAGTTCGTTCCTTGGTCGGAATGAAGTTGCAGAGGGGTTCCATATCTGGAAATCCATTCTTGCACCAGTACCATCTGCTACGGTCGTAGCTTCTTGATCGGGAATAGGAAACGCTTCGGGCCATTTAGAGAAGTAGTCAATGACAACTAGGATGTATTTGTTGCCATCCGTAGTTCGCGGAAGAGGTCCCAAGATGTCGAGTGCGATTCTCTCGAAAGGCGCTCCTACATTGTAACGATGTAAGTCTTCCACGGCTTCGTTTCTTCGGGCCTTTACGGACGGCACAGTCGTCACAAGCTTGACACCACTTTTCGACGTCGCCTCGAGCCCTAACCCAGTAGAAGCGCTCGCGAACTTTCTGCAGGGTCTTCATTAGGCCAAAATGGCCTCCAGTTAAGCCATTATGAAGCTCTTCTAGAACCTTCGGAATCCTCGAGCGAGGGAGTACTAACTGCCATCGGAGCATCTTGCCATCGTCCGACTCCCATTTACGATACAGGACTCCATTTCTCAGGCGAAGCGAATCCCATAAAGCCCAGTACTGTTTTGTTGCCGGACTGTAAGATGACATTTCTTGCCAACTGGGCTTAGCGCTGGATTTTTCCATAAATTCCACAATAGGTTTGATGTCGCTGTTTGCTAATTGGTCCGCCCGAACATTTTCGTCACTCCAGGGATCTTGAGATGGTGCCGATGATGTAACTTGGCGGACAACGGGATGTTTCAGATGGTAATTTTTCTCTGCCCTGGAGCAATAGCGACAACTGTCTATGCAGGGCCTTCTCGACAAAGCATCTGCATTTCCATGAGATGACCCTTTCCGATGACGTATCTCGATGTCATATTCTTGTAATCGCTGTATCCACCTGGCTATTTGGCCCTCTGGATTCTTGAAATTTAGAAGCCAAGTTAAAGAGGCATGGTCCGTTCGGAGCAGGAACTTTCGGCCGTACAGGTAATGATGGAAGTGCTCTACGGCTTTAATGATAGCAAGAAGTTCCTTTCTCGTAACACAATAGTTACGTTCTGCCTTTGAAAGGCATTTGCTCCAGTAAGCAATGACGTGTTCTTGGCCATCTATCTCCTGGGACAAAACTGCTCCAACACTCTCCTTACTTGCGTCTGTGTCCAGGATAAATGCCTTGTCAGGGTGAGGATACGTCAGGATCGGCGAAGATGTTAAAGCCGTCTTCAGTTCGTTGAATGCGTCCTCACATTCCTCAGTCCATAGAAATTTCTGTCCAGTCTCGGTCAATTTGTGAAGAGGTCTTGCAATTTGAGAAAAGCCCTTCACGAATTTTCGATAGTAAGTACACAGACCGAGAAAACTTCTTAAGTCATGGATATTCTCGGGACGACTCCAGTTCTGGACTGCGGACGTCTTTTCGGGATCGGTTCGGACTCCGTGGGCGGCTATTATGTGCCCGAGGTAACGTACTTCCCGACGGAACAAGTTGCACTTCGATGGACTTAGTTTCAAGTTTGCCTCTTTTAATCCCTGTAGTACCTTTCGAATGTTCTCGAGATGCTCTTCGAAAGTCCTTCCGACGATGATGATATCGTCCAAATAAACGAGACATGCTTCGTAGGAAAGTCCTCTCAACACTGTCTCCATTAGTCGCTCGAATGTAGCAGGTGCGTTGCAGAGTCCAAAAGGCATAACTTTGAACTGCCATAATCCTTGTCCCGTGGTGAACGCAGTCTTTTCACGGTCGTCGGGATGAATTTCCACTTGCCAGTAACCACTTTTCAGATCCAGAGTGGAAAACCATTCGTTTCCCGATAAAGTGTCCAATGTGTCGTCTATCCTGGGAAGAGGGTAGCTGTCTTTCTTGGTAATGTCATTCAGACGTCTGTAGTCAACACAGAACCGGGTGGAACCATCCTTCTTCCGGACCAAAACAATTGGCGAGGCCCAGGGACTAGTCGATGGCTCGATGACGTCATCACGCTGCATCTCCTCTAAAAGTCTGCTCACCTCTTCTTGCTTAGCAAACGGCAGCCGCCTAGGATGTTGCTTGATGGGAGAATGGCTGCCTGTATCTATCCTATGTTGCGTTAAGCTCGTACGGCCAAAGTCACCCGAAGTACGGGAGAAGAGGTCTTCAAATTCAGCTATTACTTTCTCCGCAGCGCTTCTCTGTTCTGCCGTTAACTCCACGTCTTGTATTAATTCCTTCGTCAGGCACTCGGAAGATTTAGCTGTCGTTTGGCTGATGTTCTTATTAATGCAGGTAACAGGAGTGCATGTCGCCAACACTTCATTTTTCTTTATCACCTTCGACTTGTCCGTCACATTTACTACTCTAACTGGAATTTCTGTTCTCGACAAGTCCACAAGTGTTGCTCCCACAAGTACTCCTCTGACGGAATCACTATTGTTTGGGTGTTCGATTAATCCAAAACGGAATTTATTGCTTTCTTTTACTGTTCCAGAAATTATTGAATCAGTTCTGGGAGGTAGAATGATATCAGTCTGGGCTATTATTTGCTGAACAGGTAAAATAGTTTCATTTTTAATATCGAACGCAGCTATTTCTTCTGAGTCTGAACGAAGCTCATTATTCTTAAAGTCCAAGTTAAATTTGTGCGATTTTAAAAAGTCGAGTCCGAGAATAAAAGAGTCTGTAATATTGGCGACATATACCACATGGTCGTATCTGGCATTTCCAAACGTGATTTCTACTTGCGCTTTTCCGCCCACTTCGATCTTGTCACCTGTCACAGTCTGGAGGGTCAGCGAGGGCGGAGTCCAGATAATGTTCAAATTTAATTTCTTGGCCAGATCCGTCCTTATGATGGTTACGTTCGCTCCAGTATCAATCACCATGTGGCATGGGGAACCATTAACGTATCCCAGTACGAAGAGTCCATTACTGCCGCCATTCACTGATGAAATCTGCAAGACTTTTAAACGGGGCTTTTGACTATATGGCAACCTCCGTCCCCGAGATGTCGCCTCTTTTCTGTCCTCCTTCATGGCTTCTCTGGTGCATTGATAACTGCGATCTTACGACGAAGTTCTTTTGTGCGCACAGTGATTTTCGTACATGCCCTCGACGTTGCACCTCCAACATTTCACTTTCTTTGGCCATTTCTCGTTCTATCGGATCTTAATTTTCGTTCTATGAGATCTTCAATTCTCTTCAACCTGTTCTCGACGCTCTCTGTGTCGTTGTCAGCTCCCTCTTGGACCGTGACAGCTCTAACAGCATGCCGATCTTTCCTGACGGCCCGCTGAGCCGCTTCTAGCTTCATTGCGAAGACGAGAGCAGATTTCAAATCCTGATAATCCTCCAACATGAGTGACTTTTGGGTTTCTGGATCACGGATGGCTTCAATAAAATGACGCACCGCCATTTCTTCTCGGACATTATCAAGGTGGTCCATGTAGGCTAGATGACACAGCCTATCTATGTCCGAAGCCAGCTCTTGAAGGGTCTCGCCAGATCTCTGCATCCTTGACTTAAGTTGGATTCTACTATATTCTTTCTGGCACTTCTCTCCGAATTTCATCTCCAAGGCACTTGCGAGGGCGTCAAAATCTCCTATCTTCGTCGCTCCGATAGTTTGCAATACATTAATTGCATCTCCGCTAAGGGAAGCGGCCAGTTGGTCCGCTTTCTCGGACTCGCTCCAACCATTGGCTTTGGCGACGATTAAAAATTGGGTCTTGTAGGCTTCCCAGGGAGTCTTTCCGTCATAAGTGGTAAGTTTCACTACTGGGCGGCGTGACGACAGTCTGATGTTTTCCCGTAACTTTCCCAGCTTGACGAGAGAGTCCAATTTTTCTTCCATTTTAGCTTCACATTCTTCCCGTATTTTCGAAACTATATTTTCTTTCCAATCCAATTTGTCCTCGATTTTATTATTAAATTCTTCACGTAATTCTTTCATGTTTCTTGCTTGGCTTTCTTCTAGTATCGACATTCTCTTCTCCATATTTTCTTGATTTGTCTGTATTTTTTCCTCCAGTCCGGATTTCATTTCTTCCAGTCCGGCTTCTATTTTCCGCTCCAGTCCGGATTTCATCACGCCGTGTGCGGCTCTTAATTCTTCCAGTCCGGTCTTCACATCGTCGTGTGCGGCTCTTAACTCCTCCAATCCGGTTTTCACTTCATTGTGCGCTGTCTTTAACTCGTCCAATCCGGATTTCATTTCGCCTTGTACAGCTTTTATCTCATCTTGTCCGGCTTTCATCTCTTCTAATCCGGTTTTCACCTCATCGTGTGAAGCTTTCATTTCGTCTTGTCCGGCTTTCATCTCTTTTTTATCTCATCTTGTCCGGATTTCATTTCCTGCATCATATTCATGAGCTTTTTAAGTTGTTCTTCCATTTTTTGTCTAGTCAAAACCATAAACTGGAAAATTAAAGTCCTTCTTTAGAACCCCGATTCTGACACCAAATGTTGCGGAATTACTCTGCTACTCCTGGGGTTCGTCGTTCTAAAGTCCTGTTGGTGTAAAAAGTTCAAGTAAAAAGTCACTTGTCAGGATGGAACACGAACTTTATTGCTTCTAGAACTTCGTAGAACAATCAGCTGTACACAATTCACAAGCACAATCTAGCAGTAACGTGCTTTTAACAACCCGCTTGGATCAGAAGCTCTCACAAATGCTGTATTTCTCACACAAAATAAGTCACTTTCACAGGCGAAAATTCCGTGGAAATATTCAAGGGATATAGTACACAATCTCTTAAGACACAGCAATGAAGAATTTACACACAGCACTTTAAAAACAGCTTCCCAAAACAAGCTAAAACACAGCTTCTATTCACACAAAACAAGCGTACTGAGAGCTCTTCACACATTGAGCGTTCAACTCGCACACTGAAATCTCGGGGCGACGCGCGCTTCTATAAATAGCCGACGCAGGAGGTACAAGAGGTTTCCAGAAAAGTCAATTTCTCGAGGGTTCTACATAAAGCGTGAATTTTGATTACGTCATAGAAGATAAATGTTAGGTTATTATGCGGGTTTAATGCAGGAAAAACAACTTCCAGGCCCCATTGGGAAAATCGCGCCAAATGACCAAAAAGTTGGCAAGCTTGGCGACTTTTGGAGAAATATCGCCTAATTTGGCGCCAAAAATAAGTCCCCCAAATGTGAAGAGATCTAAGCTCTAGGACTAATATTTCTCGAGTTTTCTAGAACCTCCATTGACAAACAATGGCAAACCGAAACCTCCATATCTCCGGTTCTAATTGGCCGATTTTGATGCAACAAAAAGCAAAATTTATCTATTTGAAGCGTAGAATACGAATTTTAAACCATTTTAAGCCACAGAGCAGCGGGTTGCCTCGAAAATTCGTAACAATAGTATTTGGCTGTTTTAATTCTACTTACTATTTCTTCTTTTACTTTATCTCCCATCAGAGTCAATAATTCATTTTGTATGATTTTTCCTAAGTATGACAGACACCCTTGTTTTTCATTTGTCAATACTCTAGATACATGTTCTTTCATTACAAGATCAAATTGAGCAATTAGTTCAATAAGTCCTAAATAATTTCCATCGTTCATTGGTTTTATTTTTTGTACAAAGTTTCATTTGTCCCTCGGAAAGCCATTTGATTCTGGGAAAGAAATTGTGTTATGGTAAGAAGTCGTTTAAGAACATTTTGCCATCGTTCTTTTTCAAGGGCAATTATTTTCGGGTTTTCATCATCGATTGTTTTATCTGTGCTCAGTCATTTTCCCGCCTCTAACCATTTTTCATAGCATTTTAGGTGAGTAGAAGAAGTTTCATGACGATTCAGTATAGTTCCAAGGCGCCTCCAGTCACATGCCACTTTGTTCTGATAAAGTTTTATTGGAACTTGCATTACTAAATATCTTACAACAGAAACAGTAAACACTATTGTTTTGTCGGGAAAACAATAGCAAACGCCTCTTTACTCTTCACGTAACCTAAGGTCTGCCTTCAAGCAGTGGCGGATCCAAAAATTCTCTTTTGGGAGGGGCTAAATTTTGAAAAAAGTTTATTTCTCCCAAACAAAATATACAATAAAGCAAAATTTTAGTCTAAACCAATGTAAAAACTTTTGGGAGGGGCTAAGTGATTAAAAAAGATCACTTTACACACTCAAAGTGCATAATGAAGCAGAATGTTACTCTTTAGCAATCTCTTTTTTGCTGGGACTGAAGCCCCCCTAGCCCCTCCCCTGAATCCGCTACTGCCTTCATGTCGGTCGCCAATGCAAGCCGACGCGACAGACAGACTAAACACGTGATAGAAGACTCAGTTATCTACATTTGCTCAGTTCAGTCAAAACAATGGAGCGAATCGCTTCTTAAAGCTAATCTCTTTACTGAACCTTCAAGCAAAATTTTTTTGTAGAACAAAAAACGCATTCAAATGGAGATTTGCATTCAAGCATACATAAGATACATAAATATTTAAACGTTACCACTTATTTTTTAAACATTTTTCTCATTTCAGCGCTCCTCTCAGAGAAAAAAAAAACGTGTGCGCCGATTGACTGGGAAGGACAGGTTAAATACCTTGGCGTCACCATCGACAGAAATCTCACCTGGAGACCTCACATTGATAGCGCCAGAGCCAAGATGGCCCTGGCCTACAGGAAGCTAGCCCCCATCATTAAAAACAAGAACCTCTCTCCGCAAAACAAAGCGCTTCTTTACAAGACATTTATAAGACCAACTGCTACGTACGCCGCACCGGTGTGGGCTTACGCCGCAAGATCCTCAATTGACCGACTAGAAAGCAAGCAGAATGGAATTCTGCGCACAATCCATAATGGCATCATTTCCTAAAGAACGCGGCCATTAGAAGAGACCTCAACATCAAAACTCTTAGACAGTTCATTTACAGACTTGCTGTTCGGTACTATGGTACGCTGAACCAGCTTCCCAATGAAATAGCCGCGGAGTACCCGGACTATGACCCCTCCGAACCCTGCAATCGAAAACGCCCCAAAGCGGTCCTCTTCGTTTTTTCGCCCTCATAGTGAACTCCTGCACGACCAATCTGATCTGTAACTGATCCGGGCCCCCGCCCCCCCCCCACCTCATGATAAAGTACCATCAAGACATATAACTACAAACTGGAGATAAAGCTCTACGCTAAGGTGCTCCGAAAAACCCAGAACTTCAGTTCAGTTCAAAAACGTGTGCGGTCGCACACGCCTTATGCCGGAACTGCCCACATTACTCTTGAGAATTACTTTTGAGAATTAAGATAAAAGTAGTCTTTAGAAAGGAGGCTCTTTAATATTAAATAGCATGGGAAAAGGTTTTAGAAATGTACAGGTTGTCCGAAAAGTCCTTGACTCCTTTAAAGAAATTAACAGAAAAGCAATAAATTATCGTATGAATATGCAGTTTGCACAGCAAAACTTCACAGGTTCACGAAATTTTTTTGACTCGTAAAAAAAAAAAAAACTTCCAAATTGTGTTCATAGGTGGCGCTGCACCGTCACAGTAAGCTTCCCGAATGTCTGATCCGATCTTCAAGGCCGACCACTTCTTTCCTTGACTAAACGCTTCCAGTCTCTAAAAACTTTTCATGCCAGGCCAAAATGCTGTTTCAACTCGGAAGGGTTTTTTTCTTAAACATGTTGCCAAACTTTCTCTGAAATGTTATGGTGAATTTTGATTCGAAATACCAACCTGCGCAATGCGCTTTCTCAGTTTCAGTCGCCTTAGCTAGAATGAATATTCCCTCACCGTCAGTGCTATTTGAAACTCACGAAAAATCCCTATTGGCTGTCATTGCTGAAAACTATGCATTGCCAGCAGCGCCATCTATGAACACATTTTGAAAGTAATGAAATGTTTCAATTACTTTTCGGACACCCTGTGTATATTGATACTGAACTTTATTTGTTTATTTTTTCCACTGATCTTAATAATACCTGCCCAACCAAAAGCAATCATTGCTGAAATAGTATTTTTTCTTTGAATATGTGTTGTGTTCTTGGAGTTTGTATTATTACTTATTCCCATATTCTTAATAATGTAAGTAAATAAAAAAATATATTCATGTTTCAAAACATAATATTATTAAAATCGCTCTTCCTCGAAAAATTTAATGTGAAATTTGTAGAGGAATAAAGAATATTTCTATTTTTTTCTAAACCATTTAAAATAAAAATTTGAATTGCAAATCATGTTTATACAGGGTGAATCTAAACTCTTGGGCAAAACTTAAGGGGTGATGATAGGGCCAGAGGCGGATCAGGCCTACTGGAGGCCCCTGGCGGTAAAATTTTCGGGGCCCCTGAGCCCAAGTTCCCTCCATAATTTAGTGTATTAAGGGCGCTATCAGTTTTTTCTATGAGGGAGGAGCACTTGACGCTTTCACTCAACTGCTTTAACAATAAAATTAAACTCACAAAAAAAGAAAAGAAAAGAAAAAAGAATTTATGAAATTAAGTTTGCTAATTTACACATAATTAAAAAAGAAACTTTACACAACTGCTTAAAGTACTTTATACGAACTTGCTTCTTGCTTTATCGTTAATGCATCAATAATTTTTGTGACGCTTATCCCTGCCAAACTTTCTTGCTTTATGTACAATAAAGCTAAAATGTT
>JAWZYV010017516.1:600000-830000 GCA_038373885.1 Cheiracanthium punctorium
TTGATCAGCTACTTTTTCCTATTAAAGGTTTATACACTGATATTTCGAAAAAAATCACTGGAAAGAAATTGCAAAACATGTCTGAAACCGTATTAAAAATTCAAAATATTGTTCAACAATGTGTCCAATGCAAAAATATGAAAATAACTAAAAGCTAATCAACGGCATTGAAGAGATCTCAAGACACTGCGAATAAAATTGTTAATACTTCAGGCAAAATGTGATATAGATTTCCGTTAAAGTGGACTATCGTCATACATGAGAAGCTTCCACTCATTTTGAGAGTTATTTTAAATTAAATTGGCAGTTAGACTGAATGTTGATTACCAGTCTTAAAAACTGCGTTTCTCTAACTGGCACCATTAGTTAGCTTTCTGGCAGAAATGAAATTGAAATTGCTTTGTTTATTTTCATCTTTCACGTGCCATCGTTTCAGCCATATTAATCCATGATGTTAATAAACTCTTCACACCTGACAAAAATCTCAAATTAAACAGCAATCTGATAATTAAATAAAAAAACTGTTACACTTAAAAACGATAAATAGAAAGCGTATTTTCAAATAAATTTTCGAATAAAAGCCTAGTTCTCAATCTCTAATTCAGTAGTTAAAAACTTGTTATCACCCATAAACGAAGACTGCCAAGACGCTTTTAAGGTAAATGACGTCATACAAGTTCTTTTCAGCCATATTAATTTCCAAAACAACAAAAACATATTAACAAATTCAACTTCAGAAATTTGAATAACATTCAAATGTTCTTTTGTGTAACGGCAAACAAAAATAGAATCTGTGTGTCAGTGTGTAGGATTTTCATATTCACATACATTAATCATTTATTCAAAATTAAAGCATCGACGCATACTTACGTCAACACTGAACTAAAAAGAATCTTAAAGAATAGTTTTAATCCTTTGAAGCGTAACCATTTCCAAATGCTGGAAAAAGGGCAGCTGTTGCCATCGCTTATTTTAACTACCAGTAGCATGGCGGCCGATCGAATCGTTTATCGCGTGCCATACATCTAGGGACCATTTTTTGACATAGCTGGCTGTACGCGCAAAGCCAGCTGTGTCAAAAAATTGTCTCTAGATCTGTGGCACGTGATGAATGATTCGATCGGCCACCATGTTGCTGGCAGTTAAATAGAGCGATGGCAACGGCTGCCCTTTTTTCAGCATTGGGAAGTTTATCCAGTTGCTCTTCTACATCAATGTATTTCCATCGTACTCTAGAGTTTTCAACAGATGCCAGTGCTGTTAAAAGTAATCCTGGCAATTTTACAAACAATCGACAATTTTTACGGGAAATTATGTGCTAAATGGAAAAGTATTCTCGTGTAACTATGTCCTCCTTAAGTATTTTTTATTGAAATCAAAACTGTCCAAATGTCAGAGTTGTGTCCTCACTGCGAGTACACCGCTCGTTAACCCTTTAACGTACAGTGTCTGACGTTTTGACTGTTGCCAGTCACGAAGAATAGATTTGATTTCTATAAAAAATAGTTGCGGGCAACATAGCTCCACGAGAATCCTTTACTTTTTAGCACGTCATTTCCCGTAAAAAAATTGTGACGATTATTTTTAACAGCACTGACATCTCTGAAAAATGGAAGAATGCGAGAGAATAGCCGGATAGATTGCCCAATGCTGAAAAAAGGGCAGCCGTTGCCATCGCTCGACTTAACTACCAGCAAGATGGCGGATGATCGAAACGTTCATCGCGTGCCACAGATCTAGAGACCCTTTTTTGACGCAGCTGGCTGTGCGGCACAGCCAGCTGCGTCAAAAAAGGGTCTCTAGATCTGTGGCACGCGATGAACGTTTCGATCATCCGCCATCTTGCTGGTAGTTAAGTCGAGCGATGGCAACGGCTGCCCTTTTTTAGGCATGGGGAAAGGGTTACGCCTCAAAGGGTTAAAGGGTTGACAGCAAAAAGAAAAGGTCCACAAATGTGGACCTCTGGAATGAAGAGGATAATCATTACTTCAGTGGCATCAATGCAAATCCGGAAGCTATGTTCGGATTATCACGTGTTAACAATATTTTGATATTATAAAACTTTAAACTTTAGACTATTAATGTGAGCCTGAAATCAATATTTCCCTTCTATCGATGAATAACCCTACGCTGCAGAGTTATCGCCGTCCCTCCAGTGGAACAAGAAGAATTTCTATACAATAAATTCTATGTTTCTGGAAATGAATCTGAATTGATAACGACAATTCTCTAGAATGCCTTAGTGACATTCTTTTCCTTCAAATAAATTGAAACCCATAAAGTATGTCATTGAGATTTGCAAAAGCACATTCCGTACTGAAAGTGGTGAGCATATATAGCGACTGTACTATCATTTTACATGGTAACAGAAACAATTTATATACGGAGGTCTATTCATTTCAAAGTTTGTACAGATAAATTGACTCGTGTAGCCATAATCTGCATGGTTGGAAAGTCGAACTACGATACATTTCTTTCGTAAATCGTAATACGATGTGCTGTGACATTTCCCAGTTTTCATTTGAGAACTTATTTCAAATATTACACTAAATATTATATCGGATGAGAAACAATTTCAATGGGAATATTTTCGCGTGAAATATTTTCTTTCCTTTAATATTTTATAAATCAAACTCTGAAATAAAAAATAAATGAAAATAAAAAAGAACAGATTTTGTTTTCGACTTGTAAACAGAACACCTGAATTGACTTATATTGTTTTTATTGAAATATTCAAGACAGAGTACTTCAAAAAGAATTTTTTTTTGAAACTTTTACCACTTACAGAAATGTATGTGCTCTATCATATTTTCACAGAAAGTTTTATATTATGAGACCGATTAAAACTTTTTTAATAATTAGACTAAATAGGCGCCTTGTTGTGCTCATGAACAAAATAATAGCTGTCCAAAAAGCTTGCATATTATAATGTATTTCAGTGTACATCAATATTTTTGGTAGCGAATAAGCCGAAAACCTCGCCAAAGAAATCAGTAATAGTTCTCAACTTTCCAGCAGTCTCACGCCTTTACTACTGCTAGTGCAATAGCTAGCCAAAGACTTAACTCCCAACAAGTTAAATTAATTTCTTTTGCTAAATTGCAAACGAATTATTTCATGCATTATAGCCAGATTGAAGACAAAATAATTAAAGGGAATGAAAGTATCCCATGATGTAGTCAGCGAAGTTACACAATAGTGTTCTGGTATCAAACTTTCCAACTTTCTCCTGTTAACATCTTTAGCTGTTCTGCCATAATGGATAAACACTACACTATTGACTTAGTCTAACTCAAGGGTATCAACTGCTATATTCTTTGAAGATTATTGACGCCGCTTGGACTGTGCTTCGGATGCATTTGGCTGTATTTGCCTCTTCAGCACTATCTTTTTGACAAGATGTCAACTGCAATTGTAATTATATAAACAAAATATTATTTTAAAGAAAAAAATGGCCTTCAAAATGAAGATTTTATTTTGGAATCTAAGCTTCTAACCTTTCTGAATTAAGTAATTAACTTAAGAGTTTAGCTGGAGGAGTAGCAAGTTAGAGGCAGAGAAAGAGTTCTAACTTATTTTTTACTCCGCAGGAAGTTTAGCCATTTGCATATGTGAGATGTGTTCTCATGAAGTTTAACCCACCATGTTGAACCTATGTTGGGTTTGTTGTTTTTGCTACACTTTAGTGTAGAACACTATATCTGCCACACGAGATTTTCTTTCAGAAAAATATATTAAGTCATACTGTCAGAAGTTAAAAAGTTTTGTATATGACTGAATTTAAACTTATGCAGCAGTACGAAAGATGGATGAACTTGTTGTTAAATAGTGACAAAAACACTCAAGAAAAACTGCAGTTAAATATAAAATTAATTAAATAACTGATGAAGGCTCTAACCTTCCTGCCTGTGTTGACGACGCAACATTTTTGCAACTACAGAAAGGCGGACCATTTGTACCATCTGAAACGATTGTCTTGTTAAATATATTTTCATGTGTTATTCATTTAAGATTTACTTACTTCTATCGTTAAATATTGGTGCAGACCACTTTATCTCTTAAATTAATAGTTTATTCATATCTCTCTTTTCTAAAAAACGTAAGGGCCGCAGTCAAGAGCTTGTTGGACTATTTTCTCCTAAACCGGGGGGATTTGTATTTCAAGAAACATGTCCACGGATTCGCACAATTCCGAGGAAGCTGATAAGCTGCCTTAAATTTCGAAAATCGAATTATTTTAGAAGATATTAATAAAAAACTGAAAAAATAAAACATAATGGTTGCCAGATTTGGCTTAAAATCATTCATTCCTTTGCAACAAAGCAATTCCAAGTATGTAGAATCGCGAGAAATTGACAAACATGAAGTATAATTACACCAATTTTACGCCAAATTAAAAAGAATATGAAATAAATAACTCAAAGTGTGTTACACAAAGTTGACAATTTTCACATAGTAAGTTCGCTTAGGCAACAGGAGTTTAGAATGAGCGATTATTCGTATATCCAAAACAGAATAATTAATTCTAATTGATTTTAAAAGCGCCATCTTGATATTAGGCACGATCTGGCAAAATGGTATCTTTCCAAGCAGGGTGAATCTAAACCACGAGTTGAAAAATGTTAGACCCAATACCTTGAAAATGAAAAATAATTAAAATGCAGATTATTTTAAAGCCAGTTCGGTCCACCTGGAGTATTTGCTACCAGTAGAAATATTGGGTGGCATTAACTATGCCATTATAGCAGTTATGGTATACTTTGGATATTTGCCAGCGCGGCGAGGTGATATAATTCGTGGTGCTAAATACGTCAATCTGCACAGGATTATGTTAGAAATATAGATAACGGTTTTCCGGGAACCTTAAATGAGCAGTCATTATAGGTTGTGAGCATGTGTAAATCGCCAAATAATGAAAAGTCGCCATGGGTGGCAAGCTATCCTAGCTGTTCAGTAGTTTTTATCAAGGAAAACATATGGGGTACTGTTTTCTTTTAGCTAATTATTAACTATACATATACGGAAGTCGCCAAGTTATGAAAATTCGCCATAATTGGCTAATACGTAAGGTGTTTCATGGGTTTCACATAATTAAAAATAGTGCGAGGTTTAAATTTTTATGTTCCAAGCAACATGCAAGAACCAAGCAATGCGTAGCTCAGTAACATTCTATTTGATCCAACCTTTGGGTTTTGTTCATTGAAATTATTCTTTTTTTACGAATAAGGCTTATTAGGAGGCGAATGCCTCATAGGAATAGCGAGCGTAGCGAGTCTAGGGGGCCCTGGCCCCTAGTAATATATAAATTTTTAACGGAAGTTATTCACACACGATGTTACACACTATTTACACACATTTCTATTTATATTACTAACTTATATTATTTATAAGTAATGCAACTTCATTCTTTAATCGAATATTTATTGCGATATTTATATGACTATTTCTGCTTCACTATTACGCATGTAAAAAGAAAAAAAAAAAAAGAAATTGGGGCATTTTTATTCACAAATTTAAATTGTAAAATTTTGCTGTTTACTCGCTTTAATAAAAAAAGCTTGTTTCTAACTAACTTTTAGGTTGTTATAAGATATTTTTTTTTTTTCGCAAATCATGTGATACATTTTGCGATACCGATTTCTCTTCGTTTTGTTCGGAATTACTTTGGAAATGTGTCATTGTTATTCGATTACTTCAAACATTTTCCTTCAAATTATGGAAATAGTTCTTTTTTAGAAGGTCGCATCTCGTACTTATAAAATATTTCTACGAATTCAAGAATGCTAAAGTTTTTTTTTTTTGTGTCAAACAATGCGCACATTTTACTTTAAGTATTACAGGAATTTCCTCATTGAATTCATCCCCGAAGGCTGATGTCTAAAATTCTTCGAAAAGCTTATTATTTTCCTTCAAAAAAAAAAAAAAAAAAGGTGGTAACGCAGTTACAGGAACTGTGCTAGAATTTTACTGAAAAGTAAAATCTCGAAGTTAAATTGCATTAATGCGGTTTTAATAACATAAAAGTGAGATATATCTCTGGAAATATCTATGCTTACATAAGAATGCACTTTCATAGCTTTTAAAATATTTTTGGTAAAACTTAAATTTTTTTAACTTTTCAAATTTCTTTTAGTTTGAATTTGTTGAAGTTAGGTAACACCGATTTATAATGAGCTTCTGGGATTATTGCAACGGATTGAAAGAATGAAATAAAAGAACTTAGAGTCGGTGTCGGGTGGCGTGAAATTGACAAACATGAAGTAGAATTACACCCATTTTACGCCAAATTAAAAATTGTATGAAATAAATAACTCAAAGTGTGTTAAACAAACTTAACAATTTTCAAATAGTAAGTTCGCTTAGACAGCAGGAGTTTAGAATTAGCGATTATTCGTTTTTCCAAAACAGAATAACTAATTGTAACTGATTTTAAAAGCGCCATCTTGGCATTAGGTACGATCCGGCAAAATGGTATCTTTCCAAGCAGGGTGAATCTAAACCGCAAGTTACAAAGAAACCAGTTAGTATAAATAATTCCATGTTAGAACCCAGTATCTTGAAAATGAAAAGTGATTAAAATGCAATTTATTTTAAAGTCGGTTCGGTCCAGCTGGAGTATTTACAACCAGGTATTTTCTACGAGTAGAAATATTTGGTGGCGTTAACTATGAAATTACAGCAGTTAAAGTACACTTTTGATATTTGTCAGCGCGGCGAGATGATATAATTCGTGGTGCTAAATATGCCAATCTGCAAAGGATAATGTATATGAAAATATGGATGACGGTTTTACGGAAACCTTATATGAGCAGTAAATATAGGTTGTGAGCATGTGTAAATCGCCAAATAATGAAAAGTCGTCATTGGTGGCAAGCCATCCTAGCTGTTTCGTAGTTTTTATCAAGGAAAACATATGAAGTACTGTTTTCTTAGAACTAATTATTAACTATATATATACGCAAGTCGCCACACTATGAAAAATCGTCATAATTCACTAATACGCAAGGTGTTCAATGGGTTTCACATAAGTCAAATAGTGCGAATTTTAAATTTTTATGTTCCAAGGAACATGCTAGAACCAAGCAACGTAAAGCTCGGTAACATTCTATCTGATCCAACCTTTGGGTTTTGCTTGTTGAAATTATGCTTTTTTTTACGAATAAGTCTTATTAGGGGCCGAAACCTCATACGAAAAGCGAGCGTAGCGAGTCTTGGGCCCTTGGCCCCTAGTATATACTAAAATAGTTAAAATGAATTTTATTAAAGGTATCGTTTGAATATGGAGGATAAGAAGCAACGAACAGATTTTACGTGCAGCAGCTCCCATTAGCATACACGGTCGCACAGCAGTCCAGCCGAGAGAGGAGTTTATCCTCCCAAGCATTGACCAAGTCGTTACATCTTCGCTTTCTGTGTTCATACGGGAAAAAGCAGCCGTTGCCATCGCTCGACTTAACTCCAGCAAGATGGCGGACGATCGGGTTGCGCCTCAAAGGGTTAAAAAGATGAAGAATTGTGTATTCTGTACGGAGGACTTTTCAGTGGGCTCTAATGCGTATTCATGTTACATCTCAAATGAACACGTCGAAAATTCCAGCTGTTAGATCGACATATCACGCGGTAGGCCAGAACAAAAGGACGCTTACACTTCAGCCATCTCCCATGTTCACTGTCTTATCCACTTGGCCACGATGGAATGAACTTTTGAATAAACTGTTTGGCTAATTTGACGAAGTAATCGCTGTCTTATTGTTGCAAAATCATAGCTGTATTGTTCAAGAATGGAAACTTTCCATAGGAGAATCAGGCGTAATACAACTGTAGTAGCGTGGCTGTTTGGTTAAAGACACGGATCTCTCAATAGTCGAGAGTTCGAAGGTTCTGTAACAGCCACCTACTCAAGGACCTGGTTGGAAGTATATCCTTGTCAGCTGTTACTATACACACACACACACTTGCACGTGCACGCTCACATACACATATACACAAACACACGCACACACACACACACACACACACTCTTGCACGTGCACGCACACGCACACACACACACATACACACGCACACACACACATACACAAACACACACATACACACTCACACACGAACCCACACATACACACAACAACTGATAGGGATATGCAGTGGTCCTTTTTTGCTTCCTTGTACGGAGTATAAGGAAATAATGTGATCGCGAAAAATTTCGGGAGCCAGATTTCGACGAAAAAGCCGATTTTGACTACCTCTAAATTTATTTTAAAGAATTTTTGCAACGCATCTCATCGTACTCTATCATGCATGTTTCTATAAATGCAGGTACAACCCATTTTGACCGAACGCGAGTCTATTTTTACCAGTTTTTCCATGCCGTCTGTACGTATGTATCCATGTATGCAACTCGCATATCTCAAAAACTATTGGTTGTAGAATGTTGAAACGTTATATTTAGGATTATTTTAACATGTCGTTGTGAACCTTCCGGTCTCTCCTCGCCGTAAGCTGTAAACACAGATAAAGGGACTACAGCTACAGACCCGGACTACTAAAACTTTGAAAAAAAGTGTGTGCGTGTAATCTTTCCGCGCGGTTGAAGTAAAACTTCTTTGACGTTTACGACACATATCACTGAAATGATTAACTTAAAATAAATATCATATTATAATTTAATTATATTTATGATTCATGTTAGAGATGAGACGGGCTCATCCCGAGCCCGAAAGCCCGAGCCCGTGCCCGGGCCCGAACCGGGCTCGGGCTCTGTAATTCACAATTGCGTTCGGGCTCGTGCTCGTGAAAAATTTCTCCTTTATTGAACATACTTCTTGAAACATAATTAAAAAAGTGATTCACGAGGAAAATAAAAGTACAGTCAACTCCGGTTATAGTGAACCTCTGGGGACCATCCAATTTCGTCCACTGTATCCGAAGTTCACAAAAACCCAAGTGTCTTCATGATGGATAGAGATACTGTATGTGAATTGGGACTAATGGTTTGTGTTCACTGTAGCCTTTGGTTTACTATAACCGGAGTTGACTGTACTTATAAAAAAAAAAAAAATAGCGGCACTGGCGCCTAGAAGGTGCGTTAAGCTCTTTGGATATTTCAGAACGGCGGCTGTATTGATTAGTTAGTCATGAGATTCGACATCATTTGACAAACATGGATATATAAAGAATTAGAAAGTGCATAGAGAGTTTGCAACTCTATTTGTCTTTAATTTGCACAAACGACAAAATTCATTGTATTCTATCAATGAAGTAATTGGATTTTTTTTTATCATAGCTGAAATTTCGGGCTCGGGCTCCGACTTAAATAATATTGCTCGGGCTCGGGCGGGCTCGGATTAGAAGTTCTCGGGCTTGGGCGGGCCCGGGCTTCAAAAAATGAGCCCGAACTCATCTCTAATTCATGTACTTCACAAAGATTATTTAAATGTTGTATTCATATTATTCATTGAAAAATAGGTACTTAAATGTCATCATGATTTTTTATGTATGAAATTATAGGTTTGTGGTAACTATAATGTGAAACATAAATTTTACTCTCTAAATTTGCTAAAAAAAAATTTTCTTGAAAAAACAGCATCTACCGTTGTACCAAAACGTGTTGCTGATTGAAGTTGAGAAGTATTCATAGTTAGATCAAATGTTTCTTTTAAAAAATCAACTAACGGCTGAGATTCTTGACAGTGAAAATTAATATTAAAATCTCCAGTAAGAATCATCGGTAATTCATGATAATTACTTACAATCCAGGAAGTGTCCATGTTGCAGTATTATTCTTTAACTGTTTTCTTATACCATTGTTCCGTCTGGAGGTTGGGACTGAATAAGGGGAATGTCCATAGTCTATTATTATACTTTAACTGTGTTCTTTAACTGATGTTTTCCTCTGTTTGTTGGGTTGGAATGCAGGTAGGTAGTGTAATTTTTTTTTTTTTTTTTTTTTTTTTTTTGCGGTTTTCTATCACAGTATTATTAAGCATTGATTTCGTCTGCTGGTAGGTTTCGAATTATTATTCTGTATCCGGGTTTTTAAACTGCAGGTTCTGTCTATTGTTTGGGTTTGATTGCAGCCAGGGTCCGTTTCTTTGTGGTGTTCCATCCCCGTGTTAAACCGTTGCTTGCTCCGTCTTGAGGTTGGGTTAGAATCAACGGAGTGTCCATTTGTTATTCTTTTATTTTGTTCTTAAATCGTTTGCAGCCAGTGTTTGTTTCTTTGTGGTGTTACCCGTATAGGCCAATACCCGTATTCTTAAACCGTTCTATATATATCATTATAAATATATATATCATTACTATATATAAATATATATATCATTACACTGTATATATCATTATAAATATTGCGTTCACACAAACTACATTCTTCTAAATTTACTAACATTTCTTAAAATACAGTTTTTGGGCAAAATAATAACAGACATGATATACATAATATTTAGGCATATAATAGCCTAATAGCAGCATAATATAATGGCCTAACGGCCAATGTGCACAACTGTGTCAAAACTGGCATTTGACAAATAATAATATCACTTCGCTTCGAAACTATTGCCTATATTCATTACGAAATAGTATTCTAAGACAATAATGTAATTAAAACACATTTGAAGCCAGTAATTACTATATATCACGTGGTTGGATTACATGTGAGGTTGGGATTACATATTACATGTAGAATATTATGTTGGATGTATCTTTTTTCACAGCTTTAAAATTTCGAATTTACAATACTTGGCGCATTAATCGCCCATGTCACCATGCATTGGGCTAAAGGACACTTTAGCCATTTTGCTGTTTCAACATAGGCTTTTATGATAACACCCAAAATGTGTAGCAATCTTAGCCTAAATAAATTTAATGGCAAATCCTGTTAAAACAAAGAAACATGATTTTCATGGAAATGAGTCCAGAAATTTAGTCAACACTGCACTAAGTACAAAGAACAGTAAGGTATGGGAAAGTGAACCTGGCCGCCTAGGCGGCTAGTTTCAATAATTTCAATTAAGTCATCATTGACTGACACCACTGATTTTTACTAATTTTTTGGACCGTTTACGTGTTAGTACGTGTTCTGGCTCAAGAGAAAATCAGCGGCTCCACCATGGCCGAGTGGATAAGACACTGAACATGCCAGATGGCTGATGGTCCAGGGTTCTGTCCTACGGCTTGAATGTCGATCCACCGGTCTGGAGTTTTGAGTGGTTTTCTCCAGATGTAATGTAAACAGGTGTTAGAGCCCCTTAAAAAATTTCGCCACACAAGTCGCTCAGATATCCCCGTGTAGGTTTGCCTTTACATAGAACAACATTCGAGAAATCTGAAGAAAAAAAAATGCTTTGAAGTTACCCAACCACATAGCCGGAATTTTATTACATAAAATACGAATAAATACATAACAAATGAATTAGAATTAAAAAAAAATTACAAAGCTGTAGTATTTCTGCAATATTAATATTTTTTCAGAAATCTAAGAAAAAATTCCGAAAACTATGATATAGTTCCCTTTTTGTTGATATTTCAAGTGCCATTCAGCGAAAATTTAGAACGACCCCATTTATTTTAATGAGCCCTTAAAAATAAAAATAATAAAAAATAAATAAAATCCAAGCTTTTTTTTTTTGTTAAAATACTCAAAATTAAAACTTTTGTACTTCACTTATTCAAAATTAAAACTTTTGTATTTCACTGTCACTTTCTTTCATTTTTTTCTGATATAAATTTCTAAAATTATTTATAAAAAAAATCAGTTCATTTTATGACAAATTTTACAATATTGATATTTTTCTTTTCTTTCATTTTTTGGTAATATTTCCTATTGAATTTTGAAAATAATCCGTTTTCTCAGGGGCAAACTATGTACTTTTTAAATATCTGCACAATTTCTAAAGGTAATCGCAGAAAAATAGAGTTAAGAATATTTTTCTATATTTGTTCAAGTAGAAAATGGATTTGTTTAAAACTAATTTATTTACTTATTTAAGCATAGAAATAAAAGATTTAAATTGTATCAAAGTTTTCACCACTATGATTTTCTTTAAAGAATGCATTTAACAACACTGTTCAAAAGAGCACCTTCTTAAAACGATCCCACTTTTTTTCCCTTTCCCACTGTTTTGTGAGACGAAGGGCTTTGACTGAGGAAGAATGAATGAATTTTCAGTCGAAACGATCGTATCTTGCTGTAAGTATCATTTTATGTGTGTCTTTTATTCAAGTTTTTATTTATTTTATCGTTTAACACCTGTATTTTGAGTGTTTTCTGTAGCGTGCCTTATTGTTGTGGTTATTGTTGAATCTTGAAAATTTTCTGCAGAACAGAGCAGCCATGCGTTTTTGTGGTGTACGCAGGAAAATTCTATGATGGAGGGAATCAATTAAGTATGCGAAAGCATTTTATTAGAAGTGGTTTATTCTGGCCACTGGCCTTGACCTAATATGAGACAAACAATTAAAATGCGACGAGCATGGATTATTAACCTAATATTTCTTATACCCTAATGCATCTTTGTTCTCTTTGTTTGAGTTAATACTTTTTGATTAATTTGATTTTCTCATTAATTTCAAGTGCTACCCGTATTTTAATTTTACAGATGCATACAAATCTATCATCTTAATGCATAAACAACCGAGAAACATATACTATAAATTAACTACTATTAATGAATAAACATTAATAATTTTTTTAGCATAAACATTAGCGACGAAAAAAATATGTGTGTCTTATTTTATAGTGAATATTTCTCGAAGAGTGTTTAAAAAATTATTTTTATATTGCAAATGACTTTCCACCTCCTTCTTTTTTCCTTCGTCATTCTCGTGAATAAACTTAAAAAAAAATGTTTCGTTGACAAAAAGAAGCAGGATTTCTTCGACACAAAGTTTAAATTAGAATTTGAATTTAAAACAGCGGAAGGGGAGCATTGATTTAAAAACTCTGCTTTTCTTTTTAATGCATACACACTTTTTCCGTGAGTTAAATGCTTTCTGCTAGAAAGTCATCCTGTTAGAAAGATTAAAAGAAAAACTGCCGACGACGTTTTAAAAGGTTTTAATGATGTTCCGATGAGTGTTTCCGAAAGATGTGAAACTTCATAAACTCTGTAATTAGATGTAAACGTTATTTATTTTCAATTTGAAATATGTTCAGCTTTTCTTCAAGCTCTTGTAAGCCTGAAAAAAAAAGGATTAATTTTGTATTTATAATATTTGCAGGTTGGATGTTCGCAAAATTTAAGTGTTATCTTTACAGGCATGCAGCCTGTAAAAGCTTTTTTTCTGAATACAAGACTTACTTATTTCATACAAAAGACTTGATTAGTATGATTTTTTTTTATAAAAATAAAAATTTGATGAGGCTGATCTAGTGCTTTGCTGACGTTTCTGTACCGTACATTATCATTAACTCAAACTAAACATGTATTTCACAAATAGTATCATAGTTTAAGACACTTCTATCACTTTCAAATCCTTTGACAGATTAAACATATATTACGCAGCAACTACTGAAACATATAAGTATAAGCATGTTTGTGAAAACGTCGACCATGCCTTGCTATGACGGGGGCGTCCGCATGCGCAGGAGAAAGCAGAGGGACTTACAAAGAACGCCGTCCAATGGACGCGGTAGTGCGTTTGAGGACAGGATGGCGTTCACATTGCAAAATTGGACGGTTGAGGAGCAGCGAGGCGTTATCCGAAGCCTACGCAGGTCTACCAAGAACAAAAGACCGGGGCTGTTCACGGAGGGTGTGGTTCTACTCCATGATAACGCTCATCCACACGTCTCCATGGGCACACGCACGAAACGGGCCAATTTCAAGTGGAACCAACTTGACAATCCGCCCTACAGACCGGATATGTCACCCTGCGATTTCCACGTGTTTGGCTCTCTGAAAAAACATCTGAAAGGGAAGCGTTTTAACTCGGACGGTGAACTGGAACGCTGGATGCTGGAAGGACTGGGTCCCGCCACGGCCACAGGAATTCTGGGAACAAGGAACCCTTCGGCTCGTTCAACGATGGGAATCGTTGTGTTCAGCACTATGGTGCATACTTTGAACAGTCTTCATTTATATCCACAGTGTAGTTCCGTACCTTTTCACTTGAACACCCCTTGTACAATATGCACCATTATTATTTTCATCTGCCAGGCAAGGCAGGAAAGTTTTCGTATCGTAAGCTCATATGTTACATGTTTTTGTTACTTGTCCATTGTTCCTCCAGAGAACTCTACAAGCTTGCTAGATATGTTGTTTGTAGATTAAAAGTTTTCTGTGAAATTTTAAGTCAAAGTTTAAATCAAAGTTTCAAAGGCAAAAAGAGAAAGAAAATGTTCGATTTAAATTATAAGTGAAATTGTTTTGAAATTCGCCTGTAGAGGTTCAGCACACGAGTGAATAGGCATAGTCAATCTACATTATCCTAGTCCGTGTCTGAAGACCCAAATGTGAAATTTGCAGCTGTTTGATTTGTGGAAAACCGTTAAAGTTATCTAGCTATGCTTATGCATTGCAGTTCTCGAACTAAGCTGGCAGCAAAAACTATTCAGCTCACAGATAAATCTTCGATTTTCGTAATAACGGTAGATTACCGGTGCAGTTTCTTCACTTAACTTGAAAAATGGAATTAATAAATGCGATGAAAACAACAACAGAAGAAAAAGATTTACTTTTCTCGTTAGCATTCCGCAATTTCATATACAACCTTAACATACTTCTGAGATAGAAGTTTGAAATACTCAAAGCCAAACTTGGCGCTAGATTGTTGGCGGTTATTTGGGCTAATATCAAGTCATTTGCCGTGGTTGATGCGACTTATTTCGAGCTCTGATGCATTGTATTACTTTGCATTTTTAGCAAACAAGTTTTTGCCCACTTTTTCGAAAAGGCTAACATAAAAATTAACGTCCCCCCTCTCCACTTTTTATCTCACTTATAGAGCAATTTGACTTATAGCGATATAATTAAGGTACTTCGGGAGAACGGAAGAATTATTGTATATTACTGAATATTATGATAACTCTCTGTCACCATGTACAATATAAATGTAAAACAATGTAATTTTTTTTGGAAAAATTGTAAGTTGCTGCACTGCTGGCCCGTGACACTGATCTGGGGTTTCGCTAGACAGAAGAATACTCCGACAGCAGAAAATGTTAAAAACCAAAAAGGTGAGCTGATGTCGGAGGTTTATCTTACCTTGTATTACTTTGGAGAGTAGACGGGGAGGTTGGGGTATATATTGTATTTATAATTTTAATAACTGGCTAGGAGCCTTTTTGGTGTGAAAATGTTTAGTTGAGGGACAATATTTTCTCTCAGTTTTATGTTGGCGTCTGCTTTTGCAAAACTCCGATAGAGATTAATAACCAGCTAATAAATTAACTATTGGAAAAAAGGCAAAAAACAGAAAACGGCAATTTTCCTAGCCCGAAATTAGGGATTCTTTCTGCCAATGTGTGGGAATGCAAACTTTCAAAGTTTTAATAAAGGAATATGTATGTATATATATAATTCATTGATTAAGTATAATTTAAAGCAGTTCTAGTAAACACAGTTACATTATTCATTTCAAAAGAATTGGAAAAACCGATATTAAAAAGATTCCAACATGAATTTGTGTTACCTATTTAACTATTTCATTTATGGCTTTCCTTTTATCGGTTTTCCACTAAATGAACGACGCCATGATGCCTGACTTTGTGCAGGGAGAAAAGCAATACGAAAGTGCAGCGTATTCCCTTTTTAAATAAATGCCATTTATCATATAGGGTGATTTCTCCTCGTGCAAACCTGGGACTCGAAAAATAACATTTATTAAACATTTTTTTCTTTTATTTTTTGTCCATGTTGACCGAATGTTTATCCTGAAGTCGTTAGTGCGTTTTACATGGAAATAATATCTTGGTATGTAATAAAATTTTCTGTTTTCTCTCGGTATAATTTAGAATGCCAAATGTTCCCTTTTGGATTGATATCTGAAAGAGAGAAAAACATTTAAATGCAAAAATGTTTTCCTCTGTGAAAATACTTTTCACAGGAATTGAAATCTTAAGCACATCGATTCTGGAATGTATTCTTTACTACTTTTGCGAGTGAACGTATATTTCACCTAAATTTACGCAAACTAAAGTAAACTCATTGGCACCATTACTAGCCCACTTAAGGCCAAGGCCTTCACTGCCCATCCACGACATAGCGACCACAGGCTCTGGGGTTCAGAAGCATATGCCCCAGCCAGGTGGTCAGCCTGACGCAGATCCCCGGTGAGTAGTCCTCAAGCAAGCTTGATTCTCATTTTATTGACCCACTCAAGCGATGATAAGTTGTCAAACCTGCCCTACCCGGGAATCGAACCCCGGACCTGTGGCACGGCGACAAAATGTCCTAACCATTACATCACTGGACTTGCATAACATACGTGAAAAATTATTAGTTCTCTGAGAGTCTTGTAAAAATACAAAAATGCAGAGTTTCTACTCTACAACAAGTTCAAATAGTTATGTGCGTAAAAGCAATAGAGAGGATTGTTGTTCCATTATTGTACTCGCTGCAGGAAGTTTAATCTGTTGCCTCCTATCTCTGTAATCCATTGCCTCCTATTTGCATGAGTGTAGATGCAAAAATCACATTATCCACTTTTTAAGGTACTAAGTTATTCATATCACCGTGTTCGCCTTTTTAAATAGAATCGGACTGTAATAGTGAATAATGAACTTATTAAGTCTAAAAAAAAAAAGCTAAAAAATCTCGTTCCATAACTTACATTATCCAATAACTGTTTTATAGCAAAACCAACTAATCAGGTATGCTTGCAAAGGATCATGGGATTGTTTTCTTTTCACCTGTTGATGATTTTTAAAGAATAGTCTAGAAACCTTTTTAATAAATGCTTTTTGCGTGTTGATTTTTGTTGTTTATTACCATCTGAACAACATAATGCAAACTAATATTCAGATATTTATTTATTTACTAGCTGAAGTACCCGTTCTTCGCACGGGAATGAATGGACTTTTTGATATTACGATTTGTGGTGATTACTATTCATTGTAATAAACAGATATAGCAAAGTGGATATCGCGTTATATTGTGTCCAATAATCATGCATACCGAATTGCAAGGCAATCGTTTGTACGGTGCGGAAGGTCATGCGGCGTAGCGCAATCTAGTGGCGAGTTTTAGCAAAACGGATACGGCGAAAATATTTTTCGCATTCAGATATCGATGTATACGAATTTTCATGACTATCGGCTGGACAGTCCTGAAGTTCATGTGTTGACGCGACATCGAGTGGCAAGTTATAGGAAAATGGACAGCGCCAAACTCTTCCCCGTGTTCAAATATCTAT
Source organism: Cheiracanthium punctorium (assembly GCA_038373885.1). Lineage (NCBI taxonomy): Eukaryota > Metazoa > Arthropoda > Arachnida > Araneae > Cheiracanthiidae > Cheiracanthium > Cheiracanthium punctorium. Next base: position 617,353 of record JAWZYV010017516.1, read on the forward strand.
GTATACCTATTTTCATAGCGATTATTTGCACAGTCAAGAAGTGATACACTGCAGGGCCATCTAGTGGTTCAATAAAGTAATGATTTGCTACAGCGCCGTCAAGTGGCGAGTTATATCAAAATGGATAACGCCAAAATATTCTCATTGTTCAAATAGCTATGTATACTGATTTTCATAGCGACCGGTTGAATGGTCAAGAATTTGGCCTGCTGCAGCGTCATCTAGTGGCGAGTTAAAATAATAATGCATTGCAGTGTCATCTAGTGGTGAGTAACATCAAAAGGAACGCAGTTAGAATATATTCTTCGTGCTCAAATGTGTAAGTATAAAAAATTTTATGCCGATCGGTCGAACGGTATAGACGTTGATGCTTTGCAGCGCCATTTAGCGGCAAGTTACAGCAAAATGGATAGTGAAAAATATTCTCCGTGTTCTAATATTCGCGTGTACCAAATGTCATCGAAATCGGTTGGACGATATTCGCATAGCAAACGGCTAAACGGAATAGAATTCAACGTTGTGCTGCGGCATTAAGTGGCAAGTTAAGGAAAACGGATAGCATAAAAACCTTCTCCATCATAAAAGACTTAGGTGAACCAAATTTCATCGTGCAACGGAGCTCAGCGGTGCTGGAGTTTTTCAACCTCATAAACACATACCAACATTCATTTTTATCTATAACCAGTGTTATTATATATACCAGTCTCAAATAAAATCCAGTTTCAAATCTAAGCCTCGCCAAAGTGCCAACATACGCCATTTTGCAAGAGTTTTTTCAGGGAATCATTCGAAGCATTGACTTAGCAGCAATCAATATGGGAAATGGTTCGACCGCCAAAGAGTAAGCACGCATTTATTTGAAAATTGGAATCCCTTAATACAGCCGATTTTTTTTAAATTATCAACTATAATGTGTTTTATTCATCGTTACTCCGATGTACTAAATGAGAAGATTTCAATTTTCTGAAATTTGGCGGAATTCCCCCAACTTAAATCAATGTACTCAATTGGCGAGAATTCTGAAGTTAGATCGCTTGAAATCCCTTAATAACTGCATTATTTCTTCACGGATCATTAAAATTTAACGCTGTATTCTAATAAAACCTTTGCACTTGTTTTCAAAAATCTATTTCCTTAAGCTCTCAATAAATTGCGCCAAGCCGAAAACTGTGCAAACCGCTAGAACTCACTTACTCAAAATCCATATTTCAGCCATTTTATTTTTTCGCCAAACTAAAAAAATTTACACATTAGCCTCGGAAATCTTCAATTCTTATTGTTTTGCGTGTAAAGCATTACCTTCCTGCTCTGATTTCCCATGCACACGATATTATAATTAAAAAAAATAACCTTACGAATATAAACTAACAAAAAAAAAATCATTATTATTCTTTTATTTTTACTTTGAGAATTTAAAACATTTTATTCGGCAAAATCGCCACACATGGCAACCACGATCCTTATTTCACACTTTTTTCACTACAGGGGTTACAATTACGGAAAGCTTTTTGCGTGAAGAGCATAAAAAATCTCTTAAATTCCGGGAATGGGTGGACTTTCCAAGTTTTAAAGTGGACTACGATTTATTCAATATTATTTTACATATCTGTGCTAAATTTCAGGCCGATAGGTCCATTTTTGTGGATTTGTATACGAACGACATTTTATTCGGCAAAATCGCCACACATGGCAACCACGAACCTTATTTCACACTTTTTTCACTACAGGGGTTACAATTACGGAAAGATTTTTGCGTGAAGAGCTTAAAAAATCTCTTAAATTCCGGGAACGGGTGGACTTTCAAAGTTTTAAAGTGGACTATGATTTATTCTATATTATTTTACATATCTGTGCTAAATTTCAGGCCGATAGGTCCATTTTTGTGGATTTGTATACGAACGACATTTTATTCGGCAAAATCGCCACACATGGCAACCACGAACCTTATTTCACACTTTTTTCACTACAGGGGTTACAATTACGGAAAGATTTTTGCGTGAAGAGCATAAAAAATCTCTTAAATTCCGGGAACGGGTGGACTTTCAAAGTTTTAAAGTGGACTATGATTTATTCTATATTATTTTACATATCTGTGCTAAATTTCAGGCCGATAGCTCCATTTTTGTGGATTTGTATACGAATCAAATCCACAAACAAACAAACAGAATTTCATTTTTATTTATAAGATTGTTCTTTTTGCTTTAAATTCATAACTTATTTGGTTTATAACTAACATTATCCATAAAAGTTTTCTGCAAGAGTCACATTTTTCATGTTTAAATTTAAATTGTAGCTTTACCAGAACTTTCATAGGTTTAGGATTATGCGCAAGTAATTGCTATGGCGACATATAAAGGGCATTCCATAAAAACTGAGAGTAAAATCATAAAAAATCAAGAAATATATTTACAGCAAAAAATACATCACTCTTTTTCAAAATACCGTCAGGTGATACGCAACGGTCCCATCGTTCAACCCACTTTTCAAAGCAAGTAGAGAAGCCCTTTTCTGGAAGCTGCTTCAAAGAACCCTCCACTGCTGAAATAACTTCAGAATCTGTTTTAAATTTTCTGCTACGGAGCTTTTCCTTCAACGTCGGAAACAGCCAGAAATTGCACGGTGCGAGATCTGGACTGTAAGGGGGATGTGGCATTATTTTAATATTGCATTTACTAAGATATTGCTGAACAGAAGTAGCGACATGCGGGCGAGCATTATCGTGATGTAATGTCCAATTCCCTACCAGTACATCTCCATTTCTGTAGGGCAAATAAAACAGTTCTTTAAACAAGCACGGAACTAGGAAAATAAAATCGTCTGCTACGTTTAGAATTTTGCATAAACGTACAGTTTATAGTTTGAAAAAATCGCCTGCACTTCTATTTTTTAGTTCCGTGGTGTTGTCACTACGTAAAAAAAATAACTCCCCGTTTTTATGGAATGCCCTTTGTATATATCACACACACACAAATTCTGCTAATATATTGTTGCGGAATTACTCTGCTACTCCTGGGGTTCGTCGTTCTAAAGTCCAGTTGGTGTAAAAAGTTCAAGTAAAAAGTCACTTGTCAGGATGGAACACAAACTTTATTTCTTCTAGAACTGCGTAGAACAATCAGCTGTACACAATACACAAGCACAATCTAGCAGTAACGTGCTTTTAACAGTTCGCTTAGATCAGAAGCTCTCACAAATGCTGTATTCCTTACACAAAATAAGTCACTTTCACAGGCAAAAATTCAGTGAAAATATACGAGAAATAACACTAACAGTCTCTCAAGACTCAGCGATGAAGAATTTACACACAGCACTTTGAAAACAGCTTCGTAAAGCAAGCTAAAACACAGCTTCTATAGCACTATCAATTAATTCACAAGCGTACTGAGAGCTCTTCACACATCCAGCGTTCAACTCGCACTGACTGACTGCGGGGCGATGCCCGCTTCTATAAATAGTCGACGCAGGAGGTACAAGAGGTTTCCAGAAAAGTCAATTTCTCGAGGGTTCTACATAAAGCGTGAATTTTGATTACGTCATAGAAGAGAAATGTTAGGTTATTATGCGTTTTTAATGCAGGAAAAACAACTTCCAGGCCCCATTGGGAAAATCGCGCCAAATGACCAAAAAGCCGCCAAGCTTGGCGACTTTTGGCGAAATATCGCCAAATTTGGCGCCAAAAATAAGTCCTCAAAAGTGAAGAGATCTAAGCTCTAGGACTAATATTTCTCGAGTTTTCTAGAAATCCCATATATTTGAATGGGAAACCGAAACCTCCGTATCTCCGGTTCTAATTGGCCGATTTTGATGCAACAAAAAGCAAAATTTATCTATTTGAAGCGTAGAATACGAATTTTAAACCATTTTAAGCCCCAGAGCAGCGGGTTGCCCCGAAAATTCGTAACATTGCCCCCTTCCCAAGGACTGCACGTCCCGGGCAGTACAATCCCCGGTTAGGAGGTCACACAAATATACAGTGTCCAACCTTTAACCAAATCTTAACAACATAATTTAAGCAAATAATCAATAAACACAGTAAGCAAATGCACTCTAATAAATAAATAATATACATAATAAACAATTACACTAATAAGTATTCAATGTAATAAACAAATACACATTAATAGAAACCAATATATTACAAATATGTACACTAAACATGGCGTAAGTAGTGAGTGAAAGAGAGTTGAGCAAAGAGGAAGAGAATGGAAAGACAGGAAAGAAATGAGAGTTGAAAGAAAAGAGGAATTACGCCATAGTGACCATGGTCTGAGCTAATTACAACCGCGGTAGATGGCAAGCCGATCGTAATGTACAACTCTTGGCTTCGAGTTTGGTGACTTACGAATCCGTACGATGACGTCATTCAGCCGGTTTAGGACTGTGTAAGGACCATCCCACGGCGATTGCAGCTTGGGAGACAGGCCTTTCCGTCGTGTAGGATTCCATAGCCAAACTTTGTCACCTGCGTTGAACTCGTGTCCCGCAGCCTTCGTGTCGTAGCGAGTCTTCATCTTTTCCGTGTTCAGGTTGATCCGCTCCCGAGCAAAATGATGCACATCTTCAAACCGTGCCCGAAGGTTTTCCACGTACTCCTCTGGCGATGAAAGGCGCATCTGGAGGGCGGCTGAACACTAGATCGGCGGGAAGAAGAAGATCTCTGCCGAACAGCATCTGGAAAGGTGTGAAGCCGGTAGTCTCGTGGACGGCACTCCTATAGGCCAACAGGAACAGGGGGAGTTTCTTGTCCCAGTCCTCTTGATTCCTAGATACCAGGAGCGAGAGGTTGTTCAAAATTGTACGATTGAATCTCTCCACCATGCCGTCGGATTGTGGGTGTAAAGGCGTAGTCTGGGTTTTGTCCATTCCGAGAAGTTGGCATAGTCCTTTAAAGACTGCAGAGGTAAAGTTCGTTCCTTGGTCGGAATGAAGTTGCAGAGGGGTTCCATATCTGGAAATCCATTCTTGCACCAGTACCTCTGCTACGGTCGTAGCTTCTTGATCGGGAATAGGAAACGCTTCGGGCCATTTAGAGAAGTAGTCAATGACAACTAGGATGTATTTGTTGCCATCCGAAGTTTGCGGAAGAGGTCCCAGGATGTCGAGGGCAATCCTCTCAAAAGGCGCTCCTACATTATAACGATGTAGTCTTCCACGGCTTCGTTTCTTCGGGCCTTTACGGACGGCACAGGCGTCACAAGCTTGACACCACTTTTCGACGTCGCCTCGAGCCCTAACCCAGTAGAAGCGCTCGCGAACTTTCTGCAGGGTCTTCATTACGCCAAAATGGCCCCCAGTTAAGCCATTATGAAGTTCTTCTAGAACCTTCGGAATCCTCGAGCGAGGGAGTACTAACTGCCATCGGAGCATCTTGCCGTCGTCCGACTCCCATTTACGATACAGGACTCCATTTCTCAGGCGAAGCGAATCCCATAAAGCCCAGTACTGTTTTGTTGCCGGACTGTAAGATGCTATTTCCTGCCAACTGCGCTTAGCGCTGGATTTTTCCATAAATTCTACAATAGGTTTGATGTCGCTGTCTGCTAATTGGTTCGCCCGAACATTTTCGTCACTCCAGGGATCTTGAGATGATGCCGATGATGTAACTTGGCGGACAACGGGATGTTTCAGATGGTAATTTTTCTCTGCCCTGGAGCAATAGCGACAACTGTCTATGCAGGGCCTTCTCGACAAAGCATCTGCATTTCCATGAGATGATCCTTTCCGATGACGTATCTCGATGTCATATTCTTGTAATCGCTGTATCCACCTGGCTATTTGGCCCTCTGGATTCTTGAAATTTAGAAGCCAGGTTAAAGAGGCATGGTCCGTTCGGAGAAGGAACTTTCGGCCGTACAGGTAATGATGGAAGTGCTCCACGGCCTTAATGATAGCAAGGAGTTCCTTTCTCGTAACACAATAGTTACGTTCTGCCTTTGAAAGGCATTTGCTCCAGTAAGCAATGACGTGTTCTTGGCCATCTATCTCCTGGGACAAAACTGCTCCAACACTCTCCTTACTTGCGTCTGTGTCCAGGATAAATGGCTTCTCAGGGTGAGGATACGACAGGATCGGCGAAGATGTTAAGCCGTCTTCAGTTCGTTGAATGCGTCCTCACATTCCTCAGTCCATAAAATTTCTGTCCAGTCTCGGTCAATTTGTGAAGAGGTCTTGCAATTTGAGAAAAGCCCTTCACGAATTTTCGATAGTAAGTACACAGACCGAGAAAACTTCTTAAGCCATGGATATTCTCGGGACGACTCCAGTTCTGGACTGCGGACGTCTTTTCGGGATCGGTTCGGACTCCGTGGGCGGATATTATGTGCCCGAGGTAAAGTACTTCCCGACGAAACAAATTACACTTCGATGGACTTAGTTTCAAGTTTGCCTCTTTTAATTTCTGTAGTACCTTTCGAATGTTCTCGAGATGCTCTTCGAAAGTCCTTCCGACGATGATGATATCGTCCAAATAAACGAGACATGCTTCGTAGGAAAGTCCTCTCAACACTGTCTCCATTAGACGCTCGAATGTAGCCGGTGCGTTGCAGATTCCAAAAGGCATAACTTTGAACTGCCACAATCCCTGTCCCGTGGTGAACGCAGTCTTTTCACGGTCATCGGGATGGATTTCTACTTGCCAGTAGCCACTCTTGAGATCCAGAGTGGAGAACCATTCGTTTCCCGATAAAGTGTCCAATGTGTCGTCTATCCTGGGAAGAGGGTAGCTGTCTTTCTTGGTAATGTCATTCAGACGTCTATAGTCAACGCAGAACCGGGTGGAACCATCTTTCTTTCGGACCAAAACAATCGGCGAGGCCCACGGACTAGTCGATGGCTCGATGACGTCATCACGCTGCATCTCCTCTAAAAGTCTGCTCACCTCTTCTTGCTTAGCAAACGGCAGCCGCCTAGGATGTTGCTTGATGGGAGAATGGCTGCCTGTATCTATCCTATGTTGAGTTAAGCTCGTACGGCCAAAGTCACCCGAAGTGCGGGAGAAGAGGTCTTCAAATTCAGATATTACTTTCTCCGCAGCGCTTCTCTGTTCTGCCGTTAACTCCACGTCTTGTATTAATTCCTTCGTCAGGCACTCGGAAGATTTAGCTGTCGTTTGGCTGATGTTCTTATTAATGCAGGTAACAGGAGTGCATGTCGCCAAAAATTCATTTTTCTTTATCACCTTCGACTTGTCCGTCACATTTACTACTCTAACTGGAATTTCTGTTCTCGACAAGTCCACAAGTGTTGCTCCCACAAGCACTCCTCTGACGGAATCACTATTGCTTGGGTGTTCGATTAATCCAAAACGGAATTTATTGCTTTCTTTTACTGTTCCAGAAATTATGAAATCAGTTCTGGGAGGTAGAGTGATATCAGTCTGGGCTATTATTTGCTGAACAGGCAAAACAGTTTCATTTCTAATATCGAACGCAGCTATTTCTTCTGAGTCTGAACGAAGCTCATTATTCTTAAAGTCCAAATTAAATTTGTGTGATTTTAAAAAGTCCAGTCCGAGAATAAAAGAGTCTGTAATATTGGCGACATATACCACATGGTCGTATCTGGCATTCCCAAACGTGATTTCTACTTGCGCTTTTCCGCCCACTTCGATCTTGTCACCTGTCACAGTCTGGAGGGTCAGCGAGGGCGGAGTCCAGATAATCTTCAAATTTAATTTCTTGGCCAGATCCGTCCTTAGGATGGTTACGTTCGCGCCAGTATCAATCACCATGTGGCATGGAGAACCATTAACGTATCCCAGTACGAAGAGTCCATTACTGCCGCCATTCACTGATGAAATCTGCAAGACTTTTAGGTGGGGCTTTTGACTATCTGGCAACCTCCGCCCCGCGAGATGGCCACCTCCTAGTTTCCCTCCTTCATGTTTTTAGAGTTCTCTTGCTGGTCATGAGACTTTCGACCACAATACTTCTGTACATGGCCTTCGACGCCACACTTCCAGCATTTCACTTTCTTTGGGCCATCTCTCGTTCTATCGGATCTTAATTTTCGTTCTATGAGATCTTCAATTCTCTTTAACCTGTTCTCGACGCTCTCTGTCTCTTTGTCAGCTCCCTCTTGGACCGTGACAGCTCTAACAGCATGCCGATCTTTCCTGACGGCCCGTTGAGCTGCTTCTAGCTTCATTGCGAAGACGAGAGCAGATTTCAAATCCTTATAATCCTCCAAGATAAGTGACTTTTGGGTTTCTGGATCCCGGATGGCTTCAATAAAATGACGCACCGCCATTTCTTCTCGGACATTATCAAGGTGGTCCATGTAGGCCAGATGACACAGCCTATCTATGTCCGAAGCCAGCTCTTGAAGGGTCTCGCCAGATCTCTGCATCCTTGACTTAAGTTGGATTCTACTATATTCCTTCTGGCACTTCTCTCCGAATTTCATCTCCAAGGCACTGGCAAGGGCGTCAAAATCTCCTATCTTCGTCGCTCCGATAGTTTGCAATACATTAATTGCATCTCCGCTAAGGGAAGCGGCCAGTTGGTTCGCTTTCTCGGACTCGCTCCAACCATTGGCTCTGGCGACGATCGAAAATTTGGTCTTGTAAGCTTCCCAGGGAGTCTTTCCGTCATAAGGCGTTAGTTTCACTGCTGGGTGGCGTGACGGCAACCTGATATTTTCTGGTACCTTTCCCAGCTTTACCAGACTGTCCAGTTTTTCTTCTAACTTGTGATTGATCTTTTCCTCAATTCTTTCTTCGTATTTCGCTTGACTTTCTTCCAGGAGCGACATTCTCTTCTCCATATTTTCTTGATTTGTCTCTACTCTCTCCAGTCCGGATTTCATTTCTTCTAGCCCGGCTTCTATTTTCCGCTCCAGTCCTGATTTCAACTCGTTGTGTGCGGCTCTTAACTCCTCCAATCCGATTTTCATTTCATTGTGTGTAGCCTTTAATTCCTCCAATCCGATTTTCATCTCGTCTTGTCGGGCTTTCATCTCGTCTTGTCTGGCTTTCATCTCGTCTTGTCGGGCTTTCATCTCGTCTTGTCCGGCTTTCATCTCGTCTTGTCCGGCTTTCATCTCGTCTTGTCCGGCTTTCATCTCCTTTTTTATCTCATCTTGTCCGGATTTCATTTATTGCATCATATTCATGAGCTTTTGAAGTTGTTCTTCCATTTTTTGTCTAGTCAAAACCATAAATTGGAAAATTAAAGTCTTTAGAACCCCGATTCTGACACCAAATGTTGCGGAATTACTCTGCTACTCCTGGGGTTCGTCGTTCTAAAGTCCAGTTGGTGTAAAAAGTTCAAGTAAAAAGTCACTTGTCAGGATGGAACACAAACTTTATTTCTTCTAGAACTTCGTAGAACAATCAGCTGTACACAATACACAAGCACAATCTACCAGTAACGTGCTTTTAACAGTTCGCTTAGATCAGAAGCTCTCACAAATGCTGTATTCCTCACACAAAATAAGTCACTTTCACAGGCAAAAATTCAGTGAAGATATACGAGAAATAACACTAACAGTCTCTCAAGACTCAGCGATGAAGAATTTACACACAGCACTTTGAAAACAGCTTCGTAAAGCAAGCTAAAACACAGCTTCTATAGCACTATCAGTTAATTCACAAGCGTACTGAGAGCTCTTCACACATCGAGCGTTCAACTCGCACTGACTGACTGCGGGGCGATGCCCGCTTCTATAAATAGCCGACGCAGGAGGTACAAGAGGTTTCCAGAAAAGTCTATTTCTGGAGGGTTCTACATAAAGCGTGAATTTTGATTACGTCATAGAAGAGAAATGTTAGGTTATTATGCGTTTTTAGTGCAGGAAAAACAACTTCCAGGCCCCATTGGGAAAATCGCGCCAAATGACCAAAAAATCGCCAAGCTTGGCGACTTTTGGCGAAATATCGCCAAATTTGGAGCCAAAAATAAGTCCTCAAAAGTGAAGAGATCTAAGCTCTAGGACTAATATTTCTCGAGTTTTCTAGAAATCCCATATATTTGAATGGGAAACCGAAACCTCCGTATCTCCGGTTCTAATTGGCCGATTTTGATGCAACAAAAAGCAAAATTTATCTATTTGAAGCGTAGAATACGAATTTTAAACCATTTTAAGCCCCAGAGCAGCGGGTTGCCCCGAAAATTCGTAACAATATCATGCTTGTTAATAATAATCTTTTTTTGGTATCTTTCTAAGAACTTAAAAAAGTGGAGTGTGTGAGTTTTGCGTCAACACTCTGCATGAATCCCGGGAGAGGTGGACTGAATGCATTGAAAAGACCAAAACACTCTAAATGTTAAAAACTGGAAAATAGTTGCCAGACTGGAAGACAGAAATGCTTGGAGGAGACTTCTGGAGATGGCAGGGGCACACTCATGGCTGTCGAGGCAGAAAAGTGCAGGAGATAGTGGGAAAAATTATTTTTCCAAGTGGTGAGTCAACCTGTTTCATTTTGAATCTTGAACTTAAGCTGAAGTTCTTCAGTTTCAATGCTGAAACAACGAAGAAGCCCTGCGTCCAGCATTGCTTACTATCATAAGTCTTTGTCGAGTGCTCGCTAAGGTCTAGTTGCGCTGATGTGTGTTTCGCAGGATGGGGGGATGAATATGCTAAACATAGTAAAACTAATTTAAAAACTTAATAAAGCAACACACATAATATAATTAGGAATACAATCATTTCAGGTAGTACCAAAGGTCCACCTTTCTTCAATTAAAAAACAATATCCGGACCCTCCACACATTAAAGAAAGTATGAACTGACAGTTAGATCTGGTCAAAAGTTTACTTCTTAACTGTCAGTTCAAACCTTCTTACTTAGGTGAATAGTAGAGCATTTCTTTAAATGAAGAAGGGTGAACTTTTTATACCTGCGAAACGATCTTTTCGATAACTCTCTTTTTCATGTGTGCCATTTCCCCCTACTCCGAGCCTGAATGGCTACATGTTTACACCGATGGCTCTTTGACGAAACTCTCACCGATTTCGGAGCGGAGATATTTTCTTCCATCAATGTGCCTGCCAGAAAACCGCCTTTGATGGCGAGGTTATGGCCATCTTTGTGGCACTGGAGCAACTTGTCTCCAGACACCTTTACAATAAAGTAAGTTATCCTGTAAAACTCCAAGGCTGACATACAGGCTATCGGATCTAGGGAAATACCCATCTCTAAGAATATCCAAGATTGTCGGGTTCTCTGGGAGAGTCTGATAATAGAGGGACGGCAAATAACGTTCCAGTTTGATTCCAGGGCATTGTGATATTTACGGCAACGAACAGGCAGATATTGTGGCTAAGAATGGTACTCAAGTAATTCAGCAGCCAAAAACTTATGTCCTTTCAGTCCACAAAACTTTATATCTAAAATTTAATGAGACAAAACTGGAAAGCACTGATGAATCGTATTTCTTCAAGTTTGAGGAACAGCTTTGACCGAGATATTTCTGATAAACTCCGCGAAAAAGATATGTTGCGGAATTTAGACTTGCGGTGGGCCATGACTGCCTGGCGGACCACCTTTACTGTATTGGCATTTTTATGATTCCAAATTGCTCAATTTGTTAATCAAAGATGAAGTTATGGACAGGAACCACTTTTTGGGATGCTTGGCTCTGCGTGGAAATTCCGTAGTGAAGAGATATTGAAATACCAGATATCTGCTGATATGAGACATTGACATTTTCTCTAGCTGTATTTCTATACATGTTCCTTGTTATTTTGTAAGAGGCTGTCATTCTCTCATACCATTGGAAATAAAATAAAACGTGTGTTATTTTACAAAGTTCTGAATTAATTTTACTTTTTAATGCTAGTTTTTTTAAGTGCTCTTGTGATATTATGCTAAACAAGAGTTCATTGGGGGAGTATACTCAATAAAGGATCTACTCATCTGTGCTCAGTTTTCTGTGACTGTCCGACGCTCAGAGGATAACCATTACAATTTATCTTGAACAACAAGAACAACAACGAGAAAAAAACAGACAAAAATGGATTTTCACAGACTTTTCCTCTCATCTGATTTTGCAGGATATTCTTTTTGCAACGCTTTCCATCATGAAATAATGGCCGCATATCAAATGCAGATTTTTAATCTACTGAACCCTTATATTTTGCAACCTCTCTTCACGTGATGCACACTCTGGAATCGGCAGAGTTTTCTTTTGCAAGTATCGAACGTAATCCTTCAGTTAGTAATGAAAGTCTGCTTTTCTTGAGGCAATACTCAATGCCAAATGTTCGCTTTAGGTTATAAAAGCAGTATAAACTGTCTCGTGCAATGAATTTCGAAACTGAATATTGATTTGAGTCGGGAAGAATAAAAATTTTTTAAAGTGATCCAATGGTCATAGGAAAAACTTATGAGATGCGTGGGCTACTCAAAAACGAATCAAAATCACACGATTATGTAGTGTCGTAAACATAGTTTTCATGTGCTTGTTAATAGTTACTTTGAAAGAAAAGCTTAATAGTCTCCACATTTTCCAGCTTCTGAACTCAGTTTCATAAACAATTAGTTTGTCTCTGAGGATTCCACCAATAAAATTAAATATAATGTTTATGCTACTATTTTTAGTCAACTGCTTTCGGGGAAAAATCCATTAATTTTTGACGAGCCATGGTCTTAAAATCAAGATTATTTAAACACTTTTATCAAAATGATTAAAAACAGGAACATGAAGAGGACGTTTGCGACCCCTCATTCCTGTATGACTCTGGCACGCCTTGGAGTAACCTATTCCTACCCGGAAGTTTGTCACTTGACTGGAGAATCACCCTGAATATAACTTCAGAAGTGCAGACAATGGTATTATTAAGAATCTTCTTATATATATAAAAGAGGAAAGTCTGTCTGTTTGTTCGCTATACGCGTCCAGACCGTTTGATGGATCTGGACCAAATTTGGCACACTAACTAAATGTGCTAAATCGCTAATTTTAAACTGTTGTCTAAGCGAACTTACTATTTGAAATTGTCAACTTTTTGTAACACACTTTGAGTTATTTTTTTCATATACTTTTTAATTTGGCGTAAAATGGGTGTCATTCTACTTCAAGTTTGTCAATTTCACGCGATTCTACATACTTGGAATTGCTTTGTTGCAAAGGAATGAATGATTTTATGCCAAATCTGGCAACCATTATGTTTATTTTTTCAGTTTTTTTAATAATATCTTCTAAAATAATTCGATTTTCGAAATTTAAGTCAGCTTATCAGGTTCCTCGGAATTTTTCGAATCTGTGGACACCTTAGTCGAAACTCAAATCCCCACGGTTTAGGAAGAGATAGCCCAACAAGCTTTGACAGCGGCTGTTACTTTTCTTTAGAATAGAGAGATTAATAAAAAACTGAAAAAATAAACATAATGGTTGCCGGATTTGGCATAAAATCGTTCATTCCTTTGCAACAAAGCAATTCTAAGTATGTAGAAGATCGTGAAATTCACAAAAATCCTGTCGAATTACACTAATATTACGCAAAATTAAAAAGTATATGAAATAAATAACTCAAATTGCGTTAACAAAGTTGACAATTTACAAATAGTAAGTTTGCTTAGACAACAGGAGTTTAGAAATAGCGACTATTAGTTTTTCCAAAATAGAATAACTAACTAATGATTTTAAAAGCGTCATCTTGGCATTAGAAATGATCTGGCAAAATCGTATCTTTCCAAGCAGGGTAAATCTAAACTTCGAGTTCCAGATGTTAGAACCCAGTATCTTGAATATGAAAAATAATTAAAATGCAGATTATTTTAAAGCTGGTTTGGTCCAGCTGGAGTATTTGTTACCAGTAGACATATTTGGCGGCGTTAACTATGGCATTATAGTACACTTTGGATATTTGCCAGCGTGGTGAGATGATATAATTCGTGGTGCTAAATAAGCCAATCTGCAAAGGATTATGTATATGAAAATATGGATAACGGGTTTCCGGTAACCTTACATGAGCAGTAATTATAGGTTGTGAGCATGTGTAAATCGCCAAATAATGAAAAATCGCCATTGGTGTGAAGCTATCCTAGCTGTTCCGTAGTTCCTATCAAAGAAAACATTTGAAGAACTTTTTTCTTAGAGCTAATTATTAACTATACATAAACGCAAGTCGCCAAATAATGAAAACTCGCCATGGGTTACAAATACGCATAGTGTCCAATAGGTTTTACATAATTAAAAATACAGCTGAAACAGATATTCTGATTTTATTACGCTTTAGCTCCTAATTAATATAACATTTGAATGGTAACATTAAATATCCTTGTGTTTCTGAGGAGTGGAAATAATTTTTCCAGGGATTATACTCTCAGTCCGCACTCCAGGTGGAGTATAGCTCAAGACCCGTACAACACGGATTCCTTTAACAAAATATCTACCGTGTTATTGGGGGGGGGATCCACTGTAATGTGAAGTTTAAATTTTTATGTTCCAACAAATGAACATGCAGTAACCAAGCAATGTGTGGCTCAGAAACATTCTATCAGATACAATCTTTGGGTTTTGTGTGATAAATTATTTCTTTTTTATGAATAAGCCTTATTAGGGGCTGAATACTTCATACGAAAAGCGAGCGTAGCGAGTCTAGGGGCCTTGTCTCCTTAGTCTTTTATATTTTTGTAACCAAGGATGCGTTTTAAATAATGCAACTTAAGGATAAATACCAGGTTTGGCACATTAACCCCGCAGCTGCTGCAATTATGAAGCATTTCTGTAGGAATTTTTACAACACGTTATCCCCAATAAAATACTTTTATAATTATTTAATGAATGGAAATGCCACTAATTATGTCTTTGCATACATTTTGAAATGTTAGTACTTGGCATGGCCAACATCGGCTCTTATGATGTCACCCAAAATTTCTAAAAACCCTAATCTAAATAAATTGAATGACAAATACTGTTAAAACAAAGAAACATGATTTTCGTTGAAATTAGTCCTATAATTTGGAAAAAATTGAATTAGTATAAGAATAGTAAGGTATGAGGCGGCGAAGCTGATCGCCTTGGCGGCTAGTTCATATGAATTAACCTAAGGATAAGAGCGGATCAGAGGCGAAGTTCTGGCACATATGCATTACAGTGAAGGAGAAACGTATCTTTTGAGTTCTAGCTGCTTGGGATTTGATAGCCCTAGCGTTGCCTACGTAATACTTTCTTGAACTACGCTACTTTCTTGAGTATTGCGTAGGCAACGGCCCTATACATGATTCCTGTGCTTCAATAAGAACCCATGTTTTCACGCGGAAATTAATTTTCCCGTAACGTAATTTTTTGCCAAACCTGTTAATAGAATTTCTGATGCACTTTAAAACCGAATAAAAGTAACGTCATTACTTCTTTGTACGTAGTATAAGGAAGTAATGTGATCCCGAAAAATTTTGGGGGCCAAATTTCGACAAAAAAGGCGATTTTGACTACCTCTAAATTTAATTTTAAGAATTTTTTCGATGCATCTCATCGTAGGCTAGCATGCACGATCATATTAACGCGTCTGCAACTCATTTTGACCAGCGGCGAGTCTATTGTGGTCAGTTTTTCCATGCCGTCTGTACGTACGTACGTACGTACGTATGTATGTATGTAACTCGCATATCTCAAAAACTATTGGTCGTAGAATGTTGAGATTTGATATTTAGGATTGTTCTATGATCTAGTTGTGCACCTCCCATTTTGGTCGCAATCGAATGTATAGTTTATGTACAGGACCGCCCAAATGATTCGAAATACATTACGCTCTATGGGCCGAAATTCATTAAACTCGCCTAACTCAAAAACTATTAGGCGTAGAATGTCGAAACTTCATATTTTGGATAGTTTTAACATCTAGTTGTGCACCTCCCCTTTTGGTTCCATTCGACTGGATAGTTTATCTACAGGACCGCCTAAAAGATTCGAAATACATTACGCTCTATGGGCCGAAATACATCAAAGCGTTTTTTAGAGGTATTGGGCTATTTCAAACGACTCAGAAGTGATATATGCTGTAAAGAGTTAGAAAATGAATTTCTCCATTAAAAAAAGTGTCTTTATCATTTACATTTCTGCTACAGGAACACTCAAAAGATTTCCAATACATTACGGTCAATGGCAATTTTAGGGGCATTCATCCATTTCAAGCACAATACCGTCCTACCACATAAGTTAGGTAATGGTCCGACCACGGTCACGTGCCTCCCTTAAGAACTATGCCAAAAGTCGCCAAGCTTGGCGACTTTTGGTGTACGTGTGTGCATATTTAACTCTCAAATCTCAAAAACTATTATGAAATTTCATATATAAGGTTGTTGTAACATCTAGTTGTGCATCTCGATTTTTGGTTCCAATCTACTGGAGCGTTTATTTACAGGACCACCGAAAAGAATTTCAGTACTTTAATGTCTACGGATATCTTCAATATAATACAATTGTAGACAGTCATTGTTTGGTACATGCCCAAAATCTCGCCGTCTGTCCTTGACCTTGGCGAGTTTTGCCGAAATGTCGCCAAATTTGGCGATAGTCAGTCATTTGGTCCATGCCTAAAGTATCGCCATTTGTCATCGTTCTTGGAGAGTTTTGGCGAAATATCGCCAAATTTGGCGATAATCTGTCATTGTTGGTCCATGCTTAAAATCTCGCCAAATGTCGTCGACATTGACGAGTTTCGCCAAAATATCGCCAAATTTGGTGCCAAAAATTATTTCGTATTTTGTATAACTCTAAAACTTTAACCCGTAGAATTTTGAACTTTTGTATTTAGAACTATATTATAATATCTAACTGTTTTCAATATCTTTTTTGACAGCAATCGACTGGGAATTTATTTACAGGGTGAGCCAAATGACTTTAAATACATTAAGGTGTATGGATGCATTCAATTCATTGAAAGTCTGTGGTCAATGACTACTTTGGCTATCCCCAAAATCTCGCAAACTATTTCAAGTTTGTCGGCTTTTGGCGAAATATCGCCAAAAAAAGTGTCAGAAGGAAATCTTTCAAATTGAACTCAGCTTGGCGATATCGAAATATTTGGCTAGAAATCGCTAAACCTTACTATTATTGATATTTTATCTCTTTCAAACAAATAAGTTTAGAGGAAGTGCGTAGAAAACATTTTTGATTTAATAGACGTGCAAGGAAGTCATGTGTTGAACACATCAGATTTTTTTTTTTAATTTGTGAAATGAAGCTGTGAATGACATATAATAATCTAGCAGGACAATACGCTGGTTCCTTATTTCGCATGTTGTTGACTAGAGCTCTAAACATTTTTCCTTCATGCATTTCTCTCGTGTTAAAAAATATGAAACACAGCTTATTTCTCGTGCAATTTTGGAATAACCAAATCATTTAAAATATTTCATTTCGACTAGAAGAATCAAACCAATATAATTCCATTTTATATCATCATAATTTTCAACTAATCGGACATTAAGTAATTTGTAATCAAACATTTCGCCATGGAAGCCATAGAACCGGGACAAGCTCAGGAGAACTCCAAAACCGTGAAGAACATTTCGGTTTCCAGAAGAGTCCATAATGCCATCCGTCAGTGTCAAGGAAGTAAAGGTGTCTCCTATGTAGACTTGAAGAAATACTTGTTTGATTCTAAGAAGCTTGATGTGGCAGTGCACGCTCCGGAAATCAAACTGGCATTGAAAAATGGTTTAGATCGGGGAATTTTGACCAAAGAGAGCGGACTGTACAAGGTATACCTTTAATTTTATCATTTTCAGAAAAACATAAGAGAACTTTGCGCCACTTAGACGATTTTTGAATTTCTGGCAACTTTGAAAGATGCGACTTTTGAACGTTCAAAAGTTGCCAAGGGGTAGCAATTTCTAAAGTTGCACCAAATGTTTTGCTCCTTTCCTTCCCGAATTGAAATAACGTAAGCACTATTCCGTTACCAGAGCCTCGATCATTCCCAATTCTAATCCGTTATAGAAAATAAACGGACAGAGCTTCGATATTTGCCACCTATGCCTATTAAGGGGTTGACATTAAAACTCTCCATATATTCTTATACAACCCTTTGCAGATTGACTTATTTTGTAATAAGAAATATTTTTTAATTCTCCGTCGGAGGCAAATATCTAAGCTCTACGAATGAAAGAAATGTGTGTGTGTGGTTTTGGGGTACTTAACGTATTTTTCCTTCTACCATTTTCGCCAATACACTTTTTTTTTGCCCAAATCTGGCGATTTACCATCAATAACATAAAATCATTGCTTAGTTTAAGATTTCTAGTCTTCTTTTTTCCTATTGCGTTATATTAGGCAACCATTTAAATTTTTGATAAATCATCATTTTTAAACAGCAAAAGCTATAATACTCTGATAAAAGGATACTTAGGTATTATCCCGGCGGTCATTTCCGCCAAACTATTTTTTCGTCCAATGTGCTGACAAACTGTTGCCAGGGTGTCGTCCCAGTTCCCGTGGTAACCGCTGAGTGGGGCGGAAAATGTTGGGGATGAGCAGAGAGATTGATGATTCTTTCTCCTTCATTAGGTCGGTAACGAGATCGTGGGATTACAGAATTCAACTTAGCGATAGTCCCTCATTCCCCCCCCCCCCTCACTTTCACACTAGAGCTCTCTTTGCCAATCATATTCCAAACCATTAATAATTTCATGCGTCTGGCATTTAGCTTGGCGAGAAATTGCTCGTCTTGGTGGACCGCCGGTATAATACGCAAGTACCGATAAAAGTATTAAAACCAATTAATTTGGTACAGTCAACAGGATAATGCGTAAAGCAATATATTCCGTATAACTATTGCACCAACTAAAAAAAAACCTGTACGCTTGTAAATCACAGCTGCCATTGAGTTTGCTTGGCTACATAAGAACTATGCCAAGATCACAACTGTATTTTTAGGACTGCAAACGCTTATAGAAAAGCAAATGCTATCGTGAGATTTTATCACCATGATTTTGGATGCTTAGTGACTGAACTTTAGTGGCCACTATAGTTCACAAATGCAAACAAGTATATTTTTTGTAAACAAGGAAAATCGAATTCAAAATATTCACCAAAATGAAAAATTATACCAGAACAGCTTGGATATTTGCAACCAACACCAACTTCTAATTTTTTGGCAATTTTTGTGTGCAACACGTAATCGATATTCGATGGGATCCCTTTTAGGTTCCCATTGGAACAGTTCTTTATATATTCTTATGCATAAGCCTTGGCAGGCTGCTTATTTAGCACTTCGAAATATTTCATCTCACCGTGTGGCAAATATGAGAGCTGTACCATCATTCCCGCAGTAAATAGTAAGGTCTGGAAATTTCTCGCCAAACGTAGAAGATATTGCCAAGCCGAGTTCAGCTTTGGGGACTTATTTTGTGTGACACCAAACTTGGCCTTAAAAAGGCCAACGTTGCTAGCTTTTGCATATTACGAAAAGAGCCGGGTGAAAATGTGCTTTAGCCTATTGCTTGGCGATTTGTCGACAAACTGCCGAATTACCGCATTTCTGTGGAACGTCTCGGATTGCAACTTGTTCTGCTTTGATCCGTTCGTTTACTGTGGTTACTTCCAATTCAGACTGGCATCGTGTGTGTAACTCACAAGGCTAAGCGATATACCCATGGAGGAAGGGCACTTGATTTTTACTTTCATTTTCCCAAAAGGCACCGCGATACTTACATATTATCCCGGCGGTCATTCCCGACAAATTATTTTTTCGGAAAATGTGCCGGCAAACTGTTTCCAATCGTATTCGAATTCATCAATAATTTCATATGTCCAGATTTACTTGGCGAAAAATCGCTCGTATTGCAGACGGCTGGGATAATAACGTAAGTATCGGCACCGCAGAAACGTAAACAAAATAATGATTTAGGAAACATAAGTACTATTTAAAAATGGAATATGGATTTTTACACTTGTTCATGTTTGAACTTTCTGCATCTGAAAAAAAGCGGACTTTTTGTTCCGTTCGAAATTAGATAAGTATCACACATTTCTGTGAGTATGTTTTTATTAATTTTGCATTCTTCTAACACCAGTTTTTGTTAGTGTTCTTGTATTTTTGTTTATAGTTTTTCGCTTTTGATTCAAAATTGAAAGATGTACTAACGAACAATGACTTTAATTTCTAGTGAGACTAACCCTTCCTCTATTCAGCTTTAACATAATGCATCGACTTCTAAATTTTTACTGTCGAAAATTTGGTAGCTCCTTGGAGATAAAAGCAGAAAAATCACCCAAAGAAGAACGTTTTTGGAACCAGATTTATTTTAATAGAAATTTTAAAAAATCATTTTTTAAAGTCGCAAAAATATCAAAAGCCACCAAGAGGTGTCGAATACTAAAGTTTCTGCAGTTTTATACCCATGCATGTCATCAAAATTCGGCTTTTTTTAAAAAATCTATTAATAAGGAACATGGTGCTTACGTATTTTACCCTTCGACTATTAAAAAAAAATCGCCAAACGGTGTGATTTGTTCAGAGAAATTTATGGTTATGAAAATGAGGAACATTTTGGATGTTTGCCACCCATGGCGACTTTTTCATTCTTAGGAGATTATAGATTATGCGAATGCGTAAGCATTCGCTTTACCTATAATTTCCCATTAAGGTTCCCATTAAAACCCTTACCAAACTATTCTAATGCAAAATACTTTGCTGGTTGGCGTATTTATCACCGCAAAATATTTCATCGCATTGTGGGCAATATATATTCAAGCTGTACCAATATAAGTTAACTTCACAGCATTTATTTAATAACTAATCGAATTGTTTCGATTTTCTTTCGAACTCTCGTTGATGGTTTTGGAATAGCTTCGGAATGCTAATAAATACATTTATTTATTTTTTCCTTTTAAGTTAGAACAGAACACGGATATGTTGTGATTTTAAACCCCGTGGTAGCGCACCACAAAATCGCACCGTTTGGCCGTAAACAAGTTAACTTGTAGAGTATAGCAACCGCTAGAATTCAATCACCAAGCAGTCGAGATATATCGTCAAAATAGGGGTGGGAAAATTTTGCAGAATAACTTTAGTATAATTCCTTTTTGGCTCTTGGTATCATTATAATGTTACCAATTACTTTGATATACTATTTTTTCTTTCTTTTTGAACAGAGTTTGCATTATATATTTATAGATTTTGAGTGACTAGACTCATTTGATATTTACTTCATGAACAAAGAGCAAACAATGACTTGTCAATGCCATATCGTGTCATTTATAGCGCCGAAAAAGTCCCTAATAAAATCAGCGCCAAGAAAGGGTAAGGCTGTACTAATCTTGCGAAAACATTTGCAATCCTAAAGCTCTGCTGCGATCTTGGCGTAATCCTTATGTCACTGTTATGGATTCAGTGGCCGCTGTAATCCACAAGTAACGAAAAAAAAAAAAAAGAGAGATTTGCGGTTTAGTATATAACACTTCTTCGCGGCTTTGAAATTGTATAAACCATAGTTAAGGTAATTCTTGTAATTCGTTGCGAAGGGATCGTCCGTGGCGTAGATTTTCTGCACACATCATGACAGGAAAATTCTATATTTTGAAGCCACAAAATGTTTAAAATTCGTCAAAGAATGACAAGAGAAAATGTGAAAAAAGCTTGAATATTTGCCACAATTGGTGACTTTTCATTCTCTGGCGATTCTTTAGCGAAGTAAGCACATATCGATTAAGCATGCGTATAATCGTTATGTGCTTGCATTTCATCATCATTTCTTATTATTGTTGCTATTCAATCTGTTCTCTATATAATCTTAAACATATACTGGGCAGATTGGAGTATTTAGCACCGTGAAATATTCCATCTCGTATTGTGGTGAGAATTATCCAAGCAGTGCCAAAAACGTTTCCGAAAAATCTTAATCAGACTTTTTTTTGTGGTCATGCTTGTTCATAGGTGAAAACGGCTGCCAGGCGACGTCGAAGTAGGAGCCCTTCCAAAGGACGAAAAGGCACCAGACGAAGGAAGAGCAGAAGCAGGCGAAGGAGTCGTTCCAAGCGTCGCAAAAGCCCCAAGCGTAAAACATCTGGAAAGAAACGCTCGCGCTCTAGACGTCGTCGTAAGAAGACGGCAGTCGCCGAAGCCGTGGAATGATCACTTCAATTGACACAAACTCAAAATTTGTAGCAGATCACCAAGTGTATACAGAACATATTGATTAGACATCGAGCAGAGAAAGAAACTGATTCTAGACAGCTCACTAGTGTTACAGGGGGGTGGACATTTAAACGACTCTGTCGGCTGAAATGGTGATGAACTAGACAACAACAGAGCATGGTTTTTTGAAAAATTTAGTTGTAATTCCAGTAGTGTTTGAGTAATCGAATTTCACTCTCCGAAAATTGACAGGAACTATATAAAGCTCTGTATTTCCTAGAATACAGCCATTTCAATGTAACAGCCGCCACAATAGTGGATATAGGTCATACTATTTACCACGTACTTGAACCAAAACAGGGTTAAATGTTTCTGCCCGTATATTTCACAGACTACTAAAATCTTAAGAGCTCAGTTCAGCAAGCGATGTAATTAATAGAGTTGGAATCAATAAATAAAACTAAAAAAGCAATTTTCTTTATCTTTCTTCAGCTATGAAATTAAGGGCACCACTACATCCGTTTACTCAGTTTTTAGTACTTGTCAACAAAGGTGAAATTTTAAAAATTTTCAGTTCATCTCTCTGTATTGCAATGTATAGTACCATGTACTCTATACAAAATGGTGTACGTACCACTCCTCGTTCTTTTACAGTAGCAAACAAAACAATTCCAATATATTATGATCCATACCAATATAGTAAGTCCCTACCTAAATACTATGAGCGCCTTAAAGCCCAAGTGGTGTACCTCACATTTTTCTAGTTTTGAGATTTTAAAGTTTTTTTTTAGGGTTATGATAGTAAATTCAGCATTACATTTTTTAAACTTCTTTCTTATATATTTTCCAAAGGTGTGTTTTATCTTAATCCTTAAATGCCTTGTGTTGCCTTTTGGCAACAAACCCAGTTTAGTTATTACCCATTTTATTTCATAAACATAAAGCAAATAAAATTGAAGCTTGAGTTGCAAAGTCTTTAAAGTTCACGTGTGTTTAATTTTACAGAATTTTATCAAGAAAATTTTGTCTTTTTAAAGCCCTGTGTTGCCTATTTAAGAAATGAAAATTATAGTACACCAGCTGAAGTACCCGTTCTTCGCACGGAATGGATATTGTTAAACCAAGAAATACAAATGGAAAATAAATAAATAAATATTAAATATATTTTTAGATTTAATAGTCTTAAAAACTGTTTTACAGTATTCGTTAGGCATATTCTATCTATACTTGATCTTTCTAAATACTGTTTGGAATGTGCATTATAATCCGCGAGTGTGTCGTATTTGTCTTTCTTGTTCCATAAAATACTTCTTTAAAATCTAAATCTATATTAAAATCACCTACTAAAACTATTTTAATTCTCGCGAGGCATATTCTAAGTATACTTCACCTTTATTTTCATTAGATACCATTATTCCAATTAAATAAACAGTTAGGGTTAGGCAATTTCTCGATAAACATGGAAGATATAGCTACTTTTTCATTACTCGATTGCTTTCTCATTTTAAAATTGCGATTTTTGGTTAAGCGTACGATGATTATTGTTAGTCGAAATATCAGTTAAATTTTTAATTGAGCTTTGGGTAGTTACTTTTTCAAATAAAAATTGCGATTTTTAGTGAAGTGTAAGATTAAAGTTGATAGTCGAAATATCAGTTGGGTTCTCTTTTATACACTGCGCATAGTTATTTTTTAAGCATGCCACCTAAGAAACGTAAATTTTTTGGAAAATCTTCTGTAGCTAAAAGAGTGCAAGCAAAAAGAGCATCTGCAACAGAGGAAGAATTTAATCGAATAATTCAAGCAGAAGCCAAAAGGCGTGCTGCTAGAAGGCAGCGTGAAACTGCTGAACAATTTACTTTAGTGAGCTATAAAGTTATAAATTCATTAGAATCAGACTACGCAATGAAGGTTATAATAAAATTCATCTAGCTTAATGTCTATGTTAACTGTAGTACCTAATATTTGCTACTCTCCTCATTATTAGATAATTAACAACAGAAATTAAAAAATACACTAAAGTGTAACCTCTGTAAGCTGGCGCAGGTCCCCTGTTCCTTTCTTTTTTTCGTTGCAGCGGGAAGTCCCAGATCCTTTTTTTAAATCATTGCAGCGTGGGGATTTACATCCCTTCCCTTTACAATATCATACCGACGACTGGACTCTTTTTGTTTTTAGTAGTTGCGTAGGTATTAGTGATAAATGACTGCATAGACACCTAGAAGGGGAGAAGCCTAGCCATGCCCAATTCCCAGTAACCTTTGTACGCTATCAGGTGCCGTGTTCATTTATTTGTTGTTGTTGCAGCGGGAAGTTCCATGTCCTTTTTTATCATTACAGCTGGACGATTCACATTCCAGCTGGACGATTCACATTCCAGCCTAGCCACGTCCCATTCCCGGTAACCTCTGTACGCTATCAGGTGCCGTGTTCAATTTTTTTTCGTTGCGGCGAGAAGTCCAATGTTCTTTTTCTTTATCATTGCAGCGGGAGGATTCACATTCCTTCCCTTTAAAATCTATATTTAAGGTCAATGCGCATTTCTCTTCCATAGCACGGGCAACGCCGCCACGCAGCTAGTTACTTATAATTATAATGGCCATTACGTGTGTATTCCTTGATCAGTCATTTTTATGGAACATAATTAGTAACATGTCAAAAAAATGTAGTGGAAGAAAGCTTAAAGATTCACACAAGTGGTCATGTGAAACTATTAACTCAAGGTATGTGTTACATTTTAAGCCCGCAGTGGCATAGTCGATTGAAACTCGGTTCCCACCAGATCACCGAAATTCGACGTTGGTGAACGCTTAAGAGGGTGACAGCTTCTCTCAACTTGACTGCTGTAGATCCGTGCATACTAAAGGGAGCTGATGTAAGTAAAATCCATCGTCGTTTCAAGGGGTTACTAGTTAAAATGATTCCATTCCAGGCGCAGGTCTCTCTTCTGTAATTGGTTCAATTTTATTTTTGTTCAAAATTAGGAAAACCTTTAGATATGTGACATTGGTCAACCTATTAGGCGTCCACACGATAAAAAGGCCAACACTTTCGGATTTTGTAATGCCGAACGCTGACACGGCATTTGACCACCATTGAAAATATATATTTAATCAATGTAATTGAAGTTTTACTTTATCGAGAAATATATAAAAAAGGAATTATTCTTAAAATGATACTCGAAACAGTTTCTAAATGGATTGATCTGGAAATGTAATAAGTATTAAAATGGAACAAATCTTTTAAAAGGATTTAAATTTATATGTTTTCTAATTTTATTTATGGGATAAAAATGGACTTCTGCCAAAGAAAAGTTCTGTCATTCGAAAGTTTCTCCAAGCACGTACTTAGTTTCAATGTCTATCTGAGTTAGATAAACTAACTTAATGTTAGTTCCCTTCAATCCAAATGGCTATTGCGGTATGTGAATGACGTGGTGGCCTTTATTTTTCACTCCACTCTTTGGAAAACTTTTTTTCCTCATTGTAACCTTTTCCCTACTAAAATATAATTTTAGAAATTCATTATTTCCAAATTTAAAAATATTATTAGTTACTGACATCCTAAATAAAACCTTGATATACTCCAAACAAGTATAACAAAAACAAATAGGAAAATAATTATTTACCAAAAATAGCAAAATAACAAAGACAAATATAGCAAGAAACGAAACAATACAAACACTTGATGTTTAATTATTATTATTATTTTTTAGTTCTAAACACAGACATTTTCCTAGAAATCAGATTCGTTACCACGTACTTAAAAGCTTAATTCTGATAGTTAAGAAAAATTCTTTTCCTGTGAAGTCTAAAATAATAAATTCTTAAATACACCTTCTTTCGCAAAACAGTATTTAATTAATCGAAACTACACACAAAGGATATGCAACTACAACTAAACAATTTTTATTTTTTTAATATTTAATAATTGTATATATAATTTAAAACTAAAATCTATAACATCTACTTTCAATTAGAGTTAAAAAATCAATTTTAAGGAACTATACATTTTTATTACGCCATACTTCGGTCATGAATTTAATAAGTAGATTTCCATGTTATTTTATGTTTCTCTTTGTTTGAAAAAAGTATATTTTGCAGAATGCCAGCGTTCTAAAATTGATCGCGAGATTGCACAAATATTTTTATATGAACGTGATGCGGCTTTCAGAAGAAGAATTATTTTCTACATATTCAGTGGGAAATATTTGATGCAATAGAAAGAGAAAGAAGCATTTCTAAAATAATTCGAACGAAACAAAACGAAATCAGCAGCGCACAATTTGTCACATGATTTACGATACGTACTTTTCTTTCTTACAATAAACATCAAAATAATTCTTGGAAAGTCTTTTTTTCCCCTGACATACATCAAAGATAATTCAAGTGCAAAGTAAGAATTATGATTTTGAATACTTGCTGAAAAGTCTGGATTTTTTTTAAATGGAGGTGCGACATTAAATTTCATTATCTTATGTTGGTGTTGAGAGAAATTTAGAACCCATGGAAACTATAAAACAAGTGAATGTAAATGAATAGCATGTGTATAAACTTAAAACTAAAAATAAAGATTTTGAAGTCGAATTTAACGTATTTTTCAACTTCCGGTGCAAAAATTTAGTGCTATAAGTATAAAGCCTTTGCTGCTCATCTCTAAGATATCTAGAATTTACTGTCACAAAAGTTTCGATACACACACAACAAAAGTTTCGATTTATTAGCGGAGAGAGTACTGTACATGTACAATGCATGCCACAAATTTCATGGATATTTTATTCTCTAGATTCGAAGGCTTTTACAATTTTAAGTATGCACGCATACTTGGTCCAGCATAGAGGCTGTATTTAAATCAGTCTGGAAACAACAAGTATGTATAGTCTAAGATCCGATATAAGAAATATATACCCTCATCTGTTATTTAATGATGATAAAGAACATATGCTAGGTAATATGTCCATTGATACATCGCACATAGATTGCCTAGCTAAATCGCGTACCGATGGTGTTAAATAATTAAATTTTTAATTAAATTTTTTCGATAAACTTCCCCCATCTGTTATTTATGAAAATCGAGCATTAGTTAAGAGAATATGTCCCAACGAATTAAAAAAAATATGGGTTGCCTACTTTCCCCTCTGCCCGGCTATGGAGTTGCCAGGTATAAACAGGTGAATAAACGTTGTTAATATAGCCTCATCTGTTATTTAATCAAATTATACATCAAATGAAAGGTTATTTTATTCCCAATCCAACCGTATTAGGTTGCCTTATCAAAAAGGTGGCTGAATCCATGGTTGCCTAGATTTTAGATGTAAAATTTGTTAGGTTTTGCGACTTATTACAATATTTGCTTCTTTAAAAAGCATAATGCTACTAAATTTGAGGATTCGCGAATTTTTTAGACGACATTATTATGAAAAACAAGTGCAACCATGGAATTTACTTACCGTTAATTCCATTGTAGAGGGAATTGTGTCAAGTCAACGTGCTACAGATATTGCCATTGAAATGCATATACTGTAGATGATGACTTTAGGACGGCTTGATTCAGTACCTATGTGGTTAGGCTACAATTACATGGTTACGAACAATAGTAGCAAAATTCAAACCGTACATTATTTACCTCCGATTAATTTTTCACCAATCATCATCATATGCTGTAGCAAATGAAACTCTTATCATGACAAATTAAATTGCTGAAAAGTTTAATGAAGAATTAATAATTGTCGCGTACGACTTAGCCATAGCTAAAATGGCGATGAAAATACAGCAAAATGAAAAGCCGAAATATGACAATATATTCGCTAATTTGGGGGCATTTCTCACTCAGATGGCATTCTTTAAAGCCATTGGTAAGCATATAGACTGCAGTGAATTAGTGGACGTTTTGGTTCAAGTAGAGGTCTTAGAATGAGGCTCAGCCAATAGCTTGCTGGACAGCAAGCATTTTAATCGCTGCAAGCGTCTCCATCTATTGACTTCCTCTGCACTACAGATCCTTCACTTCAAGCAGTATTCGTCACAGCATGAATCACATCCTGAGATGCTGTATGAACTTTTACAGATTTCGAAGTATCAAATTGTAAACTTTGTTGGTTACCATATTGACTTACCTGAAATGCTGAGAAAAATCGTAGATGGGTACAAAGAATATCACAAAAAAACTTTGCTCGGTGAGCACGGAAAGACGGCTCAAGAAGCATCCGGTGCAGTGATTTTGAGCTGTATATAGACTCTATTTATAACATGTCCGATTTGTTATTTTCATTGAACCAGCCAAATTATGCCAGGTGGTCCATTATGTACTTCCATAATCTTATGAAGGCGCAGAACAGCAATCCGCGGGTAGTATCTGAATTTAGACGAGTAGCATTTGGTATCCGACGTACCCAATTTGGTTTCTCTCGATCATCTATTGACTTAACGTTAGAACAGACCATTAATGCTGATGCTTTAAATTAGTTAACACATAATTTTGCCGCCGAGTCGATATCAGCCCGAAAAAGATCACTTAGTTAAGGACATAAGGACCAAAACTGTATCCACCGTTAAAGAACAAGTTGATCTATCGCAAAAGGATGATACCAGTCATGCTTTGCAGAGAAGTCGAATTAAGAAGGATAACAAAAGTCTTCAGAGTATCACTAAAACTATAAGAAATACACTGAATCCCTTCGTTGAGAGTATCGATAAAAATGTTCTGTTTAATATTTCAACTGGTAAGTCAGCATCTTTTGAAGTTAATGATTTTCTAATCAACGTTAAGTCGGTTGAAAATGAACAAAAATTAACATTTATTTCAGAATGCAATTCCTATCCCGGAAGGTTCGAAAAACCAATAAAACTTTTAAAAAATCCTGAATTTCGCTTCACAGTCCGCCGTCAAAGCTCAAATCAACAAAGTAATAAGGCCGTTCTTAAAATGGAAAGAGATATCTTTGGCCGATTACTTGTGATTAGTATTGAGAAAGACATCAACATGGAGTACTGCTCAATGTTTCCGTCAGCGTCTGTGGCGCCTGCTCTTTTCTCGTATACGGGTGAGTTGCTAAAAACTGACAAATCCAAACTAGCCCAAGTATTGAAGTCTAATATCGAAACTGTTGAACCTACCGGTATCGACATCCAAATAATAGACGGTTTTTATTACTTGTATGTTATCGGATCATCTATGCCGCAGACATTTGACAAGGTTGCTGAATCGATCTTAATAAAATTATGCTCAACTAATGCCTCTGAAACACACATATTTTTTTATAGGCACATAACACTCTCCATCAAAGACTGAACGTCAAAATCAGCTGGAGTTCAATAGACCTATGTCATCCAAGGACCTCTTCTTCCAAGACTTAGCGATTTTCTTGGAAATCTCAAAAATTATCGTTTCAAAGAAGCCCTGGTACAATTCTTGGCTGACTACTGTCAATAATTCAATATATATATGTATATTATAACGTTCGGAGAACACTGTTTTCTTACCATACAATTGGAAATCACCTCGTGAAACATGAAGAAGATTATATATGTCAATATGAAGAGGCAGATACGCGGATAATGTTTCATATATCAAAAGCGTCACCCAATTCAAAAATATTGGTCAAAGCGAATGATACCGATGTCTTGGTAATTTTACTGGTCACTAAACAGGAAGTTCCAGGAAGACTCAAATTTGGTTGGCTGGTTCATCACCAAAGAAAATCAATAAGAAAGATTTTGATTGTATTAACTGTTATGAGCTTGCGATGAAATTGGGTCCTACTTTATGCTTGGGTCTCCCAGCTTTCCACGCATTTGCGAGCTGTGATTATACAGCTGCATTTTATAACAAAGGGAAACTCAAGCCTTTTAAAATATTTTGAAGACGAACGAATTTTCAGGAAATATTCGCATCATTGACGGACCCAGCAGATGTACTCGTCGAAGAAAAAAATTCAACGTATTCAGGAGTTTACTGCCCTTCTTTATGGGATCAAGCAATTATCACATCAGTGATGCTAGATATCAGCTGTTCCAAAAAACATAGGCAATAAACAAAGACAAAGAGCATTTTATGCAGAAGATTAAAGGTATCGACTCCAACCAGATTCCACCATGCTGGATCTCGCTCAAACAGAAAATTTTTCTCACAATCTATCTAAATTCAATGTGGCTGCACGCAATGGATACATGCTGCGTCAAACTAAATCCTGAAGATTTTGGTTGGTTTTCGGATGACTATTTGAAGCCTAGATGTCTTTTGAAGCCTTGGGTTCGTAGTGAACCCAATATCCTTATAAGTTGAGGATATACTAAGAGAATCAAAACAAAAAGAAAAATGATGAAGAATTAGAATTCGATTTTGACATAGGCACTTCAGACGAGTCAGAATCAGAATAAATTTTTTTCCATAAAACATTTTTACTGAGATAGTTTGCTATTGTTAATTTTATGTATGAAAAAAAAATGTTGGTGTCATTTTGTGATATTCTATTTTATTTCACTTTCATCAGTATTTAATCCACGCTTACACGATCGAAAAATATCCTTTTGAAAGATGTACGGTTTGAACAAAAACTTATTCTTTCATAATTATGTATAGTCGCTGATAAATAAGCGCGTAAGTGAAAAAAAATTGATATAGCTGTTAATATTTAATCGCACTTGAATACAGTATTTCATCAATGGAACGTGCTTGCACTATCGGGAAAAATCTTCTTTAAAAGAATTTGCTGCATTTGTCTGTCGCATGGAATTGCGCGCGCGACGCTTCTCTGTTGCTCTCATCGCCGCGCAGGAAATATTACATCTAAAATCTAGGCAACCATGAATTCAGCCACCTTTTTGATAAGGCAACCTAATACGGTTGGATTGGGAATAAAATAACCTTTCATTTGATGTATAATTTGATTAAATAACAGATGAGGGTATATTAACAACGTTTACTCACCTGTTTATACCTGGCAACTCCATAGTCGGGCAGAGGGGAAAGTAGGCAACCCATATTTTTTTAATTCGTAGGGGCAACTTCGACTCTCAACTAATTCTCTCAACTAATGCTCGATTTTAATAAATAACAGATGTGGGAAGTTGATCGAAAAAATTTAATTAAAAATTTAATTATTTAACACCATCGGTACGCGATTTAGCTAGGCAACCTATGTGCGATGTATGAGTGGATATATTACCTAGCATATGCTCTTTATCATCATTAAATAACAGATGAGGGTTTATATTTCTTATATCGGATCTCGCACTAATAATAATCTTTGAAGAATAAATACATCGTTTTAAAATAGATGCATATGTGCCTGGTTATCTGTAGACATAGACAGAATATTGTACGTATGCTCCTGCTTTGAATGTATAACTTTTTACACAAAAAATGATAGTTTAAGTAAGTTATAATCTGTATTTTCACAGTTAAATTAACAAGCAAAAAGTAAAAGGCTTTGTATTAAATGTGATAAGATAAATTCTAATCGAAAGTGATGAATACATACATAGTTCAATGAATTTGAGTTTTATTTGACCTTTTCAAACCTGATTAAATATTTTTTCTTTTGATAATAGAAATTAAACTTATAATTAATAAAAAATCCTTATTATTAAATTTTCAAGGAACATTGGTTTTTATTTATGTGCATAAATTAGGAAATCCATTCCATGCGGTAGCATAGATAATTTTTGTATCCTCAACTGTGGACGCACAGTTTGAAAGGGTCAAAACAAAACAGAATGCCTCATGCTTGTTTACTTAGTTCCTATACAGAAACGTATGCAAAATAAATAAATACCCGTTGTGGAATGAGTCTCACAACACACGAGTTTCGCGCAATGTAAAACTATTGTTAGTTTTATTATGCGTTAAAGAGTATGGAAAATGAGAAATCAGTCTGTTTCTCGCTGCAAATTAAAGAAACTTATGCATGGATGGTATTAAATATTACTATCCACCTATTTTCGACTTCTACAGCTTTAAAGTAATTTAAAGCTGTTGCATGATATCCCCCTCCCCCTATCATTTCGAAATTCTGACTATAAGGTACCCCAAAAAGGTGGTAACAATCTTTATCAATTAGAGATAAGTGGGCAATGAAAATTGAAAAAATGCTCAGAATAAGGTCGGAAATAAGACTCCGATAAAAAAAAAAGTTCCTCTCGTTCATCTACAAAAAGTTACACTTTTTTAATTTGTATACGACCCCCCCCCCAAAAAAAAAAATTCCCAATTAGCAAAATGTGCCCTATACACTAATGAAGTTATGTACCAAATTTCAGCCTTTCATCATACAACGTCTTAGAGATATCTTTAATGAAAGATGATCGGGGGCTATACACGATTCTGAATGTAAATGTTTATTGCTAGAGCGGAAAAAAGTATTTTCTTTCGTAATTTCTATTCGATTCCTGAAATGCGATCATTCGACGTAATTGTTTTCTCTTCGAGAGTGATTGAAAATGTGGTTAAAGTCAGCTTTACATTTATCTCCATAATTGTGACACTTTTAAGGACATAATTCTCAAATTTTGTATGTCACCTGATTAGTGTATGGGGCACATTTTACTAATTGCGAATTCCTTTGCACGGGGGTCGTATACAGATTTAAAAAATGTAACTTTTTGAAAATGAACGCGAGGAGTTTTGTAGCAGCGTATTCGTTTTCGCGACCTTATTTTGAACTTTATTTCAATTTACATTGCCCACTTATCTCTAATAGATAAATAATTAAAGTCAATTACCACCCTTTTGGGACGCCCTGTATTTAAATTCAGATCAAATTCCCTTGATAAACTTCAGCTATACAGATGTCTTCAAAGGAGGATAATTTATTTTTCGGATACCCTGGAACATGCCGTTTACAAATAAATTATGTGGATGAAACATTACCTGATAAACAGCGTTACACAACCCTCTCAAAGTCCTAGCTGATCTGATTTATAACTCAAAGAAGGATAAAAAAAACAGATAAGTAGTTTTCAGATACTTTAAGATATGGGATTCATACTTTTCAAATATTTGATAGAAAATATCTCTTAGAACATTTCTTAGTTGTTCAGAAATTTGTACAGATGCAATCTTTTCTGATAAATTCTTTG
Source organism: Cheiracanthium punctorium (assembly GCA_038373885.1). Classification (NCBI taxonomy): domain Eukaryota; kingdom Metazoa; phylum Arthropoda; class Arachnida; order Araneae; family Cheiracanthiidae; genus Cheiracanthium; species Cheiracanthium punctorium. The sequence continues at coordinate 650,456 of JAWZYV010017516.1, forward strand.
AAACTCTGAACAAGATCACCACGCTTCAAAGCTATCCATTTCCTAACTTTTATACAACTGATATGATTATTTCCTTTTTTTTTTGCTGTTTACATATATCTACTTAAGCGTTTAAAGTGGATATGCGAGTTGGTGTATACAAGGCTTAAGAAAGGTAGATTTCACACTCCTTTATAGAAGCTTTTATGATTTCATTAATAGATTATGCCAGATGGGTGGTGAATGAAAAAAAATAACTTCATCACACATAAAAATGTAATTCAACACACTGTGTAGTCTAATATATAAAGCTGTGCTTGCACTTTTCCGTGTGGCAATCTCGTTAATGAAGTAGATATTGATTGAACATAACAAAAAATTCTTTACTTGTACTTTTCACAATAAAAAACTCGCCAGTGTCGAGTGACGCTCTATAGACGTGAAAATATTAAAAAATGTACGCGTAATGAGTCTCGATAAAAATTTGATAGTGAACTGCAAGTACTAATTGTCTTATAATAAGCAAAATTAAACTGAATCCTTGGAAATCCTCAAACTTTTTGAGTGTTTTTCCGTTATGTTCCAAAATTTGCGCTTTCACTGCTTTCTTGCTATGAAAAATTAAACAGTAAAAATAAATTAAAATTATAAAACTTCATGTTTTATTATCGGTGTGGCCCGAATATTCTTCTCTTTGGATATTGGAAAGTAAGTCCTGATAGTGTTACTATGGTTGGTAGAAAATTTTCGCTTTCGGGAGGATTGATTGGACACTTTCACCCTTGCTATACTACTGATTATTGCGTTTTCGTGAAGAAATGAGCTTCATTCCTGTGATACTTCATCCGACTGTTTAAGAAAAATTAATTTTGTTTTGCGAATCGTAGTATGCACTTTTAGCTCCATTATCAGACAAAGAAGTGTGCGTCATTCTAGCTCCATTTAGAGTGATGTACTGAGAAAAATACCGGACAGAATGTTACCAAATTTGCCTTAATGAAACCATATGAGAGAGATTTTTTTTAGAAAAACTTTAGTTCAAAAAATCACCTCCAAGTATGGTTTTACAGCATTTTAGTGCGAATCAAACGGACAAATAACGATTCTCAAGAAAAGAAAACAATGAAGAAAATGGAAGCAGGTGTTCTATACTTCTGTGCGGGAAAGAATTTGCATATCAGCAACTCCAGCATTGCAAAACACCACCTAGTGATGACCTTTTGAACTTTTATTTTAGTTTCAGCTAGTCTCTCTCCCATCGTCTCATTAAGATTTCCTTAAAATTTGGTGGACTTCTGATTAGTAATTTTTACAGTATACGGCTCTGGTTAGGTAAACTTTAATTATGAGCATCCTGTATTTCAGTTTTCTCCTGAGATCCTTTCCGTATCGACAAAGAGCTCTCTGGAAACAAAAGAAACAATAATTCGTTTCATTTTAATAAATCTTGCACGCTTTTTAAAAGTTAGCCTCTAATTAACATTTTCCAGTAAGGTTAAAAAGTGTTTATGATTTCGGTTTGTCCGTCTGCCCGTCTGTCCTAACTTCCGTAAATCTGCATTGATTACTACGAAATTTATACGTGTTACTTCTATATACTATACCATGTTCCCTATTGAAAATGGTGTATGCAGCATTTATAGTTTTTCTACAGTACAGCTCAAAAGATTTCTAATACATTACGCTCTATGGGGAGTCATTCGTTAAGGTGTATTTGAGATATTTGGCTATTTGAAATGTAAGAAAATTGATACATGTTATTAAGAATTACAAGATAAAGTTCTCCATCGAAATTAATGTTTGTATCATTAATATTTCTTCTACAGGAGCTCTCAAAATGATTCCAATACGTTACGCTCTATGGCAGTTTAGAGACCGGCATCAATTTAAAGCACAATACTATCCTACTATGTAATATTAGCTAATGGTCTGACAGTGGTTGTATGCCTCCCTCAAAAGTTGCACCAAAAGTCACCAATATTAGCGACTTTTGCAATAAATCGCCAAATATGGGGAGGAAAAAAAATCTTTCGGAAAATGAACCCAGCTTGGCGATATTTTCATTATTTGGCGGGGAAATCTAAAAATGCCTAATGTGGTAATATATTAAGATACGATTTCAATTAGAATTTCAAAAATTCATTACTGGCGCTCTAATTAACCAATTTAGAGTTTTGTGTTGTGTTGTGTTAAGGTAAAGCTGCGCAAGAGCTATCTGCTCAGGGAATGTGAGTGTGTGTGCGCCCGCTATTGTATTGGAAAGTGTTTTATAATCGATGCGCTATTCATGATTTATCTTTCCTGCTTTATTTCTTAGTCTAGATTTTTCAGATTGCTTGAAACTAAACATTGCCACTGGGACGCACTTTCAAGAGCCACACTTTCAAACATTAAATAACAACAGCTGCCTTATCTGTATAAGATTTTGTACCGAAAGAAAAAAAAAAGTAAGGTGAAAAGAAAGGTATGCTACTGTTCAGGTTTTAAAGCACATGATTATGTAAAACGTAAATACCATAAATTGTATGTAATTAATATTGAATTATTTTTTACCAAGTACAAAAAATTTCAAATAAAATTAATTTATTGGGATTTTATTATACAAATGTTTAAATACAAATGCTCAATTCGGATAATAATATTTTCTAAATAGAATACGCAGATACACGTTTCCAATAATCCAAGAGCATTGTGACAGAGCTAAAGGTACATTGTTTTCAGTAAGGATACTGTTAAAATAAACTGCAAGAAAATATATGAATTTTGTAGCATTAAACATACATTGACTGAAGTTAGTGCACGGATAGAAATAAAAAACACTTTTCAGCCAGGCTGAGACAGACAGAAAATCGTTAGAAAGCAGAGCACGTCTTTTCTAATTTAAACAAACAAGACAAACATTAAATAAAAATTTATCCGGAAAACGAATTTTCAATTTCACTCTTTGATAACTCATGCTTTGATAACTCATTTTGATGTTTCAAATTACAGACTTCTCTCGATTTCTGGATTGGGACTACGTCTTAGCGTTTGTTCTTTCTGAACCAAAACTCGTTAAGAAAGAGCAGCATACAGGAATAGTTTTACACTACTCCCCAGACTACGCGCATCTTCAATTTCGCATGCTGTGCAAAGTGAAACAGGATTAACCGAAGCAAGTATATGATTGTGAATCACATTCGAATCTTTAAATTGAGTAAAAGTTAAAAGGTATTGTTTCCTTTCGACTTTTTGTTTAAGGAGGTACATAGGGAATTGGCTATATATAGGCGATACCGTCATAGAAATATAGTTAGTTAAGTACTCTGTGCACAGAATGTTTGATGACTAAGGTATTACTGGTACTCAGATAATTATCGGATTAAAAATACAACGCTATTTTAACATTGATGTAGGGATCTGATAGATTATTTGAAATGAGTTTAGCAAGCAGTAAAGCTTTACAGTTTAATGGATTTAAAAAAAAGTATATCAAGTAAAAATAAATAAAAATAAATAAATAAAACACCTTACCTACCGAGCTAGTTTTTCGAAGAGCAAGGCATACATTTGTGCTCAATAAAACGCAAATTATGGAATTACATTAAAACATTTATTTTTTGAACAATGCACAACTTTTAATGTGAAAAATTTGCGAAAATGTACTCTTAAATTAGATCCTCTATACAATAAATTTTCATGGACTGCAACTAAAACTTTTATTTTTAAAACAAACTTGCTTTTGTTTGGAAGAAATAAAATTCTCAAACTTTTTGAAATGCTTCAAAATTCATATTAAAAAAAATGTTAACTTTTTACTGAAAAAAATGTTAACTTTTTACTGAAAAGTACCTAGGAAATTTCCAAAAATCATGCAGGTTATCTTCTGGATCATATAGCTAAAGGCCGACCAATGGGCGATTGGATAAGACACCAAACATACCGAGAAAGCTGAAGTGCGCAGGTCCAGGGTTCTGGCCTCTTGCGCGCGGCTATAGATATAACGGTGTGGGGTTTGGAGCGATTTTGTCTGGATATAATGTAAGTAGGCGTTAGAACTCCTTAGAAAGTTCTTCGCCCAATATACCTCCCCCACCTTTTAGGCAAATAGCTCACGTATAGCTTTTCTTTAAATACAAACCGCAACCTCCCCGCCACTACCATATAAGTAAATATATGTGAACCATTCGTGTTAAATTTACTATAATTAAAAATACCACTTTTGAGACACGAGATTGAAATAAACAGTAAACCAAAATAACGAGCCATTAATCATTTCTCGTACCGTTTAAATAACCTATAATTGTTCCAAAATTTTGTGTCTTATTTATTATTACGGTCGTAAAATTACTTCTAACTCTCTCTCTCTATCACCGAAATAAATATGAAACTTTATTGGAATGATAAATATAATGCCTCTTATAGTTATTAAAACAAATTTCAAAAATGTCATTGAACCACCTATCTTAACGTCGGCGCATGTCTCAATTGGACAGAACTTTTACCATTTCGCTAAAATTTAGAATATGCCAAGAATGTTAAAGGAAATTACAATCCAAGCGGAAGTGAACGTAGAGACAAGTCAAGATAAAATGTGTTTAAATCATAGATGAGATGCAAGATTACAGGATAGAGCCAAATTCATGGACCAAACTTTAAAGACAGGTAAAAAAAAATTATATAAAGAAGCATATTCTGCATAACAATGTGGGGTCAGAAATGAAAAGCACATTGTGGTATTGTGGTTTCAGCACGATGGGGCTCCACCCATTTTCGCAATAATATGCGTAATTGCCTCAGTATTTTCTATTTTTTTTGCCTACACTTTTCAATTGGGGTCAGAATTGAATCAGATTAGAAATTTGAGTAACAAAAGACAAAAAAGCCTATTATTGAATAAAGTCTATATATATATATATTGTTTTGAGAAGCAATATTATTGATAGTTTTAAAATTCTGACAGAACGATATCCTAATAAAGCGTTATTTCGTTATCACATAAACATATTTGACTTTTATCTGAATTCTTTTATTTCACACGTAGAAAAGATATTAAAATATAAAAAAGCATTTTGTATTGCACAGAAAAAACGCTGCAAAACTCCATCAAAAGCAAATTGAAGAATCTACCTATTAATTGATTTTCTCATTGAAGTTCTCCTCCTTTGGTTTATTAGAGTTAATAAGAAAAGAGAATGAATATTTCAACAAAATAAATGAATTTCCAGACAGAAGAATGCATTTACTTGAAGCTGCATCAGAAAAATAATGTTTTCTGTAATTTTGTGTAGCCTGCAGTGCTTTCTCAGAACAACAAAAACATATTTTCAAATTATATCAAATTGAACTCTGTGGAATGCTTTGGCTTAGATGCCAAATTTGATTCATTATTCTCAAAAAAACTATTAAACATGCTGTAATAATTGAATATTATTTGTTGCTGATGAAAATGAAAAACAGGGAACTAATTTTACTACGTTAAGATGACTTACTGCATTGATTACAAATAAAATGCTGAAAACGGTCGACTGTTCTTATAAATAAAAAAAGTAAAAATAGTCAGTACAACGCATGTATTTATAAAAACTAATTTTGTTCGGTTCACTTATTTCTTTTTTAATCCTTTAAATATTGAATTATTTTACTACTAATTTTTTTACTATTAGAAATTGATATTTTAGTGAAAAGCGATCATTAATTTAACTAATTTAGTAAGTATCATTATTCATCATGGTATTTTTTCCTCGAATAGAGAGTCCGCAGATAATAAAAACTGGGCAGTATATTTAGGACAAGAAATATAAGACGCACACGAATATTTTGTGGTTTTATTAAACCCCATTTTTAAACGAGTTTCACAGAAAATTATCTCTATTTGATTCAATATCTTTAATAGAAATTTTATTTTATAGTTTAATCACTGAAATCATGAATTTTATGAAACCGCAATTTAATTAAATAAGCTCTTTCATACTCTGAAATTAATTTTTGAAAAAATAAAAAAGTCAGTCAGACACTACAGCTATGATTGGTTAAATATTGTAATTAAACTAACACGTGACTAACAGTAAACTAACAGTTACAATTTGTCTGGAGAAAATGTTCTTAATATACTTATGTTGAAACAGAAAATTTTTGAAATGTTTTTTCAGCGGTATTAAAAAGATTTTATTTCATTCTCTTTAAAAGTTCAGTTTAAAAAATATCGGATTAATTTTACACACTATCACATAGTATGCTACATTAAAGATACTCCAACTGAAGAGCGATTATCGTCACAGGACTTTAGAACAGCTTTAAGAACAAACCAACGAATATTAAACACTCGAAAAAATTAATAATGCTTCTTCATCCAATGTCCTATGGACTAACAGTAAAGCTGTATGCCTGATGCAACTTTCAGAAAAAATTCAAAATGGGAAATAAGTACAAAAATGGGCCCAGGAATTACCTGTTTAGGGAAATATTGCAAAATTCCGGATGTTCAGATTCTTTCTGTGAGTGTTTCGTAACTCCTAGAGATTCCTTCTATGTAACAGTTCATAGAACAACTTGTAAAGAGACATTCCACATTTTCTCCAGTCTATAGCGCAATTAAATTTTTAAAAAAGCTGTTCAGAAGTTGCACGATTTACAAAAAACCTTAAGTATTGGGTCGGTGGATAGTTATGAGGTGATTGCAAATTTTTATTTAATTTATGCATTAATTAAATTATTAAATTAAATTAAATAAATAATTCAAGTAAGGAAATTTACGTAAGAGAATATACGTTAATTAAAAATAATTAATTAAAAATGTTGTAAATTTTTATTAAAATATAGCACGTTAAAGAAACGCCTGATAATTATGCACCCACCCTATACTTTTTTTGTCCCTTTGTAGCGTAAATTTGTATTACTTGAGGTTTATATAAATTTGTAATTACTTACAAAGTTTATATTACCATGAGATTCCGGTAATTTACTACACTGAAAGGAGTGAAGTGAGTGGGTTTGAAGTTAAATGCAAAATTACTGAACGCAAGCGTTCAGTGGAATGAGGACCACAGGATGTATGTCAAAATAAAAACTTGACTCGCATTTAGATTTTGTTTTCGCAACCTAATAGCAATTTTCCCTTTGAAGTTTTTCAGAAATAAAATCACCAAAATGTTCTTTAGGTTTTCGAGTCGCATGAGAGTGTTAAGATGATGTGGGCATCACCTAATTTCTCGGTACGTTTTTTTTTTTTTTTTTTAAATCATACACATTTCGATACACTTCACTTATTTGGTATGAAATTAAGATACGGTATTTAATAACGTTAAGATTTGTCGATTTTCCGAACAACATAAGAAATACCACGTAGTTCGTTTGAGTTTTGAAAACTTAATACCGATACCCAATTGGTGATTTCTCGTAAAAAGTTGACAAGTTTGACAAGCAATGATAGATCGTGGACTTTTGATGTATTGAAAATTGTCATAGATCTTAATGTGTTGTCTTTTGAATGACTCTATAAATGGACTATCCAGTCGACTGTAATAAAAGAGGGAGGTGCACATATAGGGTGGAGCGAAAAAACTTTTTTTCGAAATTCACATTGCCTGAGTCATTAAATGGTGTCAAACTAGCTAAAACCAATTGTCTCCAAATTTCAGCTTAAAATATTGACATCTTGAGGTTCTACATCTCAAGTGAATATTTATATTGGCATTTGTTTTCAAGTTTTTAATGATTTTTATGTAAAAAACATTTTTAAAATTTAATATTTTACTAAATAATTAATTAATTTCTAAAATAATATTAATAATTTACTTTCTCATTAATAAATTGTTTTATTGAAAGGTGACTGCCAGATATCAGATTCAAAAATGCAGTGGCGTAACCAGAAATTTTTCATGGGGGGGTTATGACTACTGCAACTCACATATATGTATACGAGTGTGTGATAAGAGAGTGAAGAATATACATTTTGTATGGCAAAAAAATTTCTCATGGCGGGTGGGGGGTTGTGACCCCCCCCCTTGGCTACACCCCTGCAGAAATGTCTTTTTGTACATAAGAAAAGCAAATTATACTCTAAAATCTACTAGATGGCAGCGCGTGTTCTAATCTGATAACTATTTTATCATGACCTAATAAGATACGTCACTTTTATTGTGTGGAATGATTCGTTTTTGAGATTGCCTTGTTTCAACCACTTGTTTCTAATTTGTAAGATTGAAGCAGTACGTTTTATTAATTTTGATTTATAAATGGCATAATAACACGGAGTTTTGAACTTAAATATGACAACTAGAATTGAAACCTTTTTGTAGTGTTTTCGGAATTCCAGTACAATTGAAAGAGACAGTGTTGAAGACGTATTCTGATTTAATGAAGCATTTCTAAATCACGAATAATGGCATACTATGGAAGCAGGGGAACAAGAAGGATCGTTCAGTAAAAGAGATAATCGAAATTGTTTCTTTGGACGTTGAAAAAATTTGGAAGAAAGCCTTCTTGCCTGAGCTAAGTTACCAAGAAGTAATTCTACTTATTAAAAATTATAATGAAAAGATACGATCACAACTTAATTCTACACAAGTAACGCAGTCTTTGTCTCCATACACTTCTTGGAAGAAAGGACAAAACTATAATGCAAGAAAAGAAGAGAAGCTCGTTAGATACGACTGTAGCTGTAGAAGAGCATATTGTTATGTTGTCAGAACCTGGTTCTGTGTACATAGGACACGTGATTCCGGAGTCAGGCTCTAGTGCTGATATTACTTGCAGCATCATCAACTTCGTTACACAGAAAGAGATTACACTTTCGGATCTTGTTGCCGTTGGGTGCGATGGAACGAAAGTCAACGTTGGGAAGAAAAATGGCGTTGTTAGACGGCTTGAAATCTTTGTTGGCCATAAATTTCACTGGTTTTTATGCTTATTGCATACTAATGAACTGCCTCTTCGCCACCTTTTCCATAAGATTGAAGGAAAAACATCTGGGCCACACCAGTTTTTTGGAACAACAGGAAAATCTCTGGAAACGCACGAAACCCTTACTGTGACGAAATTTGTTTCTATTGCTGTTGCTCTGCCTGAAATTAATAAAAAAGACCTCAGTACAGAACAAAAGCACCTCTTCTATATTAGCAGTATGCTCGTGACAATGCCATCCAGATTTGGCAAACAGAAGTCCAGGAAGGATGTCTCATTGATGGTGGTTCACTACAGCGAACGGAATACTGCGCCTGTACGTATCGACTGCCGAGCGAACAGAATGCTTCAAACTCCTAGTAGACTATGTGATGAAAGTGTACGTGCCATCCTGGTTTGAAATAAAGAAAATCCTAGCAGCTTCTCATAGAGCATGGAATGATGAAATGAAGTTCATTCTTACCGGAAGATTTTAAGTCAATCGTTCATGAAGTTAGTTATTCAGAGGAACTCTTATTCTGCTCATTCTGAAAATATATGCTGTTGGCAATGCTGTTTGATGAACGATCAGATATTCGAGAACTTGGCCTAAAAAGAAGATTGAAAGTAATAAAAACTGAATGGGAGGGACAAAATACGCCAATTTGATTTTCCAAATATAAATTTCGAAGCAGAGGAGTATTTTTAGATGATTCACTGGGACAATCCTTTGGAACCACCAGCTACCATGAACCTCAGTGACGAAGGCGTAGCAAGTATGATCAGAAACGGTTCAGAATTTGAAATAGAGAAGCTCCCTTGCCCTTCTCAAGCAGTAGAAAGGCATGTAATACTACTAACGCAAGCATCATTGGTAACATGTGGAGCAAAAGCCAGATATGGATACATTCGTTGTGGAATCAAATCTCGAAAGGAACTACCAAAGTTCATTATTTTGCTCGGCATGTTGACTCCAAAATTGAAGACTGATTAAAATAAAGTGTTTTATTAGTCAATAATACTTGAAAGGTAAATTTGGTATCATTTCCTTTTCAATTGTCTTTAAAAATGAAGTAATATGTAAATATTTAATAACTATATATTCAAAATATATCCCAAAACTTATGACTTCTTTCTTTCTTTTCTTTTCTTTCCTTTTTCTTTCTTTTTTTTTTTGTTAGCGGCTATAAAACATTGCCGTACTGTTTCTTTTTAATAGTTAGAACTGTTTTTGAGCCAGAAAATAAAGTTATTGTAAACATTAAAATTAAAATTTAAAAAAATGATTTTTTGGCTTTTTACGATAACATTCCTTTCTTTGAGCCCAGTGTGGAACCTGAAGACAATCAGTGAATGGACTAGAATTTTTTTTCTGTGACTTTTTTGCCGTACAGTACCATTTGTTGAGTCAGGCAATATTAAAATTAAAAAAAAATTTTTTTTGGCCATTTTCACTCCACCCTAGTGCACAACTGAATGCTACAACAGTTCTAAATACGGAATTTCAACATTTTACAGCTAGTTATCTTTGAGTTATTCTAGCTATACATACGCATGCACAGACGTCAACACAGAACTAGTCAAAACGGATTCACGGTCGCATATGCTTAAGTATGTAAACAAATACATACACAAAAGACATTTTAGTGTGTATTTTAACCCACCAAAAATTAGCTACAAAAAATAATAATACATTTATTTAATAAATTTTCACATTACCTTAGCTTCCGTGAAAATAGATACATGTTACCTTATATAAAAATGATTAAGTTACTCAGATATTTAATCAGCTACGTTCAATTAAACTTATATTTTAAAAATATTCCCATATTTCCTTTCAATTTCATCAAAACCTTTCCGCTCTGCAATATTAGAGTCACTTCATTTAATTAAATTTCTTTCCAAGTAAATTGGCAATCTAAGTTGCCGAACAGTTAGTGCAGTAATGAAAAAATTGTAGCCGGATTAATCTGCGAATGAAATAAAAACGCATATAGTGAATGTGGAATTTAGTTTCATATCATCAAGTAAAAATTTATAAATAAAATAATGGTTGGCTTAGCTATAAAGAACACCGAGATTACTGTAAAATGAATGTTTATTCGCTTGATTGCGCTTTGTGTCCTTAGTAAGTAATAAATTGTCGAATTACGCTGCTGATAATGGGAGAAGAGAAAATTAATCAATATTTTTCACATATGGTCTTTTGAGGAAATCTTATTTTTGCAATTAAATGTTGGGCCCATGCTGTTATTGTATCGTAAATATCATCGAACCCACTCGCGTAGTCATTTATTTAAATTTTTTTATATTTCCTGTTCCAATTAATATTTATTTCTTCATGTTTTATAACCTCTATAGGAAGAGTACCATAAGCATGCTTCAGACAACGATTTCTCTCTGTGATGAGCTAGCTCATTATCGCCAGTCTCGTATGGCATTCTTCAACAAAGCCTTGATTAGATGAGCCGGATCGTTAAAAATGTAGAAAACGTGTGCGGTCAAGGATCCATACTTAATGATAGGTATCTCTATAGTAAAAAAAATACGGTCTAAAAAAATCCGCTTGAGGATTCTGATTAACGCAGGGGGCTATAACGCAAGTGTGCGTCTGTATTTTACAATCTGAGAATGTAAAAAGCGATCTCCTGGCCGCAAAATAATTCTTACTTGAATCAAGGAAAATTACACTTAATACATTTAATTTTAGTCCACTTAAACTACATCATTAATCAAATTTCTATTTTTAACATAAATACAGTTTTCGTAGTAACAGAATACTTTCTTGCCACTTAAGTTGTTAAATTCACCAATCAAATGAAAATGGATTTATTTCTGCAGTTCTTAGACTCGGAAAAATGAAAGTGTATCATTATAATACAAACAGAACACTAACTTACGGGCGCTTTTAGGATACTCGGAATTTTCATGCAGTTCAAGATATATTTTTCCTAGCATGTGTGACGTTATTTCCACGTAGCCCCCACTATTTGCTGTCTCGCAGATAGATAATCAAGAGTCGCACTTGCGCACTTATGCACGCTAGCCTTCCTCGTTAATGAGAGTCCTCTGGTGTCGGATTGTTTTCCACGTTTGGGAGCTTTAGACCGGCAGATAATTCCTATCCTTAATTTTTGATCCATGCTTACAGACATGAGCACGGATACGATGTATGTAAAAGAATTTTAGCGTATTAAACAGTAGATACAGATACGGACACGAATAATTATTACTTAAAATCGTTAATAGTGATACCGATACGGAGTATTAGTGCCTAGATCTATAGAAGATATAATTCTCCTGTTTAGGTGGTCTAAATCTGTGAACACGGATATGCAACTTAGGAAAAACATTTTAGATAATTCGCAGTGTAGTTACATTATTTTGAAATCATAATTTTGTATGAATATCTTTGTTTCTGTTAACACACGATATGTATTACAGTAAAAAGTGGAGGTTCTAGGTTTCGATAAAGAAAAAGTTTTTATGGATTGCTCGCCCGAGTGGCTATCAGCGAAAGTGAAGCCCACGGATTACAGGACGATCATCCACGTATTCTAAAAGGGCTAAACTAAATTTGTCTGCAAGATGACGCTGTGAATCGTAATCATTAAGCTTATGTCACGCGCATGCTTGCGTTAGTAATAGACTGCATCATGATTCGCCGTTATGTGCCGCTAAATCGCGCTTACGTAGCTAATCATTGAAAGGTGGTCGAGTATTTCCATTTGAGAGACTGACGCTATTTCTCCCGTCTGCTGGTAGTCGATACTCGCCCGTGGTGTAGACACATAAACTTTCGATCTCCATATTGCTGACCGTACGGTACACGTACGGTCTGCATTTAGATAGTTATTTTCAAAAAAAATTTCAAAATACGCCAAAGAATTTTCTATCGCAAAGTACAAGAGAGCTGGAATCTGATAATTAATGAATTAAGCATATGCGGCTTCAGATAAAAATTTTTCATTTTTAAGTAATTTATGAAAATTACCGGTTTTGAAATAAAGTTCTGAATAAACGGGTCACACTGCAAGATTGCCCAGGTTTTTAGCCAAAATTTGCAGTTTTCCCTTACTTCTTCTGTTAAAGTAAAATTCTCTGACTGTTCGAGGTTTTTCTTGACCACTGGCTACCGTCTCTCTACGAGGAAACACACATGCAACAGTTTTTTTTATCGCACAATTTAACTGTCAACATTATTATTGCCGAATAAAAATATCTTTTCTTTTAAATTGCCGGCTCCATATGGATATTATAATTTTCTTCGAATATTAAGCCAAATTTTGTATTTTGGTATACCATGTTATATTTTTCACTGTAAAAAATATTAATTAGAATAAAGTTTGATTACTGGACTTTAATCATGTTTTTTTTTTTTTTTTTTTTTTTTTTTTTTTACTGCGGGAGTATGCATTCGCACAAAATACGCTTGTTTTTTCATGATTCTATCATAAATCATTAAAAATTTACCGATTTTCATGCACTTAAGCATGTTTTGGATTCACATGCACAAAAGTATATTACGGTCAATAATAATAATAATAATTATAATAATAATAATAATAAAACATATTTTAGGATTAAGATTTGACTTTTTCCAATGTAAGAGTTATGCGTATTTTCGCCTACAATTCGATGAAACATTGTAATGCAATGCTTATTAATTTTACCCTTCACTCGTTGTCAATAAATCAGTCACAATACCTCTTGAAAGGACTTATGATATCTTTTGGTTTTTCCAAGACAGCTTTCTAGACATCTATTCAAGTCAGTATGCTTTGTGGCGCCATCGATTCGTTCAGGCTATCTCTGTTTTCGCAGAATAATATAAATGTGTGATCCTACAAACACGGGAATATTTGGAATGTGACTATTTAAAAAAATTAAACTTATTTTAAAATTGCGAAAAACGATCAGGAAAACACTTTACTGGTTATGTAATTAGAATAGATGTCAGTCGACTTTAATTGTTTTTATTTAATTGTATATTTGCGTGGGTAGTATTTTGAAGGCATTTCAATGGCGGAACGGACATTTTGATGACATAATGGATTTTTCGATGATACTAATAAACATATGAATATTAGAACCTTTTATTAATTAGTAGCAAAAATATTCATCGAAAATTATAAAGTATACTACACTTACGGATTTTCATAATTTACATGGTCTTGGGGCCATTCACGTCTCAGTGAGACAAGTGGATGACTTGAGAAAAAGACATTTGGATGACAAAACACAATTAAGTGTTATCTCAACTAGTCAAATTTGGAGCTTTGCAGATTTCACTCCTAACAAGAACTTCAAACTGGAAGATTTACTATTTCATGCAATCAAAATTTATTTACACTGATATTATTAAAAAGATTGCAGGATGATCTTCTGTTCCGGGGCTAAATTTAGGGTATAATTCGTATCTTACTGGTCAAATAAATAAATTTTGCATTTTGTTGCATGTAAATCGTTTACTAGAGTGCTATATAAGGACCTTTTGGTTTTCCCGCATAAAACTTACGGTTTGACGGTTTCTCGTCGAATGTTGGCGATATTGCTTATGTGATTTCAGTTCTGGGGACTTTGTTTGGCACCAAATTCCGTGGTATTTAGCCAAATTTCTTCAAGCTTGGTGACATTTGCAGCTATTTTGTTGATGGAGCCTGTAATGTTTGCTTTCTTGTAGTGGTGTTACGCGATAGCACTAGTATTACGCAACCAATCTGCGCAATGTATGGGTTTTTTTCTATGAATTGAATCTTGTGAAATTGCTCGGAAGTCAGCATATAAGAGTATGATTACGTCCATGCAATTCAGTTCATTCAGTTTCGAGTGAACGCTTAAAAAATACGCTGCGTTGAGAACTCTATACGTCATTGTACGCCGTTTTTTTCTCTTGTTTTTCGAAGCTTATTTTGAATCCCTTTGTGAATTCTTCATTGTTGTATGCTGGAGAGCAGACAAGTTTTGCTCTCATTCAACAAGAGTTTCCTCTGAATTCTCACCTGTGGAAAAATTTTATTAAATGCGAAATACGGTAGCTGAGACTGCTTCTGTGATCACCTGACTTTTATAAATCAAGTTACTGCTTATTAATTCCTGTGAATTGGGTAAAGTCCTGTCGGCGTTTGCTAGCAATCTCCGAGGCCTGTTAATAATCAGAAGTCCCTATTCTCCTTTTGATGAGGATCCAAATTGGGGGGGGGGGAAACTACAGGAAGGATGGACACAGCTCTAAAGGCAGATTCGCTGACGTGAGCTGCGCTCTTCTGTCAAAATAACACGCCTAAAATTTTAACTCTTTCAGATCTAATTAAATAATTTTTCGTTAAAATAAATATTCTTCTTTTGATGTAAGGATTAAATTTGTAATTAAAAAAAGAAAATAAGAAAGAGTCACGATTAGAAAATTTTCTAGAAAATTAGTTTTTCTTTATGTGCCAAGTTCGGACATCCATCATGTACGACAGTTAAGGTAAATTTTTGTGTCCTCAACTGTAAACGCAGGGTCTGAAAGGGTTAAATGTAAGTCTCTGTTCCGAGAGATTACACTTGTTCATTGTCATGTGAAAAAAAAAAATCTGGAGTAACTCCACTCGACTTTCGGAACACTTACAATTAAGATTATTACCAAGCATTTAAATAAATTTTAATCGATGAATAATTCAAATAAATATAGCAAACTAAAGCTCAATCGAATGCACCGTTTCAACACTAGTGCACTTTCAATAATTTCTCCCCATATGCCATAATGTAAGCAAACGCCGCAAAAATAAATGCTAGCAAACGCCGACAGGACTTTACCCAATTCACAGGAATTAATAAGCAGTAACTTGATTTAAAAGAGTCAGGTGATCACAGAAGCAGTCTCAGCTACCGTATTTCGCATTTAATAAAATTTTTCCACAGGTGAGAATTCAGAGGAAACTCTCGTTGAATGAGAGCAAAACTTGTCTGCTCTCCAGCATACAACAATGAAGAATTCACAAAGGGATTCAAAATAAGCTTCGAAAAACAAGAGAAAAAAACGGCGTCCTGTACACATCAAAATCAATACCGGTCTTACGATAGTTGTTTATAACATGTATACCCAATTTGAGCTCAATCGAATGTACCGTTTAAACGCTAGCGCACCTTCAAGAATTTCCCCCCATAGGCCATAATGCAAAAGAAATCTTTGTCGTAGCCCTGTGGAAAAACTATAAGTCCTATACACATCAAAATCAATACCCATCTTAAGATGGTAGTTTATAACATACATACCCAATTTGAGCTCAGCCGAATGTACCGTTTGAACTCTAGCGCACTTTCAAGAATTTCCTCCCATAGGCCATAATGTAAAAGAAATCTTTGTCGTAGCCCTGTAGAAAAGTATAAGTCCTATACACATCAAAATCAATACCGGTCTTACGATGGTGGTTTACAATATGTATACCGAATTTGAGATCAATCGAATGTTCCGTTTAAACGCTAGCGCACTTTCAAGAATTTCCTCCCATAGGCCATAATGTAAAAGAAATTTTTGCCGTAGCCCTGTAGAAAAACTATAAGTCCTACATACAGCAAAATCAATACCGGTCTTGCGACGGTGTTTTATAACATATATACCAAATTTGAGCTCAATCGAATGTCCCGTTTAGGAGCTATCATGTTTACTCACATACACACACACACACACACACACACACACACACACACACACACACACACACACATACACACATACATACATACATCTCGTAAAAATAGCATAAATGAATTCAGAAGACCTCAAAACGCGTAAATACACCAAAATCTCGGATTCGAATTTTTTCATGATTACAATACTTTCCTTAGATGGTACATGTTCGGAAAGTAAAAAGTAAAAAATTCAAAAAATCTGAAACACTGTCATACTTTAAATGCCCACTAAAGAGCTATATATTAGAAGTGCATAATAATACACGCGTCGTATCTAATTTTCTTCCTTACTCTATTAAGTTGGAAAATGTTTCATAATTCATGAGTGTAGCGTGTTCGTCTTCCTTGTCCCATAAAACACTTCTTTGTAACTGAAATCTATATTAAAATTGCCTACTAAAACTGTCTTACAATCTTCAGGCATATTCTAACTATACTTCTCCTTTGTAATAAACTGCAGGGTTTGCCAGTTTCTAGCTAAATGTAGATAGAAGATATTGCCAAGCTGGGTTCAGTTTTATAGACTTATTTATTGGCGGCAATGTTCACTAATTATGTCCACAAATTATGTCGGCAGAAAATATCGGCCTGCACAAAATAGCAGTCTAGTGCTAATAATAATAATAATAAATCTTTGTTTAAAACCATTTGAAGGGAATGGAAATTCAAGGAAAATGTCAAAATATTGCATTAAATACATGGCATACCGAACCTTATAAACAGTTCATTCATTTTCTACTGGTCAAAAAGTTTAATCAACGAAGTTACTGTACTTTATTGGAAAAGAAAAGCGAACACAAGTATAACGTCACATCCACTCATCTTGATCCATATTTCAAATTTTGGTTCATGACTTTGCAACGTTGACGTTGATGAATAACATCGCCGTTGTAAAGATTAATTTTTGTGACAGTTTCCCGGATGTGCTGAGTTAGTTATTCGAAATTCTGAGTTATTGTCTAAACAGCGAATTTTTAAAACAAAGTTGTTAATGCTGGAAATATACTTTGAAATGCAGTTAAAAATGACGGTAAAAAACTGAATTAGGTAGTTGAATATAAAAAAAGGAAAAAGACAGAAAGAAAAAGAAACATTTGCACTGGGCATCGAGTTACATTGAAGAATGTGTTCTACGTCTTTTTATATGAGTACAAGAATTTTATTATAAATATTTTACTCCCTGAAAAATTATAGGAAGGCTTTTTCTAAATTATTTTTATTGAAGGCAAGTTTAAGGTATTTTTCTTACAATTTTAAGCCTCATGATGTATGCTTTTTCTGTAAATGATTTATAATGTCTAAATTTTGCTTAACTAAAAATGCTAAGTACTTTTTTAAAGCATAAACATTTTTTTGAAATATTTTTACTCGTCAAGATAGTATAATGCAAATTTACTTAAAACAATCTCGTAAAAGTAAAAAGTAATAAGCGTATTTATTGCACAATAGATTAAATGTGTCACTTCTGAAATAATTACAACATAACTCCAAATACTTAATGTAATTTTACCAGATTATTGTATAAAATTTCTTCAATAAGAGGTTTAAATACAATGAATTTGCTTACAGTTAGGAAATAATATCCTGATAATAGGGTAGATAAAATAAATAATAGGAGAGATAAAATATAATCTCTCCTATAGGACAGATAAAATATAATTTCTCCTATTTACAGAAAAATAGTAAAATTGTCTTATTAATGGTTACGAGTGCTGACGTATGCTTTGCTTTGTATAGTACGAAAAGGAAAATAATAGATTACAAAAAAATCCGAACTAAAATATAGTTGAGTTTTAATTGACGGGCAGTAAAAAAAAAAGTATCGTTCATCTACAGTATATTATTGTATGCAATAATTTTTCTCTTAGGGGGTCATCTATACATTAAAACAGTATCTATATTTTATAAGTTTAATGATAACACTTTTCCTTTGATAATTGAAAGCAGTTCATTAATAATCCTTAACACAGAAAATTTCACGAATTTTCATCTTTTAGCGAATGAATTTTCAAACACTGAAGTACGATTTCCTAATAGTCAAGAGAAATGCTAAACTTTAAATTATAATTTCTAAAATATTCAATGTATTTCATTGCTCTTTATTTCAAAATGTAGCTTTTGTAAGGTCAAAAATAACTATTTTATTCGGTATAAAATTAATATTTTTTTCGAAATATTTTTTTCGAAAAAAATAAAGTATTTTTTTCGGATTGCACATTTTTTTTTTCAAATTAAATATGAAATATTAAATTACATTAAAAAAATCCTTTATTGAATCATACATAAATTTTACTTTCATCAGAATTAGTATTGTGCGGAGCTTAAGGAGTCGCATGTTTGATGAGCCAAAAAAAAGTATCTTGGTAAAGCTGAAAGAATGATTTAAAAATTAAAACAAAAATAGTTTGCTTAAATTTTACATTTAAGTAGAAAATAAAATGGTAGACAACCATTAAAAAATTAATATAGCGAGATAAAAAAAAAAACATTGTACCATAAAGATAGGTATGAAGAGATTGCTTATGTGAAAAATTAAAGATACACCAAAAGTTCAGTTTTTATTTATTTATTTATTTATTTATTTATTTATTTATTCGTACTGTAAATTTATCGAACTGCATGCATCCAAAATACTTTTGTAAGTTAAGATTAAGTGTATGCAGCGACGCTAACTAGTTTTATCAGAGAAAGCATGAAAGGTTCATTATAATCAAAAGTTCATTTAATCTAGGATTAACTATTAAAGGACTTCGTAGGTAAGAAATAAATACAAGTATCACACGTAACAAAAAGAGAACGACAAGGCTATTTCCGATTCTATTTTAAAAGAAGAATGGTCTTATCAGCTGTGCGTATAAGAGTTCCATTATATTCACAAGATACTATAATAGGTGTTTATCTTTTTTGTTTCTTAATTAAGTCCTTTTAGACAGAGCTGCTTTCAGATAAAAAAACCTGGGCATTTTCTTTTCATTTTATCGTTCATCACTTAGTACTTTGTGCAGTAAAAAAGAGGGTTTTTGACATAAAACGCGATTTTTAATGTTGTAATAGTTAGAGCGCTGATTTTATCGTTTTTAAAAACATTAATTTTATTGAATGCAGGACTGTATTTACAAATTTTAAAAAGTAATTTTTGAGAGAAAAAAAGTAACGTGGAAGCTATATCACATAAAATTTATATTTCATAGTAACATTCGACAATATTTGGAAAGGCTATTTGAATTTTACTAGGTAAATAATAAATTTATATCATTAGCATCTAGTTATATGACCCCCACAATGGACGAGTACATAAGAAACTGAACATGGTAAACGGCGGATGTGTGAATGTTCGGCGTTCGGGTCTGCCACGCGGCTGTCGATCTAACGGTCTGGAGTTTTGCTATGTTTTCTCCAGATGTAACATGAATTCGTGAACCCTTTAAAAGTTCTTCTGATCAAGGCACTGTCCTAGTGTAAGTTTGCTACACAACACAAAAGCATCAAAACATCTACTTATATTTTACACACATTTGCCTACATACAAGGCTGCATAAGTTCGATTAATTTGGCCTATAATGTGTTCTTGATGGAAATAATTCATATTAAAATAAACCAACTTTAGAAATTATTAAAATGAACTACAAAGGTTTAAAAGAAGTATACCATAAGTTTAGATTTATAAAACAACTTGAAAGAAATTTAAGAAGTTATATCTTTGACATAATTCCGCTTCGTATTCCCTCCGAAAAACTGGAAATTAAAGGAAAGAAGGAAAATTATACATAAGTTTTGTTTATGAATGTCTATCACTTTAATTTACTACGCATAAAATTCGTACACCTTCACGAATTTTATTACAACTAATTGATGCAGAATTAAATATGAAGCCGTCTTTATATTTAATTCTGCATCAATTTTATTTTTTTCTTCTAAGTCAGCACCCTATTTTGATTTCATTAAACGATAGAAAAATTTTAAATTACGCTTCGTATATGTTGTTTTCAAATTTTATACGATAACGTCTGGAGGTATAGCGCATTCTTTATTGTGTGATTTAAAGGAGTTATCTTCAAATTAGAGAGGTGTATTAAAATTGTAAATGTTTTTCCTGTAATAATATCGTTTACAGGAATTAAAAAACATATTATATAGCATGAAAACAATGTTTCCACACAGTAATCATTACATTGATATTATAAAAAAATGATTCATGAATGAAGTCGTCTAATTTCAAATTAGCAATTTAATAATCGAATTTCTAAAACGATCAAAAAATAACATATCACAGAGTTAATAGTACATATTAAATAAATAACTTTCCTTTTCTGATAAATTTTGAATTTTTTTTATATATTCTTTAAATAAATTTTACGCTTAAAATAATTATGTTGATAAATTACAATAGTTGTTTTGATAATATAAATGTATTAGAATAATTTGTATAGTCTTTTAAAATAGGACTTCTCGTGCAATACAAACTATTTTAAGTAGAGTACTAGGGAATATTAACACATTAACTGCCGGTCAAAAGAGTATTAGAGTACAAGCTCAATTTCTTATGTCAATTTCATATAAAAACTACACTTTTTAATAATAGACTATTCAAGTCGTGAATAATAATAAAGTCAACCATTTCATTCAAATTTCCTGTTTTTTCTAAAAAAAAATTAATTTATTATTCACAAACTAAAACAGGGAATTTAGTTGGCATTCGTATCTATCGCGCGCTTCCACGGGACCGGCAACGAACAAGTTAATAAGAATTACACATATCGATCTTGTAGCACGGATATTTACGCCAAGTTAAACACTAATAGACAGACGCTCTACCGAAATCTTAAGCACTTTTTAAACTTTGTTGGAATGTGTAGCATGTTGCCACGAAAATGAAGTAGAAAACTTGCTTAAAAATGATGAAGTGTTATTAATAAAAAATTCACGCTAAAAAAAAAAAAAAAAAAAAAGAATCTGTTAATGTTTATTGCCATACATGCAGCTTGAAGTTCATTTTCCTTTCATGTTATATATTGGCTGCTTTGTTTTTCCACCAGAAAAATAATCTGCATTCTTTTATTTTCCACGAATAGTTCAGATTCTTTGCTTTTTGAACTCAGAGAAAATTTTTACGCGAAATATATTTCTTTACTTTTATATTAAAAGCGTTATAACAAATAAGTCAAAGAGAATTTTTGGTTTATTTATTAAAGGGAAATTTGTTCCCTTTAATTCACGAGGTAATTTTTATTAATAATTTCATTATATATAAGTACACTTAATCTATCGGAAGAAATCTGCAAATAATTTTGATAGGCCCTACTTCTGCAGATTAGCAAAACTGCTTTTCTTAGGGTACAGTGTAGTAATAAAAATCAAGCAGAATCAGCCTTTTGGGATTGCGATTGGTAGCGATGCAAAAATTCTTCACTTATTCTTTTTTATTATTTTGGGATCATTTGGGAGACAAATCTCGATTAAAATATCAGAAAATTAGAGACAGGAAGAATTTTAGTTAAAAAAAAAAACTCTTAAAGTGTACATATTTTGCAAGTGAAGAACCATTCTATCACACTACGGTTTTGTTCCCGGCATGGGCTTGGGTGTACTTTCGTTCGTCTCTTCATAGGAGGCAACATTGATCCACTTATTAGGCGCCTCAATAATAAAGAAAAAAATATTTATGGCCTTTCTAGTTGCGAATGTCTATAAACAACTAGTACCCGCCATTAGAATTTTTTTTTTGTGCGAGTTAATCAAAAGCTTTGATGAAACCTATAAACGTAACACAAAATTTTGTCATCGGAAAATGAGGCTACTTTCATGATATAGATGTGATTTCTGAGCTTGTGAAACTTATGAACCAAATCAATACATCTATTTACACTTCAACTCAGGAACATAACCAAAGGGAGGTTGTCTCCTCCCCCCCCTTAAAAATAACAAATAAATAAAATAAAAAGAAATCGAGTTTTGGCAATTGAATATGTATTTGAAAAATATGACATTTTTGCACTTCCACTGACAGATTTTTTTTCTACGTTCCATCTCTAATGCAAAAATATTAATTTGACACATTGCCAAAAAAAAAAACTTTTAAATCTAAGCAATAATTTCTGGATGTGGAAGCATTTTTACAATACTTCAATATTGTAAATATTACGAAAAGATACACACGCACAAAAAGAGATAAAATAATTGTAAGGAAACTCTTTTTATCACCGTATTAAATTTCACATAACACAATATAAACAGCAAGTTCATTTATTTATTTATCGATTACAAAGAAAGCAGCTGTTTATACATTTAACCGTTTTACACCAACTAAGGTACACTTTAATTATTACAGCATAGCTGTGTTCACTTAATTTGGTTGGCAAAGATCGTGAGTGGAATAATAAAGAGTAATTTAGATGGAGCCAAGATGAAAAGCTTAATTGAACGCAAAGACTTATACAGCTGTACCTCGAACTAACGCGATAGGTGGGAAAAT
Source organism: Cheiracanthium punctorium (assembly GCA_038373885.1). Classification (NCBI taxonomy): domain Eukaryota; kingdom Metazoa; phylum Arthropoda; class Arachnida; order Araneae; family Cheiracanthiidae; genus Cheiracanthium; species Cheiracanthium punctorium. The sequence continues at coordinate 673,446 of JAWZYV010017516.1, forward strand.
GCGATGGCCGCTTAAGTCGAATTCGTGTAAGTCGGGGTTTAATTTTGACTATGAATGTGTAGATGCAAACTATTCTTAATTGGGGCCGAAGACTGTAGAAAACAATAATTTAGGGGGAAAAAAATATTTAAGAAAATCTGCATGTAAACTGCATTACCCCAAAACAGTTTAAAAAAATCTGGAGTGACTGCATTCGACTTTCCGAACACTTACAAACACTTAAGATCATTACCAAGCATTTAAATAATTTTAATCGATGAATTCGATGTTCACTCACATACACACAAACACATACATCTCGTAAAAATAGCATAAATGAATTCAGAAGACCTCAAAATATGTAAATACACCAAAATCTCAAAGTCAAATTTTTTCATGATTACAATACTTTCCTTACATGGTACATGTTCGGAAAGTAAAACTAGAAAACTCAGGGAAGAAGGTTCACACTTGCGTGTGTAAGCAACAATGTCATATGAAATTTTCGCTACAATGTTGACTTTAATAACTGCATCACAAATCATATGAAAATGAAATCAAACATGTCAAGATTTTAGCCTGTAAATGTGCTTATACACATTTACAGGCTAAAATCCTGTACAGGGCGACAATCATTTAGTTATATGGGGGAAAAACAAAAACAAAACAAACAAACAAAAATTAACTGTTGGCAAGATTCAGCTAAAACTTAGCGGTTAAATGCAAGAAATGTTTTTTTTTTTTTTTTTTTTTTTTTTTTTTTTTTTTTTAGGGACAGGGGGAGCATGCACACTTTAATTGTACTTGTTAATTTTTAAGTTAAAATGTGGAAATACAGATCTTTTGAGCATACATGAACGGTCGAGGCCTACTACTCGAGCAATAACAGCCCTATTGTGGCTAAAAGGAAATATGTGACCGACTGCAAGACAATTGGGCCAAGTGTTAATAATAGTCAAAAATTTGATTCAAAGATGATTTAGATTTGAGAAAATGGTTGAGAGAACGCTTAACCTCTTCAACGAGTTCTGCGGAAGTTTACTGCAGCAGACTCTCAATTAAACGGGATCGGTTTATCCGGGTTGCGGCTTATCCGGGACGGTCCCTATTTATTAAGCTGATGATGCATGGAAACTAATGTAAAGCAAGACGGTTAAAAAATCATGGAGAGCAATTTTATCGAATGAAGAAAATGAAATTCCTACAGAAGTATACTGAACTGCAGAGAAATATCTTTGAAGATTTGGGGAAGTGAGACTGTTCTGAAACCTGCCGTGCAACAATGAATTAAAATTATAATGCGTATTCACGTTACATCTGGAGAAAATCGCCCAAAATTCTAGATCGTTAGATCGACTCCCTCGCGGTGGGCCAGAACTCAAGATCTTCACACTTGCTGGTTTTTTTATAAATCGTGCTGTACGGAGCGTTTTGCAGTGAAAAATGATAGAAATTGTTCAAAATTTCTTTCTTTCTTTTTTGGAGCACTAAATAGCTCAACTTAACTGAGAGAATGGAGAAAATCGCCTAAATTCTAGATCGTTAGATCGACTCCCTCGCGGTGGGCCAGAACTCAAGATCTTCACACTTGCAGGTTTTTTTTATAAATCGTGCTTTACTGAGCGTTTTGCAGTGAAAAATGATAGAAATTGTTCAAAATTTCTTGCTTCAAAATAAGTGCTTTCTTTTTTGGAGCACTAAATAGCTCAACTTAACTGAGAGAGTGGAGAAAATCGCCTAAATTCTAGATCGTTAGATCGACTCCCTCGCGGTGGGCCAGAACTCAAGATCTTCACACTTCAGACAATGACCATGATCAGTGTCTTATCTGATCAGCCACAATGGGGTGAAGTGATGAAGGAAATCACGTAACTCATCAGAAAATGAATCACGGTGACGCTTCATTACATAAGGCGTTACTTAGTGACTAGTGGAGAAAGAAGATGAAAGTCTTCAGAAAAAAGATGATGCCGAGAAATTTGCGAGATAAAATTCGAAGAACAAATGAAAAACGAAAACAGATTTCTATCATTTCATTGATCAGAAAACAGTGAGGGAGAATATATATTTTTGTGTATATTGTTTTTGGTAGTAGTGTACTAATTGTAAACCTAAATAACATTAAAATTTATATTCATTCTTTTTCTTTTATATTTATTAATTTAATCAATCCTTTAGCATTTCATATTAATGCCCTATTGTATAAAAAATTTACATATTGTACAATTTTACATCACTAGTTTTTTCTTCAAAACTTTCCCGAAAAATTTGAATAAATTCGCTTATCTAGGACGAAGCATTTCCCGACTATTCCGGTTAATAGTGAGTCTACTGTATACGTCTGCGTCACATGACAGCCATTGATTGCATGCATATGGAACATGTCATAAACTAAATCGGTAGTTATTTTTAAAATTTTCATTACTAAAAGAATAAAATGAAATCAGAAATATTTGAAGTATACAGGGTATCCCCCCTCCAAAAAAAAAAAAAAAAAAAAAAAAAAAAAAAGAAAGTCGGCAGCGGGCTTTAATTCTTTATCTTTTAGAGAAAAGTGGGCGATGAAAATTGAAAAATATGTTCAAAATGAAACTAGAAGAAAGATTACGTTCCGAAAAATTTCCTCTCGTTAATTAAAAAAAAATTACAAATTTTAAATTTGTATACGACCCCCGAATGAAAATTTCCAGTTTGTTAAATACGCCACATAAACTAATGAGGAGTTTTACAAAATTTCAGCCTTTCATCATAAAATACCCCAGAGATATCTTTAAACGAAAATCATCAAAGACTATACATGATTTTCAATGTAAACGTTTATTGTTAGAAAAATTGACTCGTAATTTCTGTACAACTCCTGAAATGCAATCATCCGACGTGATTTTTGCCTTTCGAGAGCCATTAAAAAGTGGTTTAAGTGAGCATATATTTATCTTTACATGTCTGACATTTTTTAGAATATAATTCTCAAATTTTTTAGACCAGTGTATGGTGCACATTTTACTAACTGGGATTTTTTTCGCACGGAGGTCGTATAGAGATTTAAAAAGTGCCACTTATTGAAAATGAACGGGATGAATTTTTTCTTAACGGAGTTTTATTTCCAACCTTATTTTGAAATTTTTTTTCAATTTACATTGCCCATTTATCTCTAATAGATAGAGAACTAAATCCCTTTGCCACCTTTTTGGGACACCCTGTATAATTTCTATTTCATTTAGCTTAATTGTCACCCTATACATGGTAAGCAAAAGCGTAGCTGGTTGCAGCGGAAGCGTTGACCTTCCTCCCCAATTCTCTATAGGAAAAATTGGGGTACAATGAAACAAAATTTACTATTTAATAAAATTAACAGACACTTTTAACCTACCTTTTTCCCATCTAAATGAATTTGTATGAGTTTGTAAACAGCATATTCATATTTAAAAAATTGAAAAAGGTGAACATTTTTAAATATGAATATGCTGTCCACATACGCATAGTATGTGGGCAGCATATCCACATACTATGCGTAGTATGTGGATATGCTGTCCCACAGCATAGGTCCACAGTGTTTCATTGTACCCCGTATACTCGGAGTACAATGAAACACTTAAAAACACTTTACAAACACTCAAATGATATAAGTCGAAATTTGAATTTCAGCAAATATGTTTTATGTAAATTCATAATAAACATTAATAGACATTATAAAATTGAAATGGGAAAAAAACAAATTTGATTAAACTGTTATAGCTTGAGATGAAAACATGATATTTTTAGTCTATTGTTTTTCCTTTTATATTAAATTTACTTGAATCAAACAAAAAAATATACATTTATACTTCCTTTTCTGTACTATCTGAAGGAATAGAAGGTGGTAATTTTGATACAATTGTTTTTCAAAAATAAGTATATTTCCGAAGAATGCACAACCGTACTTGTTTTACGTACAGAACTTCGTATTCCGTTTGATTTAAAGTTATTATATCCCCAACACAGTACAATTCTTTACAGTTAAGTTCACCTTCCTTGATTGCAACATAATCATTTAGAGCGATACTGCTTGTGTCACACATGTTATGTGAGACTAGCTCATAATCTGTGCTGTTTGGATTTTAGTGGAAAGACAACCTGTACTGTCCCCATCTTCAGAGTCTGAAAAAGATGCAAAACGATTTAAAAACAATTCTTTGCTAACTTTATGTGCTCTATGGAGATCTCAATCTAAATATTTAATACTAACATCTTTAATTTAAGTGAATGCATCCACCCAGAGTACATGAATACTTGTGGATGGGGTACAATGAAATATGTTCCATTGTACCCCATCCACAAGTATTTCATTGTACCCTAAATTGAGGCTACAAACTAAATAAATTTTTACCGATTCCTAATATTTTTCTTATTTTTATTCTGGCTTTGAAAGCATGAAGACCATACCATAGTGATCACGATATTTGAAAAATAAATAATTATACATATGAAAACATAGAGGTAAAAAAAAATACTTTTAATAACGAAATTTACTTTCAATGGTGAAAATACAATAATTTTCTATCTCTTTTCGTAAAAATGAGCTTGCTTCCAAATCACATCAGTAACTGTAATGTATATTTGTATGTGTGAGTTTCAACTTTCTGTGACAAATCCTATTGATTTTAGGTAGCATGTTTCATTGTACTCTAACTCTTCCTCCACTTTCAACATAGGCGCTTAAAATGCGTCTTTGGATTAAAATTAACATGTGCTTTATAAACCTTTTCTTATACTTGTACACTGAATTTAAATCATATAATTCAAAGACATTGAATTGAATAAAACTTCAAAATTAACCTCATTATCCCAAAAGAGTCGGAATTTCAATATTTTTGTTTATGTATATAAATAACTGAGAACGTCAGCTGAGTAAATACAGTAGAACTTCGATAACTCGACTTCCTCTAAGTCGAATAATCTGCTAACTCGAAATTTTAATCAAGGCCCGAATCATTCCTATACTTTTCTTAAAAAAACTGTCTCGATAACTCGAAGTGAACATCTTCTAAGTCGAAGTTTTTGTGATAGACTTCCCCGGTAAAAACACAATTCAGTTCAAAACCGAATGCCAGTCCACTCATGTCTTCCTTCTGTGAAATGCAATGGCATCCACTTACGTCACACATTCTTGGAATGCGCTTCACCCCCCTCCCCTCCATTGTCCGAGAGGGTAAACAGATAAGAGATTGTGGAGGGAAGGGGAGGTTGGAGTGGGACTGAACAAAGACTCCAAGGTGGTCACTGTCTTGGGGGAGGGTTCACTTTGGAGAATCTAGAACACCTGTTTTGTGAGGGGGAAATTCTGTCCTTCCCGGCCGCGTGTAGAAAAGTTGCACATTCCTGATAAGGATTCCCAGCTGGACGCTCTTCTTTCTCTGACTCCGTGACGCTGCAGTTGCGTTCTTTGAATTGCGCTTGTTGAATTAATCAGCATTTTGTATCCATAATGGCTAAGCGGAAATTGATCACGCTTACTTTAGATCAAAAAGCAAACCTTATTTTGGAGATTGAAAAAAATCCTCAGTTGAAAAAGAAAGATGTGGCTGCTAAGTATGGCATACCTCCAAACACTTTATCTACGATTTTGAAAGATAAACAAAAGATTTTGAGCCGCCATGAATCGGGTGCCGACTCTTCGAGCAAACGCGCAAAAAAGTGTGCTTTTCCTGACGTCGAAGCAGCACTCCTGAAATGGTTCGAGACACACCGAAGCAAGAACATTCCCCTGAGCGGAGTGTTACTGAAAGAAAAAGCCACGGACTTCGCTCACCTGCTGAACGTCGATGGATTCAATGCCAGTACAGGATGGCTGGACAAGTTCAAAGCCAGGAACAAGATCGTGTTCCGCACCCTACACGGACAAGCAAAGGATGTTTCAGATGAAACATGCGAGAACTGGAGGAAGAGTTTGCCACAGCTTCTACAGTCATATGAACCCAAAGATGTTTTCAACCTAGATGAAACCGGACTCTTTTTTAAATGCATGCCGAACAAGACAATGATGTATCGCAATGAGAAATGCTCTGGTGGAAAGCTCAGCAAAGAACGATTGACAATTCTGGTAGGGGCAAACGCCAATGGGACTGAAAAACTGCCTTTGATGGTCATCGGCAAGACAAAGAAGCCCCGGTGCTTAAAGAATGTAAAATCACTGCCCGTGGAGTACCATGCAAATAAAAAAGCTTGGATGACATTGAACTTGTTCGAGATGTACATACGGAAACTGGATTCAAAGTTTTTCAACCAAAACAGAAAAGTGTTGCTCTTCGTGGACAACTGTACTGCTCACGGTGATATCACAAACTTGTCCGCGATTAAGTTGCTCTTCCTGCCGGCCAACACAACGGCAAAACTTCAACCTGCAGATCAAGGCCTCATTAAGTGCCTGAAGCATGCCTATCGAAAACGCTTAGTGCGCCAATCCATCGAGGATGTGGAGAATGGCGTAGAGCACAAAATCAATGTGCTAGATGCCATGCGCCTCATTTCGCACTCCTGGGAGAGTGATGTTTCTCAAACGGTGATCGAGAACTGTTTCAAGAGCTGTGGTTTCTTCAGTGCAAATGACAGTGAAGCGAAAGACGACAATTGGGATCCCTTTGAAGGCATGGGTGATATGGACTGGGAAAAAGATTTCATGTGCATCGATGACAATATTGCAACGTCAGAACCCTTGTCTGACGAGGCAATAGTGAATGCAGTTTGCGGAGAGCCCGAAGGAGATGAGGACGAAGAAGAGGCTGAAATCCCCCCTCCTCCAACAAGCAAGCAAGCGCAGGACGCTGTTCACATCTTACAACAATACCTGGAGAACACCGAAGGCACAGACAACACCCTATTTAACTGTGTTCAAAAATTAGGTGACTTTGTGAATGCCAACAACCTTAAAAAATGCAAACAACAAAAAATAACTGTTTTTTTCAAATGAGATTTACACGGTATGTATACTAATTAATATGTAATGAGGCCAAATTTTGTGAGTTTTAATAAATCTTTTGACCCCATTCTTCTCTTGTTGTTTACATAGGCTATTAAAAAATTGAAATGCGTACAACTATAGTATTATGGCACATATCAAACCATTTAAACCATGTCGACCCATCTTAAGTGCCAGTATAGAGGAATGGGAGGTAACTTCGATAACTCGAACTTCGGATAAGTCGAATATTTTTGAGGGTCCCTGGGACTTCGAGTTATCGAAGTTCGACTGTATGTACGTTCAGGAATGCAAACCCTGAATACAAACTAAATCTAAAAATCTGATGTGTCCAACACATGACTTCCTTGCACGTCTATTAGATCAAAAATATTTTCGACGCACTTCCTCCAAACTTATTTGTTTGAAAGAGATAAAATATCAATAATAGTAAGATTTAGCGATTTCTAGCCAAATATTTCGATATCGCCAAGCTGAGTTCAATTTGAAAGATTTTTCTTCTCACACTTTATTAGGCGATATTTCACCAAAAGCCGACAAATTTGAGATAGTCTGCGAGATTTTGGGGATAGCCAAAGTAGTCATTGACCACAGACTTTCGATGAATTGAATGCATCCATACACCTCAATGTATTTAAAGTCATTTGGCTCACCCTGTAAATGAATTCTCAGTCGATTGCTGTCAAAAAAGATATTGAAAACAGTTAGATATTACAATAGTTCTAAATACAAAAGATCAAAATTCTACGGGTTAAAGTTTTGGAGTTATACAAAATACAAAATAATTTTTGGCGCCAAATTTGGCGATATATCGCCATTGACGAGAACCAAACAATGACAGATTATCGCCCAAATTTGGCGATATATCGCCATTGACGAGAACCAAACAATGACAGATTATCGCCCAAATTTGGCGATATTTCGCCCAAACTCGCCAAGGTGGAGGACAGACGGCGAGATTTTGGGCATGTACCAAACAATGACTGTCTACAGTTGTATTATATTGAAGATGTCCATAGACATTAAAGTACTGAAATTCTTTTCGGTGGTCCTGTAAATAAACTCTTCAGTAGATTGGAACCAAAAATCGAGATGCACAACTAGATGTTACAACAATCTTATATATGAAATTTCATAATAGTTTTTGAGATTTGAGAGTTAAATATGCACACACGTACACCAAAAGTCGCCAAGCTTGGCGACTTTTGGCATAGTTCTTGAGGGAGGCACGTGACCGTGGTCGGACCATTACCTAACTTATGTGGTAGGACGGTATTGTGCTTGAAATGGATGAATGCCCCTAAAATTGCCATTGACCGTAATGTATTGGAAATCTTTTGAGTGTTCCTGTAGCCGAACTATAAATGATAAAGACACTTTTTTTAATGGAGAAATTCATTTTCTAACTCTTTACAGCATATATCACTTCTGAGTCGATTGAATAGCCCAATACCTCTAAAAAACCCTTTGATGAATTTCGGCCCATAGAGCGTAATGTATTTCGAATCTTTTGGGTGGTTCTGTAGATAAACTATCCAGTCGAATGGAACCGAAAGGGGAGGTGCACAGCTACATGTTACAACGTTCCTAAATATAAAGTTTCAACATTCTACGCCTAATAGTTTTTGAGTTAGGCGAGTTTAATGAATTTCGGTCCATAGAGCGTAATGTATTTCGAATCTTTTGGGCGGTCCTGTACATAAACTATCCATTCAATTGCCATCAAAAGGGGAGGTGCACAACTAGATCATAGAACAATCCTAAATATCAAATCTCAACATTCTACGTCCAATAGTTTTTGAGATATGCGAGTTACATACATACGTACGTACGTACGTACGTACAGACGGCATGGAAAAACTGGCCACAATAGACTCGCCGCTGGTCAAAATGAGTTGCAGACGCGTTCATATGATCGTGCATGATAGCCTACGATGAGATGCATCGAAAAAATTTTTAAAATTAAATTTAGAGGTAGTCAAAATCGGTTTTTTTGTCGAAATTTGGCCCCCAAAATATTTCGGGATCACATTACTTCCTTATACTACGTACAAGGAAGTAATAAATTATGACTGAGGGCAACACCATGACTGAGTGGATAAGATACTCAGCATGGTAGATAGCCGAAGTATGAGAGTCCCGCGTTCGGGCCTACTAAGCTGCTGTCGATCTAATGGTCTAGAATTTTGGTCGGTTTTCTCCGGATGCAACGTGAATATGCGTTAGAACCCCTTAAAACTTCCTCCGCTCAAGGCACCCTCCCTCCCCGAAGGCGGATGGCCCTCGTGCAGGATTGCTATAACACAAAACACTAGAGTACTAGAGAAATAATTTGAAATTTTTGTAGCAAAACTAATGAAACGTTAAACACTGGTTTTACCCGTTTTATGTAATAACTTGCAACAGTAGCAAGAGTCTCTCATGCGGAAAGACAACTAAATCTGGTACGCAAAAGGTTTTCAAGCGTGAAGTAACAAGAAGCCACTACAAATATCAATATTTAAAATATTCTAGATTAAGATGACAAAAATAATGCTTGGGGACGTGAGTACAGAATTACAATAAATGCAAAGAAAAATATAAAAATATTACATTATCACTTAAAAAGAAATGCAATCAATCAAAGTCTTAATCATCTTGTTTTAAATAATAACACAGATTAACCGCATGGCAAGAAGAGCAGTATTGAACGCTAATACTTCTAATACAAAACTAAATTGCAGATATAAAATTAATTAAAAGTAATCTTTCTCAAGTTTCTAACGGTATCCAGTTATCCAAATCCCGTCATGTTTGAAACTTAAGCTGTTAGAGGAATAGGTTTCAAATTTATTCCGAAACTTTGAAACTTTCTGTAGACTGTCTCTAACATATCAGAACAACTTCAATGATTTCCCTTAATTACAATGGAAGATATCGTTCAAAATTCAGAAGTACAGATCAAATTCATTAATAATTTTCAACTGTAATAAGTTGTTCGCCAAGCTACAGATGACCGACATTGTGTCTATATATTAATCCTTAGAAACCTTCAGTGTTTGTAATTTGAATGGTGTAAGATAGACTGGTACTTAAAGTTGGCGTCGTCTGTTATTTTGAACACAGACTAATAGAAATATGTTGTAATCTATTTAAAGCAACTCAACTTATGTTACAGTAAGATTGTCATTATGTTATCTAAATATTACTGCCATCGTCTCTTCTTGTAAAACAACATTGGCTCATTATTGCGTCAGTATTTGATTTACATGGTTGAAAGGCAAATAATTTTCCAAATGTCATGACTATGCAGGTTAATTCCACAAAAATGTCTCGTTTTGGGAAAAAAATAAATTTAATAAAATGTTATAACTAAGGGCATGAACAGAAAGCTTGAAACTTCTATTTTTATGTACTTAAATTTAAAAAAATCACAATATCAACGGTGCTACCCTCCGTGCACAGAGTAGATTACATCAAGTAACCCGGACAGTTTTGATACAGCTGACTGTGAGGTGCCAGCCTCACAGCCAGCTTTATCAAAAATGTCCATTAGCTCTGTGGCACTCGATGGACCATTCGACCGACAGCCATATTGCTGGTAGTTAAATCGAGCGATGACAACGGCTGCCCTTTTTTCAGCACTGGGAAATGGTTGCGCTTCAAAGGGTTAAGAAACGAGTTGACACGGCGACTATCTTCAAAAGTAATTTTGTATCGATTGACGGGCTGTTGGGTGAAAGTTTATCGGGTTTTTCGCTATTCAATTGTTTGCCGTTTAGAGCTGTTTCCTGTAAAATATTTTCCGCATGGCTTTTATCTAATATTGATTGGAAAGGGCCAGACATACTTTGAAGCATGAATAATATTCAAGCTGTGAGCTGCCTTTATTCATGAATAAAATTTCGATAGGTCAAGCTATCTTTTATCTCTCTAAACTCCTTGCAAGGAGTCAAAATGCAAAATTGTTTTCATTTTAACTCTTTTCAGCAAGGTTGAAAATCGTTTATGATTTCGATTTGTCTCTTTGTCTGTCCGTTTATCTGTCCGTGCTCTAACTGCCCTAGAGAAGCATCGATCACTACGAAATTTATATATGCTACTAGCTGAAGTACCCGTTCTTCGCACGGGAATGAATGGACTTTTTGATATTACGATTTGTGGTGATTACTATTTATTGTAATAAAGAGATATAGCAAAATGGATATCGCTTTATATTGTGTTCAATAACCATGCATACCGAATTTCAAGGCAATCGTTTGTACGGTGCAGAAGGTCATGCGGCGTAGCGCAATCTAGTGGCGAGTTTTAGCAAAACGGATACGGCGGAAATATTCTTCGCACTCAGATATCGATGAATACGAAATTTCAGGACGAACGGCTGGACAGCCCTGTGAAGTTCATGTGTTGACGCGACATCTAGTGGCAAATTATATAGGAAAATGGAAAGCGCCAAACTCTTCCCCGTGTTCAAATATCTATGTATACCTATTTTCATAGCGATCAGTAGCACAGTCAAGAAGTGATGCACTGCAGCGCGATCTAGTGGTTAATTAATGATTTGCTACAGTGCCGTCAAGTGGCGAGTTATAGCAAAATGGATAACGCCAAAATATTCTCATTGTTCAAATAGCTATGTATACTGATTTTCATAGCGACCGTTTGAATGGTCAAGAATTTGGCCTGCTGCAGCGTCATCTAGTGGCGAGTTAAAATAATAATGCATTGCAGTGCCATCTAGTGGTGAGTAACATCAAAAGGAACACAGTTAGAATATATTCTTCGTGCTGAAATGTGTAAGTATAAGAAATTTTATGCCGGTCGGTCGAACGGTATAGAAGTTGATGCGTTGCAGCGCCATTTAGCGGAAAGTTACAGCAAAATGGATAGTGAAAAATATTCTCCGTATCGAAATCGGTTGGACGATATTCGCATAGTAAACGGCTAAACGGAATAGAATTCGACGTTCTGCTGCGCCACATAGTGGCATGTTAGAGGAAAACGGATAGCATAAAAAGCTTCTCAATGATAAAAGACTTAGATGAACCAAATTTCATGGTGCAACGGTGCTAGAGTTTTTCAACCTCATACACACATACCAACATTCATTTTTATCTATAACCAGTGTCATTATATATCCCAGTCTCAAATAAAATCCAGTTTCAAATCTAAGCCTCGCCAAAGTGCCAACATACGCCATTGTGCAAGCGTTTGTTCAGGAAATCATTCGAAGCATTGACTTAGCAGCAATCAATATGGAAAATGGTTCGACCGCAAAAAAGTAAAGCAAGCCTTTATTTCAAAAGTGAAATCCCTTAATACAGCCGAAATTTTTAAAATTATCAACTATAACGTGTTTTATTCACCGTTACTCCGATGTAGTAAATGAGATTTCAATTTTCTGAAATTTGGCGGAATTCCCCCAACTTAAATCAATGTACTCATTTGGCGAGAATTCTGGAGATAGATCGCTTGAAATCCCTTAACAACTGCATTATTTCTTCACGGATCATTAAAATTTAACGCTGTATTCTAATAAAACCTTTACACTTGTTTTCTAAAATCTATTTCCTTAAGCTCTCAATAAATTGCGTCAAGCCGAAATCTGTGCAAACCGCTAGAACTCACTTTCTCAAAATCGTCATTTGAGCCATTTTATTTTTTCGCCAAACTAAAAAAAATTACCTATTAGCCTCGGAAATCTTCAATTCTTATTGTTTTGCGTATAAAACATTTCATTCCTGCTCCGATTTCCCATGCACACGATATTATAATTTAAAAAAAATAACCTTACGAATATAAACTAACAAAAAAAAAATCGTTATTATTCTTTTATTTTTACTTTGAGAATTTAAAACATCTTATTCGGCAAAATCGCCAGACATGGCAACCACGATCCTTATTTCACACTTTTTTCACTACAGGGGTTACAATTACGGAAAGCTTTTTGCGTGAGAACATAAAAAATCTCTTAAATTCTGGGAACGGGTGGACTTTCAAAGTTTTAAAGTGGACTATGATTTATTCTTATTTTACATATCTGTGCTAAATTTCAGGCCGATAGGTCCATTTTTGTGGATTTGTATACGAACGACATTTTATTCGGCAAAATCGCCACACATGGCAACCACGATCCTTATTTCACACTTTTTTCACTACAGGGGTTACAATTACGGAAAGATTTTTGCGTGAAGAGCATAAAAAATCTCTTAAATTCCGGGAACGGGTGGACTTTCAAAGTTTTAAAGTGGACTATGATTTATTCTGTATTATTTTACATATCTGTGCAAGTTTTCAGGCTGATATGTCCATTTTTGTGGATTTGTATACAACTCAAATCCACAAACAAACAAACAAACAAATAAACAAACAAACAAACAAACAAACAGAATTTCATTTTTATTTATAAGATTCCAACATAGAGTACCACTGACCTTACTAAAAATGGTCTATGGATAGATCTTTTACAGAAGTATTCCAGAGAATTTCTATACATTACGCTCTATCGGAATGTCATTCTTTAAAGCGTATATTATAGATTTTTGGGTATTTCAAACGAAACAATATCGATACATGTAATTACGGATAACAAAATAAAGCTATCCAACAAAAATAGTGCGTCCATTATTTTTAGTATCTACAGGAGCACTCGAGAGGATTCCAATGAATTACTGTCAAAGAAGTTCTACAAACATTCAGGCAATTCAGGCTCAATACAATCCTATTATTTAGTTGGATAATGGTCCAAAGACGGTTGTGTGTGTCATTCAAAAATTTCTCTAAATCTCGCCAAAGTTAGCGACTTTTGGTGCAATGCGAATGATTTGGCGTATGGTGATTTCAATGGGAATATTGAAAATCCATCCCCGCCCAGTAATTTCAATTTACTTTTCAGAAACCTTTATAAAGATCCTGCGCCCACGGAATATTCCTCTTAGGTAAATAAACCTCATGTTGCTTTGAACTTAACCACTAAAGTAAAATCTCGCCAGATTTATGTACAATAATACATCGCCAAATTCGGTGCAAGTGTTTAAAAGTGTTTTATAATACATACTAGCTGAAGTACCCGTTCTTCGCACGGGAATGAATGGATTTTTTGATATTAATATTTGTTGTGATTACTATTTATTGTAATAAAAAGATATAGCAAAATGGATATCGCGTTATATTGTGTTCAATAATCATGTATACTGAATTTCAAGGCAATCGTTTTTACGGTGCAGAAGGCGATGCGGCGTAGCACAATCTAGTGGCGAGTTTTAGCAAAACGGATAGGGCAAAAATATTCTTCGCATTCAGATATCGATGTATACGAATTTTCATGACGATCGGCTGAATAGTCTTGAAGTTCATGTGTTGACGCGACATCTAGTGTCAAGTTATAGGAAAATGGATCGTGCCAAACTCTTCCCCGTGTTCAAATATCTATGTATACCTATTTTCATAGCGATCATTCGCACAGTCAAGAAGTGATACACTGCAGGGCCATCTAGTGGTTAAATACTGATTTTCATAGCCACCGTTTGAATGGCCAAAAATTTGACCTGCTGCAGCGTCATCTAGTGGCGAATTAAAATAATAATGCATTGCAGTGCCATCTAGTGGTGAGTAACATCAAAAGTAACACAGTTAGAATATATTCTTCGTGCTTAAATGTGTAAGTATAAAAAATTTTATGCCAACGGTCGAACGGTATAGAAGTTGATGCGTTGCAGCGCTATTTAGCGGTAAGTTACAGCAAATGGATAGTGAAAAATGTTCTCCGTGTTCTAATATTCGCGTGTACCAAATTTCATCGAAATTGGTTGGACGATATTCGCATAGCAAACGGCTAAACGGAATAGAATTCGACGTTCTGCTGCGCCACCTAGTGAAAAGTTAGAGAAAAACGGATAGCATAAAAACCTTCTCCATGATAAAAGACTTAGGTGAACCAAATTTCATGGTGATCGGTGAAATGGTGCTGGAGTTTTTGAACCTCCTACACACATACCAACATTCATTTTTATCTATAACCAGTCTTATTATACGTATATACCAGTCTCAAGTAAAATCCAGTTTCAAATCTAAGCCTCGCCAAAGTGCCAGCATACGCTTTTTGCAAGAGTTTTGTCAGGGAATCATTCGAAGCGTTGACTTAGCAGCAATCAAAATGGGAAATGGTTCGACCGCCAGGCATTTATTTGAAAAGTGGAATCCCTTAATACAGCCGCATTTTTAAAATTATCAACTATAACATGTTTTATTCATCGTTATCTCGATGTACTAAATGCGAAGATTTCAATTTTCTGAAATTTGGCGGATTTCCCCCAAGTTAAATTAATGTACTCAATTGGCGAGAATTCTGAAGCTACATCGCTTGAAATGCCCTAATAACTGCATTATTTCTGCACGGATAGTTAAAATTTAATGCTGTATTCTAAGAAAACCTATACACTTGTTTTCAAAAAAGCTATTCCCTTAAGCTCTCTGTAAATTGCGCCAAAAAGCCTAAAACTGTGCAAACCGCTAGAACTCACTCTCTAAAAATCGGCCTATCAGCCATTTTTTTTTTTTTTGCCAAACTAAAAAAAATTACATATTAGTCTCGGATATCTTCGATCCTCATTGTTTTGCGTATAAAACATTTCATTCCTGCTTTTATTTCTTATGCGCACACGATATTATAATTAAAAAAATAACCTAAAAAAATAAACTAAAAAAATCATTATTATTCTTTTATTTTTACTTTAAGAATTTAAAACAATTTATTCGGCAAAATCGCCACACATAGCAACCAAGATGCTTATTTCACACACTTTTTTCACTACAGGGGTTAATATTACGTAAAGCTTTCTGCGTGGAGAACATAAAAAATCTCTTAAATTCCGGGAACGGAAATTAAGAGAGCCATTCAGGAAGAAAATGTTTTTAAGCGGAGTTTCAAAGTTTTAAAGTGGACTATCATTTATTCTATATTATTTTACATATCTGTGTAAAATTTCAGGCTGACAGGTCCATTTTTGTGGAATTGTATACTACCCAAATCAACAAATTGACAAACAGAATTTCATTTTTTACTTCCTTTTACGTAGTATAAGGAAGTAATGTGATCCCGAAAAATTTTGGGGGCCAAATTTCGACATAAAAACCGATTTTGACTACCTCTAAATTGAATTTAAAAAATTTTTTCGATGCATCTCATCGTAGGCTAGCATGCACGATCATATTAACGCGTCTGCAACTCATTTTGACCAGTGGCGAGTCTACTGTGGCCAGTTTTTCCATGCCGTCTGTACGTACGTACGTACGTGTGTACGTACGTACGTACGTACGTACGTATGTATGTAACTCGCATATCTCAAAAACTATTGGTCGTAGAATGTTGAGATTTGATATTTAGGATTGTTCTATGATCTAGTTGTGCACCTCCCCTTTTGGTCGCAATCGAATGGATAGTTTATGTACAGGACCGCCCAAAAGATTCGAAATACATTACGCTCTATGGGCCGAAATTCATTAAACTCGCCTAACTCAAAAGCTATTAGGCGTAGAATGTCGAAACTTCATATTTTGGATAGTTGTAACATCTAGTTGTGCACCTCCCCTTTTGGTGGCAATCGAATGGATAGTTTATGTACAGGACCGCCCAAAAGATTCGAAATACATTACGCTCTATGGGCCGAAATTCATTAAACTCGCCTAACTCAAAAGCTATTAGGCGCAGAATGTCGAAACTTCATATTTTGGATAGTTGTAACATCTAGTTGTGCACCTCCCCTTTTGGTTCCATTCGACTGGATAGTTTATCTACAGGACTGCCCAAAACATTCGAAATACATTACACTCAATGGGCCGAAATTCATTAAACTGGCATATCTCAAAAACTGTTAGGCGTTGAATGTTGAAACTTTATATTTAAGATTGTTGTAACATCTAGTTGTGCACCTCCCCTTTCGGTTCCATTCGACTGAATAGTTTATCTACAGGACCGCCCAAAAGATTCGAAATACATTACGCTCTATGGGCCGAAATTCATCAAAGCGTTTTTTAGAGGTATTGGGCTATTTCAAACGACTCAGAAGTGATATATGCTGTAAAGAGTTAGAAAATGAATTTCTCCATTAAAAAAAGTGTCTTTATCATTTATAGTTCTGCTACAGGAACACTCAAAAGATTTCCAATACATTACGGTCAATAGCAATTTTAGGGGCATTCATCCATTTCAAGCACAATACCGTCCTACCACATAAGTTAGGTAATGGTCCGACCACGGTCACGTGCCTCCCTCAAGAACTATGCCAAAAGTCGCCAAGCTTGGCGACTTTTGGTGTACGTGTGTGCATATTTAACTCTCAAATCTCAAAAACTATTATGAAATTTCATATATAAGAATGTTGTAACATCTAGTTGTGCATCTCATTTTTTTGTTCCAATCTACTGGAGAGTTTATTTACAGGACCACCGAAAAGAATTTCAGTACTTTAATGTCTATGGACATCTTCAATATAATACAACTGTAGACAGTCATTGTTTGGTACATGCCCAAAATCTCGCCGTCTGTCCTCGACCCTGGCGAGTTTTGGCGAAATATCGCCAAATTTGGCGATAGTCAGTCATTGGGTCCATGCCCAAAGTATCGCCATTTGTTATCGTTCTTGGCGAGTTTTGGCGAAATATCGCCAAATTTGGCGATAATCTGTCATTGTTTGGTCCATGCTTAATATCTCGCCAAATGTCGTCGACATTGACGAGTTTCGCCGAAATATCGCCAAATTTGGCGCCAAAAATTATTTCGTATTTTGTATAACTCTAAAACTTCAACCCGTAGAATTTTGAACTTTTGTATTTAGAACTATATTATAATATCTAACGGTTTTCAATATCTTTTTTGACAGCAATCGACTGGGAATTTATTTACAGGGTGAGCCAAATGACTTTGAATACATTAAGGTGTATGGATGCATTCAATTCATTGAAAGTCTGTGGTCAATGACTACTTTGGCTATCCCCAAAATCTCGCAAACTATCTCAAGTTTGTCGGCTTTTGGTGAAATATCGCCAAATAAAGTGTCAGAAAGAAATCTTTCAAATTGAACTCAGCTTGGCGATATCGAAATGTTTGGCTAGAAATCGCTATATCTTACTATTATTGATATTTTATATCTTTCAAACAAATAAGTTCAGAGGAAGTGCGTAAAAAACATTTTTGATTTAATAGACGTGCAAGGAAGTCATGTGTTGGACACATCAGATTTTATTTATAAGATAACCTACGCTTGTTTTTAAAAATACCCTCTCATTAAATTACACCAAGCGCTAGAATCATAGAAAATCTGACACACTTTCAGATTTTTAAATACGCACTAAAGTGCTATATATAAAAAGAGTTATAGTCCATGGGTCTTCCCTATTTTCGTTCCTTCTTTCATTAAGTTGGAAAGTGTATCATTATTCATGAGTGTGATTAAACAAAATTAAAATAGATATTTCTAACATCCTTTTTACTTCCTTGTACGTAGTATAAGGAAGTAATGTGATCCCGAAAAATTTTGGGGGCCAAATTTCGACATAAAAACCGATTTTGACTACCTCTAAATTTAATTTAAAAATTTTTTTCGATGCATCTCATCGTAGGCTAGCATGCACGATCATATTAACGCGTCTGCAACTCATTTTGACCAGTGGCGAGTCTACTGTGGCCAGTTTTTCCATGCCGTCTGTACGTACGTACGTACGTACGTATGTATGTAACTCGCATATCTCAAAAACTATGGGTCGTAGAATGTTGAGATTTGATATTTAGGATTGTTCTATGATCTAGTTGTGCACCTCCCCTTTTGGTGGCAATCGAATGGATAGTTTATGTACAGGACCGCCCAAAAGATTCGAAATACATTACGCTCTATGGGCCGAAATTCATTAAACTCGCCTAACTCGAAAGCTATTAGGCGTAGAATGTCGAAACTTCATATTTTGGATAGTTGTAACATCTAGTTGTGCACCTCCCCTTTTGGTTCCATTCGACTGGATAGTTTATCTACAGGACTGCCCAAAACATTCGAAATACATTACACTCAATGGGCCGAAATTCATTAAACTCGCATATCTCAAAAACTGTTAGGCGTTGAATGTTGAAACTTTATATTTAGGATTGTTGTAACATATAGTTGTGCACCTCCCCTTTCGGTTCCATTCGACTGAATAGTTTATCTACAGGACCGCCTAAAAGATTCGAAATACATTACGCTCTATGGGCCGAAATTCATCAAAGCGTTTTTTAGAGGTATTGGGCTATTTCAAACGACTCAGAAGTGATATATGCTGAAAAGAGTTAGAAAATGAATTTCTCCATTAAAAAAGGTGTCTTTATCATTTACAGTTCTGCTACAGGAACACTCAAAAGATTTCCAATACATTACGGTCAATGGCAATTTTAGGGGCATTCATCCATTTCAAGCACAATACCGTCTTACCACATAAGTTAGGTAATGGTCCGACCACGGTCACGTGCCTCCCTCAAGAACTATGCCAAAAGTCGCCAAGCTTGGCGACTTTTAGTGACGTGTGTGTATATTTAACTCTCAAACCTCAAAAACTATTATGAAATTTCATATATAAGAATGTTGTAACATCTAGTTGTGCATCTCGATTTTTGGTTCCAATCTACTGGAGAGTTTATTTACAGGACCACCGAAAAGAATTTCAGTACTTTAATGTCTATGGACATCTTCATTATAATACAACTGTAGACAGTCATTGTTTGGTACATTCCCAAAATCTCGCCGTCTGTCCTCGACCTTGGCGAGTTTTGGTGAAATATCGCCAAATTTCGCGATAGTCAGTCATTTGGTCCATGCCCAAAGTATCGCCATTTGTCATCGTTCTTGGCGAGTTTTGGCGAAATATCGCCAAATTTGGCGATAATCTGTCATTGTTGGTCCATGCTTAATATCTCGCCAAATGTCGTCGACATTGACGAGTTTCGCCGAAATATCGCCAAATTTGGCGCCAAAAATTATTTCGTATTTTGTATAACTCTAAAACTTTAACCCGTAGATTTTTTAACTTTGTATTTAGAACTATTGTAATATCTAACTGTTTTCAATATCTTTTTTGAGAGCAATCGACTGAGAATTTATTTATATGGTGAGCCAAATGACTTTGAATACATTGAGGTGTATAGATGCATTCAATTCATTGAAAGTCTGTGGTCAATGACTACTGTGGCTATCCCCAAAATCTCGCAAACTATCTCAAGTTTGTCGGCTTTTGCAGAAATATCGCCAAATAAAGTGTCAGAAGGAAATCTTTCAAATTGAACTCAGCTTGGCGATATCGAAATATTTGGCTAGAAATCGCTAAACCTTACTATTATTGATATTTTATCTCTTTCAAACAAATAAGTTTAGAGGAAGTGCGTCGAAAATATTTTTGATCTAATGGACGTGCAAGGAAGTCATGTGTTGGACACATCAGATTTTTTCTGGATGTAATACATTAGATGCAGAAAAGCTGCTCAGAAAAATGCACAATTCCAACTGAGTGAAAATTTCAAAAACTTATACGCAGGTGTATTCATAACCCAAATAGCAGACGATTAAATTACGATAAATAGCGCCAAGCGTTAGAATCCTCCTCAAAATCGCGAGAATGCTGAAGATAGATCGCTTGAAATCCCATAATAACTGCATTATTTTCGCACGGATCATTAAAATTTAACGCTGTATTCTAATAAAACCTTTGCACTTGTTTTCAAAAATCCGTTTCCTTAAGCTCTCAGTAAATTGCGCCAAGCTGGAAACTGTGCAAACCGCTAGAACTCACTTTCTCGGCATTTGAGCCATTTTATTTTTTCGCCAAACTAAAAAATTTTAACATATTAGCCTCGGAAATCTTCAATTCTTATTGTTTTGCGTATAAAACATTTCATTCCTGCTCCGATTTCCCATGCACACGATATTATAATTAAAAAAAAATATAACCTTACGAATATAAACTAACAAAAAAAAATCATTATTATTCTTTTATTTTTACTTTGAGAATTTAAAACATCTTATTCGGCAAAATCGCCACACATGGCAACCTCGATCCTTATTTCACACTTTTTTCACTACAGGGGTTACAATTACGGAAAGTTTTTTGCGTGGAGAACATAAAAAATCTCTTAAATTCCGGGAACGGGTGGACTTTCAAAGTTTTAAAGTGGACTATGATTTATTCTATATTATTTTACATATCTGTGCTAAATTTCAGGCCGATAGGTCCATTTTTGTGGATTTGTATACAACTCAAATCCACAAACAAACAAACAAATAAACAAACAAACAAACAAACAGAATTTCATTTTTATTTATAAGATATGTTGATTTATCGTTCTTGTTATATTCAGGCAGTTGCTTATGTAATGGAAAAAAGGTTTGCTCTTGTGCGAGTTCAATCTTCCATCAGAAAGAATGATGAAGATTATCTTCTCTGTTGCTTTTCAGAATGGATTTGACTGCTCTGCTGGACAACGTTGGAAGCAGGTGGGAATAGTCCTCTCTCGTCTTCAAAACGATGGAAGCCAAAAGGTTAAACCTGCGTCAAGATTCAAAAGGAAAAAGGATGATCCAAAATCATCCTTTTGCGATCTTGAAAAAATTTCCGGCACACTATTTAGTTCTTCGACAGTTTCGATAACAGCAAAAATGATTTTAATTGAAATTAACTTTCAAGAGAAAATTTATTCTCTGGTTCATTATTGAAACTATTCTGATTTGTCTCTCTGTCTGTTGAAATTTATGGCAAAATATTTTTAGTTACAAAGAGATATAGTTCTATTGCAATCAAACCTGGAGATCAGTGAACAAAATTTTACATCTCAACCACTCAGCGGGTTTGTTACCAAGATAAGAAATAAATAGCATTGCTGATATTAAGAATATTCCCCCGAATATACATATTAAAACAAATGTGAGAACCATAGTGTTAGGACATTCTAAATTGTAATCCACAGTGAAAAGTGAAAAATATGAATATTTCAACGTTCGAGAAAGACTGAAATCATAGGAATAGGGGCTACAATGTCAATATTCCTTGCTACAGATTTTTGTCAATATTGCCTTGCTACAGTATAATATCCCCAACATAATCGGGATGATATATTTATAACTTCACAGAGCCTTTTCCGAAATTTTAGTTCCCGAAGTGCATATTTTAGGAATATTTTCATAGAAAACAAACTTTAATAAGATAGACTGCGAGATAGTCTGAAAACTGTCTCGGCAATGTGGATGTTTCCTTTTTTACTTTTCGAAACTATGGGAAAAGTTTCTGCTGGCAGTAAAAAATTCCGTGGAGGGTTTTATTTTTCTTTTTTATTCAAAAGTCTGGAAGTTTAAGATCTTCCAGACAGATGTTAGCGGATATATGCAAAAAAAAAAAAAAAAAAAAAAAAAAAAAATAGGATTTTTCCACGAAGTAATTTATTAGGATAAATTTACATTTTATAAGACATTTTCATGATAAAGAATGAATAAACTAATAATTTAAGAGTGTGACACTACGGTCTTACGATATGATAAAATTAAACGATGGAATATCTTTCGATAAATAAATGTTAAACTGTGTAGATGGATAGGTTGGTTAGTATTAAGTTTCTGTAACAATTTTAACGATTATTCAGAGATTGAGTAACTGATAAAATTCTGAATTTTGCGAGTTATTTTTGTGGATAAATTTAACCCTTTCAGACAAGTTTTGAAAGTATATTACGAAGTGAATGCTAATAATTTTAAGCCGAAAACTGTTTTGGTTCATGGGAATTTAATAATCAGGATTTTTAAAAATCTTTATTACACATTTAATTTCTATTATTACAAAAATATTCATACAGAAGTATGCCTATTCGAGAGAAATTATTTAATCAGATCTGGAAGGGCTAAAAATACGTAGTGGCTGGTATAAAGTTTTGCAGTGCGTAGTATCTTCCAACAGATCTCCAAGCAACCGTGTTCACAAGGGATTTTTGCGTCATGCACAGTTTGAGTGAAGTTTTAGCAAAAAAAAAAAAAAAAAAAAAAAAAAAACAATGAACTGATTGATTATGAATTGAAACTGTTGAACTGTTGAATTCCTGATATTTATATTAATGAATGGGGAGAGTGATATATCTCAGCCCACGGGTATATTTTTTTAAGTGCATTATTTTAAAGTAAAATTGGAAGAAAGTTTAAGTATTCCTGCAATTCTGAACAGTATTTTTAATAATGTGTTAAAATTTAAAAGTAAATTTTACTTTTCATCTGATTGTGTATATTTTTGAAACTTTAATTAAAGTATTTTAAAGAAATTACACCCACACACAAAGAAAATGCTTCTACGAAATCCCTTCTTTTACAGTCTATCTTACTATATAAAAAGAATTTAAACTATTACTGGGTGAGTTTAAGTACGAGAGAGTTTTTAAGTAGGGTAATCCGGACATGGACAATACAAGATGATATCCTAAAGATATAGTATTCTAAAAACTCTTAATCCCAAATTTATTTTAGAATAAATGAAACTGTTTCATAAATGAAAAATAATCACTCTGTATCACATTTACAAATGTGTCGTACATGCTGCATACTTCAGTGTAGTGTATGTTTTATTGTCAGAATGCTCTGTAAGAGACAGTATGTAGTTGCTCATTTGGAAATGAAATATTTAAGAGATATATTCAGTTTAGTTATACTATTTGTTTAACTCGGGAGCTATTTTAAAAATGAAAGAATTATATAATTTTAACTTTAGCATGATATTTTTGTTTGTCCGGTGCACAATAGTCAATCTATACTTATAAAAGATTTAAAAGAAATATATATGATGATAATCGAGAATGAAGTCGTGTTCAGAGTTATATCTAGCGATGAGGCTTTCTTAATTACGAAACAATTCTTTATTTTCAGTTCTACAGTGGGGCAAAGTATAGGAGGACCTGAGACCCACTGACAAATATGTACAAGTTTAAAAGGTTTTGGAAGTTCTAGTATCTTTTTCCCGAGAGCTTTTGGTTACATAGCTCAGTTCACACAGTTTATCGCAAGAAGGGCAAGGGCGGTGCCTTAATTTTAAATGGCTTAGACTTTGTCTGGCAGTTTTACCTATCGATTGACTAAACAGAATCTATATGATATCAGAAAATAGTTCTGGCTTGAGGGTCATGCATTGTTAATCCGGCAATTACAGACTCCTCAGAACTTCTGAGAATTTGCTCTTTTTAAAATAAAATATTTATTTATTACTGGTAACACTATATATGCAAATTTATAGTATTACGAATTTTTTAATAGCATCATATTCAAAATTTTTACAAATTTTGAAAACGTATTCAGAATTTTATGAGAAGTCAACGCCTATTGAATAATCTGTGCAACAACCTATTAGGTACCAAACTTACATTCATTCACCACAGGCGTTCTAACGTGATACCCGAGCTTTTGAAAATCCATAAACATATAAAAAATTTTTGAAATATGAAACCAACAGCCTATTACGTAACCAAATTTCATCCCATTCGTTTTAACCGTTTAAACGCGATGACCTAACATCCCCCCCCCCCCCCACACTTGCCCAACAAAATCTTGTATATTATCTGAAATTTTAAAAATATATTAAAGTATATAAATTGCTTCTCATGAAACCAGATTCTATCTGATAAACTACAGATATCTTAAAGTGATTACTGAAGAAAAATTTACGCATTTTTCACAAAATGATCCATTAAAAATTTTGAAATCAAATCGACGTCTCTTCTCTCTGAGTATCCACCGAACATATTACCATTGTCATTTTATTTGGATATTCCATTCAAGTGTCTCAGATACTCAGATACTTGTGATACTCAAACAGCAACAACTTTCGCAAAAACTTAAAATTTCGAAAATGAAACCCTATTGTTTAAGCCAAGTCATTACTCATCATGTTTATAAATTCAATTATATTTGTCTGAGAGTTTTAGCAAATGATGTATGAACGAAAATTTACACAACTTTCGCAAAATCTAAAATTCCATTAAAAAAATTTGGAGAAAAAATGACGATAGTTTAAGTTGAGTGACCATATATCACAAAACTAAATTTGTTTTCATTCTCTAAAGATTTTTTTACGTGATACAAGAAGAGAATCTTACGCATTTTGAATGGATTTTTGCAACATCTTGAGAAAATTATGACGCCTTACTGTTTAAGTAGAGTCACCACCTGATTACCTATCATAATCATCTATCCAGTGACCACCGACTAAATTTAATTTCATTTGCTTCAACCGTCGTTGTGTGATCTGCGAACAAAAATTCCACAAGTTGAAAATGTTTTTGTAAAAACTCAAAAATTTATTCGAAATTTTGAATTTTGAAAAAAATGACGACTGCACTACGTATCACTCATCCAGGGAAAAGCAACGGTAGCGATATCGCACCGACATTGCCAAAAATGGCAACAAAATTAGGCCGACTCTTTCGGATTAGCCCGTGTTCTTAGTGGGATTACTCGTGAGAAACTGGGTAAAATTAATGAAAAATAAATCATTTTTAAAAGATAAAAATTGTCGCTGCATGAAATAATTATTATTTAAAATTTCACATACATAAACTTAAAAAATCTTTGAATCTTAGATGAGAATCATTCACTTATAAACACAAACTAATTTTATAATATTTCTTGTACAATATCTACAATTTGTACAAATGAAAAGAAAATGCGTTTGTTCCAATACACCCAAAGGAATTCTGCGATTTTTACACGAGCATAAAAAAGAAGATATTCGAACTTTATTTTCTTCAGCAAAAGGTTTAATGAGACCTTTTATCACCTGAAAGCTGTACCGATGTTCTCTTTTTAGATGGAATAGTTGAGATTCTTTTCCCAGTTAGAAAACAAAGTAAAGCGTACAACAGAAGAAATATTTCTTCATCTGAGCTGGTGATTTTAATTACTGTAAAAAATCATTATTTTCTTTGACGACCAGTAAAGCGGACCTGAGATTTATTAGGAGAACTTTAACGAGCAAGTGAGGTTTTAAAACCGAGAACAAAATCAGGTATTTAAGGAAAAAATAAAAGTATGTTCTCACGGAAGATCAAATATATTTCTTGAATAAATTCTGACTGCTGATATCCAACTGTTTTCCAGACAAATTCAACAATTGCTTGAAACCTTAAGGCAAGGTTATCCTAACTTTTGCATATCATGAGCCATTTTTTTATAGACGAGTTCAGATGCGCAATACAACTGAATGGCGTTTTATATTTCCTTAAGTTCTCAGGTAGACTTGGATACCATGGATACGGGTATAGTCTTTCGTTCACGTGAGGTAAAGCAGTAAAGTGTGAACACTTGATGAAAATTGTTGTTGTTAGGAAGATAATTCTAGGGTTAATTTTTCGGATAAATCGTTGGTAATCATAGATGATTCGATTTTTGATGGCAATGTATTTTGGTTTGATTTTATTTTTTTTGGGTAATACGGCCGATTATCTACATGAGGGACTAGGGGGGGCAGTTCTTGGGGCACTCTAAGGGGTCGTAACCCGTATTTACCCGAAGTTTCGGAGAAAACCACGCAAAATTCCGAATAGCTACGTCGACAGACGCGACCTGGGTTTAAACCACGCACCTTCAGGCTCTCAGTTGAGAGCGCCATGCTCTCGGCCATTGGTCGGGTCAATGTACATATTTAGGAGTACACAAATGCTTCCTTCCGATGCACCTTCATAAATTATAAGAAATAAAATATTTCCACACACGAAATCTTATTTCAAGTCTTCAGTTGTCTCAAAAGAATAAGTAGGCACAAAGATGTACTGGTCCACTTGGTACCATCTAATGAGCCGAAAGTGGCGCCATCCTACGGGGTTTTAATTACAAGTACTATCCTGCAGTAAAAAAACAAAAAAAACTATCGTTTGGTGCCAAAAAAATGCCGCTGTAGTCGTTAATTCTTGCGCGTTGAAGTGATGAATCTGACTGTTTTGTTAATCTCGAATCTACAAATGTTTTTTACAGTTTGCCCGGAAATTTGAGTGGTTGGAGCTACTTTTTTTCCAACTAATCCTTCAATTCACAAATGCAGTTTTCTCCAGTTTTAATTAAGTTATGTACAATTTTTTTCAATGTTCTGCGTGTACAGTTTGTGAATAGCTAAGCCATTTCATTCCACCTAGAATATCGCCTTAATGATAACTTGCTCAAAATTGACTACTTATAGAAAATTTTTCTTTTTCACATTTCATGACAAACGAACATACAAATTGCTTCATTTATTTTTTGTAATAAAACAGCGAAAACATTTAATATTTAAGCTTGAGATCGAGGACTTGATAACAGAATACTACCCATAATAACAAAAGCACTTACCTGAAATTTGTCTCAAAAGGTAAAGTTAATAAAAACTTTGTAAAACAAACAAACAAAAAAAAAAAACGTAAAACGGCATCTGTCAACATGATAATCTTGTTGATATGTACCATTTTATGTAATTTTACTACCCATAGTTCTTAGTTTTTATTAGGATTTGACAAATCCGAAGTATTAAGTCCTAAGTATCAAAAGTATTAATAAAAATTTCTGTAAAATGCTAATCCTACCCCCCGTTGCGAAGAATAAAAAATGTAGTATAAATAGTAATGATGATATGGGTAAAAATTTACATGTATATATGATTTCAAAAATGCTTATCATACGCTTTTCGAAGTGCTTATGATGTAATTTTTCTGCAAGATATTTGAGACTATTACTGACTGGGTATAGGTACTGTTTCCGTATATTCTTACAATATAACATTACCCTATACATAAACAACTTGGTATTACACTGCGCTACATTAAACTAACTGAAAAGAACACATATTTAAAGAACATTCTTTCACAAGTTTGTGTTGTCAAATGAGGTCCAGAATATTTTAAAAGTTGAGCATAAATATTTCTGAGATGTCCTGCATTTATGAATCTTGATGAAAAAGATAAGTGCTTTTTAAAGTCACATAATAGATGTTTGGAAACATGTTTTCAATTACGTAAATGAATTAGAATATCGGTAATGGTTTTTTTCAAAATCGCAGGTATGAAATAGCGTTCTACAAAAGAAATCATATATTGCTAAATGTTTTCAGAACAACGTATACAAGTACTTTTTAGATGTGTCATAATTTACGAGATTGGATAATAATATTTTTTTAATTCCATATTTATTGATGTCTCACTTAGCAAAATTGCTTATGACTATTTAAATATTAAGCATGTAATGTGAAATTTTGCAGTTTTTAATTTAAACGAAAACGATTCTTCCTTTTTCTACGAGATTTTTTTTCAATTTTTAATAATTATTAAAACATTATATAATTGTAACACGCTTTCTTAAACAATGAAAGAATGAAAGACACTAATGGTGCAGTTACATACTAATGGTGCATTTTAGATTGAAATAAACAAACTTAAAAATACTTTAAAAGTTACTTTATGTAAAGATGTTTTAACTGGTTTATTTAAAATATAGAACCGGGTTATTCTTTATAATATAAATATGATCACGTGTTCTGAAAATGGATAGTTTAAAAGTTATAAATTTTAATAATATGTGGACGTGAGATTTAAATGAAAAATGTAAACAAATTCAAACAAATTACTGCAATTATTTTTCTTAATTTAGAATTTGTAAAACGTTAACATTATTTAACAGAGAAAAAAAATTGTGTTGAGTAATAGGTATAAAAGTAAACTGAACAACAAATTAACTATAATTTTTCTTTAACGAAAACCTTTTTTTAATCTTTAATAACATTTTATTAGTAATTTATCACATGTAAGCAACGAGATAATTAAAAAAGTGTTTCATAGACATAAAAAATTACCCTTTATAAAAAATACATTGAGAGTGACAAAAAAAATGCGTAATTTTAAATGAATTTTCTTAGGAATTACGTGCGTATAGAAGTTTAATGTATGTCTGTACCTCCACACAAAAGTATTCGTGAGTAGAAAAATTTCCTATGTCGGTTTCATGTCTAAAATATCGTTCTTTATAAAAAGGAAATGATTTAGAATTTATTAGCAAGTCCTCATATTTTTTTCGAGTTGTGTATGCTTCGGAAAACTAATTAATTATTCACAAATATTTGAAAGGGATATATAGCTTGATCACATTTTTGATTACTGTATGAGCTTGGAAACAGTATGTAAATAATCAAAAATTTGCAGTAAAATTTCCATTGTTTACAGCGAGAGAACAGGCAATTGCTCTGTTTTATTATGTTCAGTGATATAAGTTATTTAATTTATCTTCAATCTTATCAATTTTTTTATGTCCATCTATTCGAGAAAATACATTAAAAAATAAACACTACTTTAGTTTTTGTTTTGTTTTTGGGTGTGCATTAAATCGAAAATGGTCTTGGATAACTTAATACTGAAATGATGAATATATGTTGTCACGAACTTTGCATTTCGTGACTAAATTATAATTTTCGGCGATAATTCTCTCATTAATCACTGCAGTAAACTACGCTCTGCAAATAACTTTAATTATGATGGATTTTTTTTCCAACGCGTTACGTGAACAGATAACTTTTTTTAATTATGTCATTTTTTCTACGTGAACAAAAATTATCTTTCAGCTGAAACATCTCTACTGAGGTCGCCTTAAGCAACGTCTTTCATTCTCTCAACGTCAGCAATTTCTTTTCCTTTGTGAAACTTTTCATTTATTCTGAAAGACGCGCTGTTGCATAACCTCCTTTTAATTGCGCTTGATGGCGCTAGTTGTCTATATCCCAGATCTATGGGATAAAAAGTTCATTGATCTCTGGGGAAAATACCCCCACTTGTTTTTCTACTGCGTACTGCGTAGGTGCTTAGGGCTGAAAGATGCCTAACCCCTTTGTATTTTGGGCTGGAAGATGCCCCTTGTAATGTTAAAATGTTAAATGTTTGTGGCAATTGTAAATAAATGTATAAATGTAAATAGAACCA
Source organism: Cheiracanthium punctorium (assembly GCA_038373885.1). NCBI lineage: Eukaryota > Metazoa > Arthropoda > Arachnida > Araneae > Cheiracanthiidae > Cheiracanthium > Cheiracanthium punctorium. The sequence continues at coordinate 703,328 of JAWZYV010017516.1, forward strand.
CCGTGTTTGCTTTCTGCAGAATAATTTTGTGAATTTCAGAGCAACAGAAGAAAAGCTATTTTCAGTTTCGCACATTTTGGTGCATGACAGGCCGGGAAGTGCGTAATTGCGATTCTTTGTTTGATTGTGCAGTGCAAGGCTCTCGTAATTTGGATAGTTATATTTAATACTATTGGAATTATACAGGTACCGTAAAACTTTGATTTATTTGTTGCTGTTATTGGGTACAAATACGTTTTCAGTTTAATATTTTAAACATGTCTAAAACTGAGGATACTTTGGCATTGTTGAAAGGAAAAAGAAAGATCGAAAGATCTAATATAACTAAATTGTTTACTAAGTTAGAAACTGTTTTAGCTGATGAGAATGCTGATTGCGCTGAGTTAGAGGAACATCTTGCTGTTTTGACGGAAAGAGCTAATAATTTAAAATTATTAGATTCACAAATTGAAAAACTTATCGATGTGACGTTAATTGAACAAGAAGCGAATGCCAGCGATGAATATCAAGAAAAAAGTATTAGATTCGGCTACAAAATTAAGCGTTTCTTAAAAAATAAAGAACCATTAAATACTTCAAGTTCTGAGGTTCCTTCTGCTTTTGGTTCGAGTGTAACTGAAAAGGTTAATATTCCTCATTCGGTCAAACTTCCAAAATTAACTATTCGGCCCTTTTCTGGCGATCCAAAATTGTGGAACGAATTTTGGAATTCGTTTGATAGTACTATTAATCAAAATGATTCCATTTCTAAGGTTGAGAAATTTGCTTATTTAAAATCATTTTTGTCTGGATCAGCATTAAGTGTCGTATCAGGTTTCGAACTTACCGACATTAATTACGATAAGTGTGTTAATTTAATTAAAGAGCGTTTTGGACGCAAAGATTTAATTGTGAGCTCTTTTATGCATAAAATTTTAAATTTGCAAAATGTGAAATACTCTACAAATGTTTCTGGATTACGCAAACTGTACGACGAATTGGACATTTCAATTCGTAATTTGGATTCAATGAAAATTAATTCTGAAAATTATGGACCTCTCTTGATTCCAATTTTGTTAAATTTATTACCAGAAGATCTTGTGTTAGAATTTAATCGGCAAAGGAAATCTAGAGAGACCGATGATGTTTCGGAACTTCTTTCGTTTTTGAAATGTGAAATTGAGTGTAGAGAATCTCTTTATTTTACATTAAATGAAAGGAAAGAAATGCCCTCTAACCAGCGTACCCAGCATAACAAATTTGTAAGCAGAGGATTTAAAAGAAATGTACCCTCAGCGAGTGCTTTGAATGTAAATACGCATATACCTAAGCTGATATGCATTTTCTGCAATGCTCTTCATGATTCATTCAAATGTGATTTAAATGCTCGGAAAAAAATGGAAATATTGAGAAATAATAAACGTTGTTTTAAATGTTTTAAAAAATTTCACCAAAGTTCCCATTGCAGAACGAATAAGATTTCTTGTTACAAATGCAAAAATGATAACCATCATGAATCTGTCTGTGTAAATGATAATAGTAAATTAAATTTTAAACGTGTTGATTACAACGCTTTAAATGCCGAAAGTTATACGAGCTCTCCCGAAGGGAAAGGCCGTGAAGCTGCTGAGCATAGCGAGGTCAAGGTCAATTCTCCTCCCCCGAAAAGCGAGGTTATCAATTCCGTTTCTTTCGATGTAAACAAGGAGTGCGCTAAAAGTGTTTACTTGCAAACTTCAGCTGCGGTCGTTAATTCTGAAAGTGGTAGTAAGTTAACACGCGTTTTGCTAGATAGTGGGAGCTCTCGGAGTTTTTGCTCAAACAAAATTGTCGAGCAGTTAAATTTAAAGCCTGTACGTTATGAGAATTTGTCTGTATTTTCTTTTGGCATGAAACAGACAACTGAAAGGCTATATCCTGTAGTGGAATTTCAGTTGATGTCTAGAGATGGGAAATTTAAAAGGAAAATACAAACTTTAGTTGTAGAAAATATAACGGGCGCAGAAATCACGACCCCAGATGTTTTTATTCGGAATTTCATGGAAACACATTGTTTAGACCTTGCAGATTCGTTTTCGAATTCTGATGAGTTGAATATTGAAATTCTGATTGGGAGTGATTTATTTTGGGATTTTGTTTTAAATGAGAGGATTACTATAAATAAAACTGTAGGAGCAATTAATTCTGTTTTTGGTTGGATAATTTACGGTTCTAATTTCATTGGACAAGAAAACTGTGCGCAAAACGTTGCGATTATGAATAATGTAGTATTAATGAATGACTTAGCGGATCTTTGGAGGCTTGATAGTTTAGGAATAGTTGAATCACAGGAAATGTCCTGTAAAGATAAAGAAATAGTGGAGCATTTTGAAAGAGAATTAGTGTTTAAAAATGGCAGATACGAAACAAATTTACTTTGGAATTGCGAACCTAGCGATCTGGATAGTAATTTTTCTGTTGCCAATAGGCGCTTTAGGAGTTTGAAAAATAAATTGAATGCTGATAGGGAAATTTGCGCAGAGTATAAAAATATCATTAATGAACAAATATCAGATGGTATTGTAGAAGAATGTAAGAATAATAAATGGAATGATGGTTATTTTATGCCCCATAGAGCGGTCATTAGGCCCGATAAGGAGACATCTCGTGTTAGGATTGTTTTTGACGCTTCGTCAAAGGGTGAAAATTGTAAATCATTAAATGACTTATTAGTGTCCGGTCCTAACCTAAACCCTAACATTTTGGATATAATATTAAAATTCCGTAAATACCATATAGCATTTTCGGCAGACATAGAAAAGGCCTTTTTAATGATTAGTATTGCCGAAATAAGTCGAAAATATTTAAAATTTCTATGGTTTGATGATTTTGAAACGGATTTAATTAGAGTTATGAATATGACTCGATTACCCTTTGGAGTTACTTCAAGTCCTTTTATACTTGCTGCTACGATAAAATATCACCTTAAGCAATATAAAAATGATTACCCCGAAACTTTTGACATGCTAAATTCTTCCCTTTATGTGGACGACTTATTTTACGGAGCAAACTGTATCGAGGATGCATATCAGCTGTCGTCTAATGCTGCCTTTATTCTGAAAAATGCAGGAATGAACTTACGTAAATTTAATTCCAATTCCGCTGAATTAAAAAATGTTTGGGTAGAAAACAAATTTGAAGTAAATGAGTCGCTTGCACTGTCAAAAGTGTTAGGTCTAATTTGGAATACTGAAGAAGACAATATAAAACTTGATTTACACGAATTTTCAGATTGTTTTGAAAATATAAACGGTAAAATAACAAAAAGAGTTGTTCTTAAAACCGCCGCAAAACTGTATGATCCAGCAGGCTATGTTACGCCCTTCACAGTTAGAATTAAACTTTTGCTGCAACAAATATGGCTCTTAGGAGTTGATTGGGACGATGAACTTCCCCAGGACTTAAAAACTGATTTTGAAAACTGGTTCTCTGATATAGAAACTGTTAAAACTATTTCAATTCCTCGTGAATACTTCCCTGACTGCGACGTGGTGAAAAACTGTGATTTACATATTTTTACTGATTCAAGTCAAAAGGCTTTTGGGTGTACAGCTTACTTTCAGTACACCAACAAATTACGTGAAATTAAAACTACCTTCGTTTGTTCAAAGAGTAGGGTTGCTCCCCTTAAAGCTTTAACGTTACCACGGTTAGAACTGATGGGAGCTGTAATTGCTTCCAGAGTGTCGAAATATCTTCAAAAGCTATTCGGTGATGTTATAAAAAACACCTTTTTGTGGACTGATTCTAATATAGTATTATGCTGGATTAAAGGATCCCCCAAGAACTGGAAACCCTTTGTTTGCAACAGGGTCACCGAAATTCAGGAAAATACCAATCCTCGGCAATGGCGATTCTGCCACGGTAAGCAAAATCCGGCAGATCTTTTAACTAGAGGTTTGACTGCCGAATCACTGAAGAAAAGTTCTCTTTGGTGGCTGGGGCCATTTTGGCTACAATGCCCTACTACAGAATGGCCAGAACAACAGATAACTCAAACAAAAGATGAAGACTCCCCTGAAGCTCGTAATAACATTTTAGTCAATGACTGTATTGTTCAAAATAAAGAAGAGCTGCTTGACATAAATAAATTTAGCTCAGTCACAAAGTTTATAAGAATAATAGCATATGTTAAACGATTTATTAATGCTTTGAAAAAAACGAATGTAAATAAGGGTCCTCTTTCTACAGAAGAAATTCAAATGTGTGAAGACATGTGCATCCGTAAAGTTCAAATGGAATATTTTTCTTCGGAAATAGCCTCTCTAAATTCTCAAAAGCCCATTTCACCAGATTCCAGTATATATAGTTTATGCCCTTTTTTAGATGAAAACCAAATTCTAAGAATAAGAGGAAGATTGGAAGAAGGCGAATTAACAAGAGAGGAGATACACCCAATTCTACTACCAAGAAATTCACGATTTACAGAATTAATAATATTACGAGACCACAATAAATCTATGCATTCTGGTGTAAGTATTACTTTAACGAAGATTCGTCAAAGGTATTGGATACCCAAAGGAAGACAAGTCGTAAGAAAAGTTATAAACAGGTGTCTCATATGCAGAAGGTATTCAGCGAAACCAGCAAGTCAAATGACGGGACAGTTACCTAAGGACAGAATACTTGAATCTCCTCCCTTTAGTGTGACATGTGTTGACTTCACCGGACCCATATACGTAAAGTTGGGAAAAGAAACCCAAAAATCTTATGTCGCATTATTTACATGCGCAGTCACTCGAGCAGTTCACCTCGAACTGGTCTCTGATTTGTCTTCTAAAAGTTTTATTTTAGCACTTAGACGCTTTTTGTCCCGACGAGGGAACACCAAGATATTTTACTCAGATAATGCTAAAACTTTTAAAGGTGCTAGTAAGGACTTACAATACTTTGTAGACCTGATCAAAGACAAAGAAATCCAGAATTTTGCATCATCTGAAGGGATAACCTGGAAATTCATAGTTGAGCTTGCCCCATGGTGGGGAGGGTTCTATGAAAGATTGATGAGATCGATTAAAGAACCGCTCAGAAAGGTCTTAGGAAGAGCTCAGCTAACCTTTGAAGAGATCATGACTCTTCTTGCCGAGATTGAAAATATTCTTAACCAAAGACCGATTACTTATGTATTTAATGATCATTCAGAGCCAGAACCCTTAACCCCTTCTCATTTCCTTTTGGTTGGAAGAAAAATAGAATATCCATACAACTTTGTAGAAATAACAAACAGATCTTCAACCAAAGAAGGACTGAAAAAAAGGAAATTATACCAATCTAAGATTTTGTCTCAATTATGGAAAAAATGGAAAGGTGAATACCTTTTGAACAACAAAAATTTCCACGAACTTTCGACTCCTCAGAAGAAGAGGGACTTACAAGTTGGGGACATTGTTCTCCTTGAAGGTTCAACTAAATCTAAGTTCTTGTGGAACTTAGGTATGATAACACAAACTATGAAAGGTAGAGATGGACTCGTTCGATCATGCGTCGTAAAAACTAAAAATGGAGAATTTCGACGCCCAGTCCAGCTTTTGTATCCACTGGAAATCAATGACTGATACATAAACATTGAACTTGTGAATCATTACTGAACTTTAAGTGTTAAATTCTTTGACTTAAAAAATATTAATTTTGACTTTGTAATTAATCTAGAAATTTGTGTTTAGTAATCATCTGTTTAAATTTAAGTTGTACTTTGAAGAAAATTTATATGTTCACATTGTTACTTAACCTAGTGCTATTATAGATTGAGGTAATTGGTAAGTATATTTTTGTTGTTGTTGATAAAGAGAAAAATGTGATAATTTTTGTAAAATTATCAGGTGGGGAGTGTTGCATAACCTCCTTTTAATTGCGCTTGATGGCGCTAGTTGTCTATATCCCAGATATATGGGATAAAAAGTTCATTGATCTCTGGGGAAAATACCCCCACTTGTTTTTCTACTGCGTACTGCGTAGGTGCTTAGGGCTGAAAGATGCCTAACCCCTTTGTATTTTGGGCTGGAAGATGCCCCTTGTAATGTTAAAATGTTAAATGTTTGTGGCAATTGTAAATAAATGTATAAATGTAAATAGAACCACCGTGTTTGCTTTCTGCAGAATAATTTTGTGAATTTCAGAGCAACAGAAGAAAAGCTATTTTCAGTTTCGCACACGCGCCTAATGACAGCATTGCTTCAGAATAATCTATAACGTCATTTCCGAAGGGATGTAATTTTAATGAAATGTTTTCAACAATTTCTATTTTTTTAGTTACTAGAATGCTTTTTAAAGACCTATCTAATAATTCTGAACAACATTTATGCTCACATATTAGGCATATTTTACTCATTATAAAAATTTTGTGCAACGAAGGTGAAATACTTTAATAATGTGATACATCAAATGATCAAATATTATTATTATTAGAGAGATTTAAATTAAAATTTCATGATTAAAAAATTTTTATGTAGAAATCGTTGCAAATATATAGGACACTATATTTATCAACGAAAGTCATTCTAAACACTTCCTACTTTTCCTGCACTGCCGGTAACATATATACAGTGACATTTTCTTTCTCGTGTCTATGCTTACACTGTAAGCATATACACGCATTAAGCAAGGAACTTCACTTAAAAATTCCTTTACATAATTTTACTAAATGTAGTGGATAATTATACTAGATTTAGTGAAGACAACATAAAAGGTATCATTCTTTCATTAATATAAAGGAAAAGCTTTTGATCTGATTATTTTACATAATTTGTTTTGAGCATTTACTCTGTGCGTTCTAATATCTAGTAACAACTAGTTCTAGAAATTCATATTAATCAATCTGTATTTATTACACTTAATATCCTTCATTATTTATTTATTCATTTTCTTATAAAATGATATCGTATCATCAATTTTGCTTAATTTTGACAGTAAATCATTGAAATTAAAGTAACAGCAATTTACATGGAAGCAAGGTGATATTTATCTTCCTTTCGCTAACAATCTGATTTTCTCATTTTGGCAAAAATATATGATCATGTGATAAATTAATTGAAATTACATCTAATTATCTTCGGAGTGTATCTGTTTGTATATTGGGAATTGATGCATCATTTTCAATTGGTATAGGTGGTGCAGTTGGTATTTTACCCAATTGCACCATGTTCAATATAAGGCACATGAAAAGATCTATGCCATTAATTCTTTACGGCATGAACATTTTTATGATTAATAAATAAATTGTGTGGTAATCAATGTCTTATTAGGGCAGTTAGAGCATAAAAAAGAAAAAAAAAAGTCAAGATTACAAACACTTTCAGCCTTGTTCAAAATCCTTAAAAAAAAGCCTGCAAAGATAATAAAATTTCCATATTTTTTTTCTCTTCCAAACTCCATAAGTTATGCAAACAGAAAAAAATCATTTTTATTGAAAGAAGATTATTTGCGTATTATCTCCGCCTTGCGATAAAGAGATTAGTTAGTTTAAAATTTTTATAATCTAACGCTTTTCCGAAAAAGTCACAGCTATTTTAAGGATTAAACGATATCACAGTTTCTTGAAAACTACCTTGGGAAGTGATTTCGCGAATTAAAGAATTTTCGGAATACTGAAAATACTTAATAATATGGGGGATTTATTTTATAAATCCCGTATCCTATAGCATGCTTTCATTAAGTGAAAAGATATTTCATTAAACGGGGGGTATTAAAAAAGATATTGATTTTCATTTTCTTTTCGCAAAATTCGGAAAAACGTAACAGAAATACGATTTTGCCGATAAACAAACTCGTAAATTCGTGCTGATGATTACGATACGATGATTATGATTGCAGTTCAGCAATGAAATTTAGGAAATTTCAGTTATTTAAAAAACAAATAAATGATGTAATTTATTATTGCTGTAAGAAAATAAAGTGTTAAACATCGTAAAGGTACGGAATCTTCGTTTTTACCAAATAGATGTGAATTAACGCGAAATTTTCTTATTGCTTGCGAATCAACGCGAATTTATGCAAAATTTTCTTATTTTTGTGAATAGGTGCAAAATATACCTTTTTTTCGGAGAGAGGAAAAAAAGATGAAAGAATCTTTCAAACATAAACTCAAGATTGAAATAAGCTTCATATCTGAGTTGCGCCCAAAATTAATGAAATTAATAAACGAATTATAAAATTCAATTTATCCATTTTCTCATCATTTACAAATTAGAAGATTTGAAAGAAACTCTTGAACAAAGTAAGGGAATCTGAATTCTAATCCAATGCCAAAAACCGCATCTGAAAAAACTTTCAATACACTTTCTTTGCACATAAAATTATGTACAACTAATAAAAGTGGTCAATTATTTTGACCATCTGTGACTTCAAGCATGACCATCGTAAATTAAATTATATTGCTCAGAAGCTTTTCAAAAATTATTTCCTTCAGAGTACTTCCCGAGCTCACTGGTGGTTACAAACACTTTCATCGCCTAATGTTACAATCCATAAACAGGAATGAAGATCCCAATTTTTAGGCCATATTGGGAGCTAATAAATGCTCTTTTCCAACTTTGTGTTGAAACAGCTTTACAGAGCATTTAGAGCCCAAGCGAAGACGTTAAACGCTTCTTTAATGATTATAATGTCATCGTTGGGGTCAGAAGAAAGCCTCCAAAACAGTTAAATATTGAAGTTACAAAAATGTAGCTTTTGATTAAATAAGAAAGTAGCTTGAGACTATTGAATATAAACTTTAAACTTATAAAAGATGATTTGTAAGCTGTTTATGCGAATTTTAGCGAAATTTTATTATTTAACGTTTATTTTTTTCTGCGATTTTTTTTTCGAAAATTCCGTACCTCTGATCTTTAGAAAATGTACTACAAGTATTGTCAATAAATAAAGAACCTGAAAAACATCATCTGAAAAGTGCAATATTTGTCTGATTTTTTTCATGATTCAGAAGCTTTTCTTATTAAACATATTTTCTTATGGACTGTTTGCCACGAATAGGTTTATCAAACAGTTTAATACTACGCAATCTGTTAAAAAACATTTTATTTTTATCATTCTGAATCTTTCATGCAATTTGTTTATTTTTTTAAATACTTAAAAACTAGTGCGATGCCTCTTTCTCTCTCTCTTTTTTTTCTTATATTTTAAATTTAGAACCATTTTAACATTAATCATATCAAATACAATTTGGAACCTATGTTCCTCGGTGATATCCGAATTTTCCACAGTCACAATGTGTCTTTTTCTCATCTTCACGTACGGCTCTAAGTCGTTGGTCGCGGCGAAATCGTGCCACCTCAGTTTACCATGTTAGGCCATGTTATGTTCTTATCCCCCACTCCCACGAAATTTTCGGGGCCTCCCTCAAATTTTCGTCGACGCTACTTTTATGGTCCTTAAATAAAACTGACCTAATCTCACAAAAATTAGGGATTTATATTTAGGAGAATACCCCTCTCTGCACGTTTACGAAAGAATTCAAGTCGGATATTTACAATCAGCTTGCAAGTTGAAAGTGTTCTGTCCGTACGGTAAGAATTGCTTTATTTTTTCAAAAAGACCACAACCATTTACAGTCTTTGTAAAAAAAAAAATTTTTTTAGATTTAATTTGTTCAAAAAATACACGCTCTACGCGTCGAACAATTGAAATAAGGATTTTGTTGCATGTAAATCAGTTGATAATAACGCGGTATATTGATTTTCTAAATTAGCACTGGATTAAATCACGGTTCTCGATTTCTTGTTATAAATCGATGACACCGCAAAGATGTGTTCAATTTTGGAGGCTTATATTTGCTGCCAAATTTGGCGATATTTCGTCCAAAATCGCCGACCTTGTCGACAGGTCCGGATTTAGGGGAGGTCAACCAGGGCTGGAGACCCAGAGTCTCTAAAAGAGAGGGGCACTCACAATAGTAACTTTAAAGTAAAGTCTCCTAACGAATACGAAATCATCCATGATTTTTCGTCAAAAAGAGCTTGCAATGTTACATTCGTTAATGCTGTAATTTAATTAGGTGTACTTCTTGTATTTTATTATATCTACAAATTCTTGTATTGGAACAATTTGATTTATTTCGCAATGAATTATTCAAACACTTGAAAGTAAAAAAAAAGTGTTTAAAAAATATTCTTCGCTCACGTTTCGCATACTAATAGTACTCAGCGTGATCCGTTGACATATCGACGCTGCATTAAGTGTGCACCACCAGACAAGAAGTAGATACCATTTTTTGTGTAAATGCAATCTATTTGATATAGGTGTTCTATGTACAGCAGAGAAAATTAATAAAACTCATCATCGTGTTAGCTCGGAATATGACTCTAATCTACTACAGAATGGTGATTTATGTAATCTTTATTGGAAATCCAGAGAAATGATGTCTTGATCATGCAAAATGTTTGTAATTATGTCTCTAGTTATTAAATTTTTATCCTGGAGCTTTAATTTTGCTTTTAAACCTTTTGTTATGTTTCTAAGATCTTTAGTATGCAATGTTATTCTATCTCCGTTTTTCCTTTTGTAATTCTGAAGTTTTCATGTTCTCTTTATTTGTAAGATGAGTGCGCGGATTGATATAGATTGAGTTCCAATGTAGCCATAAGAAACAACATTAACATAGTCTATCCCCGCAGGAAATCAAATCTGGGACCCTCAGCTGTGAGTTAACCCTTTAACGCGACGGGCTGGACGGCACTTTTGACGGAACTACTAGAAAAACACTTTTACACTTTTTTATTTCAGTTTCATATGTAGGCACAGTGAGGCTTGACCCTTCGAGGCACAGAACTTTCCCAATGCTGAAAAAAGAGTAGCCGTTGACATCGCTCGACTTAACTGCCAGCAAGATGGCGGACGATCGAAACGTTCATCGCGTGCCACAGATCTAGAGACCCTTCTTTAAACGCTGCTGGCTGTGCGGCACAGCCAGCTGCCGTCAAAAAAGGGTCTCTAGATCTGTGGCACGCGATGAACGTTTCTATCGTCCGCCATCTTGCTGGTAGTTAAGCCGAGCAATGGCAACGGCTGCCCTTTTTTCAGTATTGGGAAAGGGTTACGCCTCAAAGGGTTAATCTACTTTGCAAAATTGTTTAACTTGTTTGAAAAATAATTAGGGCCCTCCACTTCTTACAAGGCCTTCTTACAAGTTGCCCAAGGCCTCCACACCTCTAAATCCGAGCCTGCTTCTTGAAATCAGCGCGATTTTAGACATGTTATCTGTATGGTTTACTTTTCGCATAGCAATAGTATTACGAAATGTTATTATGTAAAATGTAGAAATTCTTGGTGAATGGAAGTACGCGAACCTTCGAGAAGAAGCATAAGAGAGAAGAGAAAGTTGTTTCTAAGTCAGTTGGTGTTCTATTTCCCGTTGAGCGAGAGCTGGAGGAACATCCTGTTTTCTGAAGCAGTTAGTGATGGCTGCTTGTGTCTAGTGTTAAGAAAGAATATTGTGGTACACATTACGGAGCAAAAATGGAACAGTGTTTTTAATGTACGAGAATTATTCTTTACTGGTGCGTATTACTGACTATTATCTGCTGAATTACTGTTTGTGAGTTCCTGTGAATTGGGCTGTGAAGCTTGTAACGGACACCGCCAAGAAAGTAAAAAGTGATTGGCAACCCCCAAAGAAAGGGAGAGTCCCTCTCGAGCAGCAGAGAGAAAAGGACGCTGAGAGGATGGGCTCCAAGAAAATTTTCCCTTATGATACCGAAGGCGTTCGCTCGGTTATTGAAATTGTAAATATGTGTATTTTTGTGTCGTCTGTGTGTAAAATTCATCCATGTTAACCAAGAATATAAACTAAATAAAGTTAAGCAAATTACATGGTTGTGTGCGGCTGCCTTCCTTCAGCTTCTGAACGGGGCGATACGTTACAGACGATGAAAAATTGGAGGTTCCACCGAGATACCATGAATGCAAGGGTATCAAGGTCAGGTATGTTCTCCACCTTTTACCATAGCCAGGCCAAAGGGAAAAATTAAAAATTTCTATAAGAGTATCTTGTAGTTCTCACCCTGAGAATACAGGTTCTGTTGTTTTATAATTTGCATCCTGTATTGTATTATACATGCGGAATATTGCTTTTCAATAGCTCTAATGTTATTAAAAGTAACTTCTAACCATTAGAAGTGTATTAAGTCCATATACTCACCAGAGTATAATATTTTACTGTGAATTATTTTATTTATGTACACGCCAGTGTACGAGCATCGAATTTCTCATCCTGAGGAAAATAATTTTTATGGAATTAAAACTTTCGTCCTGAAAGTATAGGTTTTGCTGACTTAATAGATTAAGTACATTAGTAAGATATGCTTCCAACCATTGGAAAGGCATGAGAACATTTCTCACCGAAGTTTATTATGTACTTGAAATATTATTTTTTTATGCACACCAGTGTTAATATTATTAATTCTGTTTATTTCAAACTTTCGTCCTGAAAGTATACGTTTATATATTTCCAGCCATTGGAAATTCATGAGAACAATTCTCACCAGAGTTTATTGTGTCTTTGAAATATTATTTTATGCACAACAGTGTTAGTATTATTAAATTATTAATTTCAAACTTTCGTCCTGAAAGTATATGTTTTATATATTTCCATCCATGGGAAATTCATGAGAACAATTCTCAAGAGAGTTTATTGTGAATTTGAAATATTATTATTTTATGTGCACCAGTGTTAGTATTATTAATTTTGTTGGTTTCAAACTTTCGCCGTGAAAGTATATGTTTATATATTTCCAGCCATTGGAAAATTCATAGTATTTTTCTCATCAGAGTTAAATAACTAGAAGTATTATATATTATGCATAACAGTGTTTTTAAATACTCTTCAGAGATAATATTAGTGTAAATCCCTTATTTTTATGTGCACAAAACATATAACTTCCTAGTATTTGCACCAGCGAACAGTTTTATAGTACGTGTGTTTATATTTTGTTTTGAACTACTTCTCCCTGTGTGAACGGAGATAAGAGGGCATTGCAGGATTCCCCGCTTCACACTGTGCAGGTGTCCGAGCGGACACTTGAGCCTGACTCATTTGTTGTTTATGTTGTTTCTTCGCTTTTTCCCTGAATCTGCGAAGCTTTCAGAAAAAGAAAAAAAAAAGTGCTATGAGTCATTGCTGTGTTTTTGATGGTATGTTAGAAGAATTTAACGAGCTTGCTTTTCCTCTTTTATTTTTTTTTTATCGCACTGTAGAAATTTGCTTTAGTGAATAGGTGTTAGACATTTTTTTTATCCCTTATATTTATTGTATGTTCTTTTGCTTTGAGCTGTTACTTAGATTTTTTTTGAAAATGTCGTATTTAGGGAAGGGATTAAAATCGGATTTAATTTCGGTAGCCTTAGAACTTGGTGAACAGGCTACTGAAGATCTACGTGTAATCGAATTAAAACAATTAATCCTTGGTAGTAAAAACTATGAGGAAGAATTTGTGAGAAATCTATTAGATAGCACGATGAAAGAAAGATTAGACAAAGAGGAAATGGAAAAACAAAATAGGAATAGAGAATATGAATTGCAGAGGCAAAAATTAGAAATGGAAAAGCAAATTAAAGACGGAGAAATTCAATTGGAAAGGCAAAAATTAGAACTTGAGTGTTTAAAAGCAAAACAGGGGGTCGAAACAACAGTATCCGCGGCTGTGGTAGATTCCAATTATAGTCAAAATTTTCAAAAACTAATGCCAAAATTTAATTTAAAAACCGATGATATAAGTTTATTCCTGGAACTTTTTGAGAGGCAAGCTAAATTGATGCAGATACCTAAAGAGAGATGGGTTTCTTACTTAATTAGTACCTTACCAGCGGAGATAAATAATGTAATAGCGCGAGAACCGGAGAAAGAAACTCAGGATTACCAATATGTTAGAACGTTGTTGCTTAACAGATTTAAACTCAGCGCGGAAAAATTTCGGCAAATGCTGGTAAAATCTCAAAAAAATCCCGATTCCACTTGGCAAGATTTTTATCACGAGTTAAACACTTTTTTAGAGGGGTGGCTAACAGGCCTTGAAATTAAAACATTCGAACAACTCAAAGATCTAATGTTGGTAGACCAGATTAAAAGGCGAGTGCCAAACGATTTTAAGGAACACTTTTTGGATGAGTGGTCTACAATTACTTCCCCTAAAGAACTGGTAAGGAAAGTTGAGGAATTTGAGGATGCTAAGAAAACCATAATGGGAAAGAGTAAGTTAGGAGAATCTTCAGTTAAGGGAAATAGTAAACCAGTAAAGAATTTCTACAATGGTAATGTTAACAAAAAGCCCTCAAACGGAATTTCTAAGAAAGAACATGACGGGCGTACCTTTGCAAGGAAAACGGGTGTAAACTTTGAGCATAAGAAAAAGCTCAGCTGTTTTGAATGTGGCTCTTACGACCACTTACGACCTCAGTGCCCCAATTTAAGAATTCAAAAATCGGAAGCATATAGAATTGGACAAAAATCTGAAAAAAATTTATTAGATCCCTTCACTGTAAACGGGAAAGTTAATGGATTTGAGATGCCCATTCTCCGCGATACCGGAGCCACAGTAGACGTTGTCTGTCAAAAATATGTTGACAAAGACAGAATGACTGGGGAACACGTTTGGGTTCAGCATATTTTCGATGACCATATGACTTGTTTACCCGTTGCTGAAGTAGACGTAGAATGCGAATTAGGTACAATAACCACCAAGGCAGTTGTAATTGCGAACAAGTTGGATCAAGGGCGGTATATTTTAGGGAATCAAACTTCGGCTCTCTTAGAGCAAAGTAGAGAAAATGTCCCATTAAGTACTGAGAGTATTAATGCCGTCTTGACTCGGTCTCAAAGGCGACAGCTGAAAGATGATAAAAATTCATCAGACGAAAAGTTAGTCATTGAGGAGCCTGACGTTCCATTGGAGGGAAATAATGAGGACGATAACTTAGAGAATATCGACATTTTACCTCAGGTAGATTCCAATACTACCCTAGATAATATATTTCAAATGGATTCTCAGTCTTTTATTAATGAGCAGAGGAAGAGTAAAGAATTAGTACCGTTATTTGAGTCAGTAAAACCGGAGGGTGACAAGGCTGATTTTAAAATCCAAAATGGAATTTTAGTTAAGACGAAATTAAATAAATTTGGTGATGAGCAAAACCTGATTGTTGTTCCGGAAACTCTCAGGGAGCAAATTAAAAATTTATGCCATGATGACATTTCAGGCCACTTAGGAATTCTTAAGACAAAAGATAAGTTAGTGAGGCACTTCTACTGGCCAAATTGTTATAAAGAAATAGAAGAATATGTGAAAACTTGTGATCCATGTCAGCGTGTTGGAAAGGCGACTGACAAAAAGAAAGCACCCCTAATGAGTGTACCCATTATTTCGGAAGTTTTTAGCAAAATAAATGTTGATGCTTGTGGTCCTTTACCAACATCAACTCAAGGGAATAGATACCTCATAACTGTAATTTGTTTAGGGTCTAAATTTCCTGACGCTATCCCTGTCCCAGATATAACTTCTAAATCGGTGGTCGATGCACTTTTGTTGATTTTCAGCAGGATGGGTTTCCCAAAAGAAATTCAGACGGACCAAGGGAGATCCTTTATGAGTGTTCTAACGGTTGAATTTTTAGAGAAATTTGGGATAAAAATCCTTCGAAGTTCTGTTTATCACCCACAGACTAATCCAGTTGAAAGGTTTCACCGATCTGTGAAAAGGATATTGAAAGTTTTATGCATCGAAGCTGCTCCTAATTGGGAAACTCAAATACCAATTGCTCTTTTTGCTTTAAGGACTGTCACTCACGAAAGTACAGGCTTCAGTCCTGCAGAACTTGTATATGGCAATAACCTTAGAACCCCTAATGTGTTATTATACGAAAAATGGTTAGAGCCCCCAGAGGAAGGGAATACTGTAGTTGAGTATGTGTTCGAACTGATAAATCGATTAAAAAAGAGTAAGGAGCTAGCGAAAGAAAAAATGGAAGAGATGCGAGACAAAAGAAAGAAATGGTATGACCGTAATGCCATAAAAAGAGAATTTCACGAAGGAGATTCCGTGTTAGTTCTAACAATAAATCAGGCCCATAAATTAGCACCTCAATGGAAGGGACCAGGTAAAATTGAAAAGAAATTATCCGAGACAAATTATGTCGTCAGTTTCGAAGGGAACCAAGAGATAAACAAGGTTTATCATGTAAACATGATGAAACCGTATTACAGAAGGCCCGAAATTTTAAATTTAGTGACATTAGGCGAAAATAATGAGTCCTTAGACACACCAGAGTTAGATGGGGATTTTCCTTACATGTTAGTTGATCCTAAAGTGTTTGATTTTAACGAAATAGTAGAAATAAATCATTTGAAAGAAAGACTCAGCGATGAACAAATTATCGAGTTAAGAAATTTGTTACTAAAATATATTACTATCTTTTCAAACATCCCCGGCAAGACACACTTAGTTCAACATGATATTGAATTAACCAGTGATAAGCCTATTCAGCAAAATCCTTATAGAATGACAATTAGACAAAACGAGTTGTTAAAAGCAGAAATTAAAAAAATGATACAATATAATGTAATTGAACCGGGAGACTCCGAATACGTTTCTCCAATGATCCTCGTAGAGACGCCAAATAGGGACCCTAGGCCCTGCATTGATTACAGAAAATTAAATGAAATAACACGCACTCAGTTTTATCCCATTCCGAATATAGAACAGCGAGTTGAAACAGTTGCAGCAGCTACATATATCACTTTAATCGATTTGACAAAGGGCTACTGGCAGATTCCGTTGAGCCCAAGAGCTCAGAAAATTGCGGCTTTTGCCACAAACTTTGGCGTATATAGACCACTACGTATGCCATTTGGTCTTAAAAATGCACCGTATTACTTTAGTAAATTGATGAGTGAAATTTTGAAAGGGTGCGACAGTTATGCGATTCCATATTTAGATGACATCGCGATCTTTTCTCAGACCTGGGATGAACATTTAGGACATTTGCAGGAGGTTTTGGAACGGATAAAAAGGGCTAATTTAACTATAAAACCTGCCAAGTGTAGATTTGCTCAAGAAGAGGTACAATACCTTGGACACGTTGTAGGACGCGGAAAACGTTCACCAGCTGAACTCAAGATAAAGGCTATACAATCTTTTCCGGTCCCAACAACAAAAACTGAAATCAGAGCTTTCTTGGGATTAGCAGGCTATTACAGACAATATATTCCAATGTTTTCTGTAATAACTGCGCCTCTAACAGATTTGTTGAAAGGGAAAAACAAGAAAGGTAAAATTACCTGGAATGAGGAATGCACTGCTTCATTTAATTTACTTAAAGAAAAACTCACTAATAAACCTCTCTTGCACGCGCCAAACTTTTCAAAGCCATTCATATTGCAAACAGATGCATCGGATTTAGGATACGGGGTTATTTTGTCACAAACGGATGAAAATGGGGAGGAACATCCAATATTGTACCTTAGCAAAAAATTTACTCCAACTGAAAAGAAGTACTCTACCACTGAAAAAGAGTGTGCGGCCATCTTATATGGCATTAAGAAGCTTAAAGGGTATATAGATGGACAGACAGAATTTTGTATCCAGACGGATCACAACCCACTTGTTTGGTTGCAAAGAAATTCCGGCAATAATCCACGATTAATTCGCTGGGCGTTAGCCTTGCAAGCTTTTAATTTTTCAATTAAACATAAAAGAGGAAAAGAAAACTCAAATGTTGACTGTTTAAGTCGAAATCCCAAATATGACACTTAGAAAACCAAGGTCATAAAAATGTTTTTGATTTTAAAAGTGTAATTATTGTGTTTAAAGTTGTGTAATTATTGTGTCTAACGTTGTGTAACTATTGTGTGTTAAATTTGTGCTTTATTCAAATTTTGGTGAGAAAAAGAAAAAAAATGTTTTCAGTATAACAAATACCATTTAACTGGGTGGATATTTTTATATCATCCTCATTGTTTGTAATATTATATGTGTGAACTTATCTGTATATTTACCTAAAATTATTATGGCCTGGTAATGGGTGGAGGACTCGTTAAGGTATCTACACCGAAATGAGAACTCAATTACATTCATTTTCAAACTTGAACTGTGAACTCTTTAACGTATCTACACTGAAATGAGAACTCGATATAACGTTCTCAGATTTGAAGTGCGAACTTAATTACAGTTTTTTTTTCAAACTTGAACTGTGAAGTATAACGTACTAAACTGTGAACTATAAAGTGTGGAAGTATAATGTGCACACGAACTAAGAACGAATTATTACATACTGTACATAAACTTTTTTTCGTTGTTTTCCCTTGTATATCGGGAAAGCCAACCTTTTGTGGAAGGAGGGGTTGTAACGGACACCGCCAAGAAAGTAAAAAGTGATTGGCAACCCCCAAAGAAAGGGAGAGTCCCTCTCGAGCAGCAGAGAGAAAAGGACGCTGAGAGGATGGGCTCCAAGAAAATTTTCCCTTATGATACCGAAGGCGTTCGCTCGGTTATTGAAATTGTAAATATGTGTATTTTTGTGTCGTCTGTGTGTAAAATTCATCCATGTTAACCAAGAATATAAACTAAATAAAGTTAAGCAAATTACATGGTTGTGTGCGGCTGCCTTCCTTCAGCTTCTGAACGGGGCGATACGTTACAAGCTTGTTTGACGAGTTCTTAGAAGTGATAAAGTTTGTGTATCATCTTGAGAACTCGACCAGTTCCAGGGACCTTCTAGACACTTTCAGCTCTCCACACATTCACATCTGCACGAGATCGTCAGCTTTTCAGTGTAGATGTAAAGCTTCTTGCAAGTTTTGCTATAGTATACATGCACAAATGCAGAAATAAATAAACATACATGCGTTTCATAGAGTTTCTGTAAACGCATATACGTCAGGAGAAGCAGACTTTGGAAATAGAATTTCAGTTGAAAAGTTTATCAGATAGAAGAAAAATGGAGAGATTTTACGCTGGGTGCATTGTATCCTCAACACTTTGGATAAAAATAAGCGAATGACAAAAATGGATGAAACAACCTCCCTAGGGTAGTTATAAAAATGTATCAAAAACTGGCGGATACATTCCGATTCCACCAATAAGAAATGGTCGACGAATTTATTTAAAAAGAAAATTTAAAATTAGGAGATGGAATTTCTATTTCTTTCTATTTTCTTAGATCCGATTTAAATGCATGAACAGTTTAAAATGATTTTGTTTTTGTGAGAAAATGAAAATATGCGTACAATGTGTAATAGAGCATGGATTATACTATTTATTGAAATTTTTTTCAAAAGACCATTACATTACAACGTAATTAAAACATAAAAAGGTTCAATTAATCTCTTTCAACAATTTCAAGATTTTTTTAAAGAGAATTTTACTTATAAATACCCCTTTATTAAACAGCAAATACAATTCGAATGAAAATTAATTTTTATATTTTGAACAAAAGTGAGAAGTTTAAAAAAAACAATGATGCGTACAAAACACGCAAGAGATCGAGCCTCCTTTATTGTTATGGTAGTGAAAAGTTTGATAAGATTTCCGTCTGTTTAAAAAACGCGAGGTAATGGGTTTATTTGCGGAAAGTACTTCGCATTCTTTCTTGGTTTGAATAATAATAAAGAAATATTCTATTCGTAGAGGGCTAGATTGTATCGTAATTACAGGCATATTTTCCTAAAGGGAAAAGAAAATAATATTTTTATTATGACGATATATACGTTTAGCAAGAATATTGCAATGTGAACTGCATTGGACAGTTTAGTTAATGAAGGTTTTTTTTTTATATAATTCTAGCAATCAATATTATACAAAGGTTAAAAAGAGTTAACAAAATTGTAAAAATGAGCTTAGAAATTAAACGTAGAAATCTGTGATGAAACATTTATCAGAGTCATAATTGTTGCTAAAAATATATAATAAAGCGGACACGTACGTGTAAAAGGAAAAGATATATATAACTAAATAAACTATAATTAACTGTATGCAGTGTTCCAAATAGATAATAAGGCTATCAGCAATACATCGAAATTTCTGAGATCAAGGACTAAAAATACTTCTCTTGTTCCTCCATGCAATGTTTATATCGACTATGCAAGCTGGTGAAAGAACGCTGAAATCCCTGATTGTAATGCTTCTTCTGTCTGCTGGTCTCAGCATGCTGGATGTCCTCAATGTGACTGAAACATTCCCCTTTTAACGAACATTTAATTTAGGAAATGAGAAAGAAAAATATGCAGGTGCCAAATCAGGCAAATAGGGTAGGTGTTTGAGCACACATACAGGTTTTGTTGCTAAAAACTGTTTCATGGGTTGTAGTGATCAATGAGCCGGCGCACTGCCAGATATTTTATAATTCCTTGACTAACAAACTGAAGGAGATACACAATCAAGATTTCCAGCGCTCTTTCAACAACTTATATGATCGATGAACACATTATGAGATTACCTTAATGGGATTATTGCTGTGAATTCGAAACTTAAATCAAGTTCTTAGTTTTGATGTCATATACTAGTAGTCGTATTACTTACTTGGCACAAAGTGTATATTTTATTTGTGGTTATTTTCATTCATTTTCTCAATAACATTCATGTTTCCATAGATTGTTCGAGAAGACTTACGCCTGAACTCTTGCAGAAACTTTGGTTTTACTTCTTGCATTCAGTATGTGGACCGATTAAATATTTTTCACTGATCTATTACTTTTTAAGCAAACAATTAAACGTTTCTGTAAACTGCGTTACATTCGCGAACCAAAAGATAACAGCTGTTGGACAATTTGAGGGTAACATCAAGTTGCAAGTCTACCATGAGTAACAGTTTTTAACGTTTTAGAGACCTATTGAAGAAATCCTGCACTTGAATACTACACTGAGATCGCTACTGTCAAGAGAGATGAAAAATTGAAAATGGTGATGTCGTGACCACGATGAATATTACTCATACAGTGCCATGGGCGAAGATGACGGCTTGGCCTTTGGAAATCTGCTCAGTATTGTGGTCGTAGAGGTGTATTTTTGAAAATAAGACGGCAATTTGTTATAGATCAGCCAAGATAGCATTACATATAATAATTTCTAATACATATTAGGTTAAGTAAGATTTTTATTTATTTTTGTAAATAGTTTAAATAAAATGCTTTACATTTTCGAGAACATCCATGTCTACAAAAATACATATATAGGAATGTTTGAAAAATTAAAGTGGTCTAATTCAGACATCAAACAGGAACGGTTCAGCGTTTGTTTTAACAGCCATCAGCAAAACTCTCTCCAACGTGAAACTGATTCGATCTCTCAACTCCTTTCCGTGTTTAGTGATGTATAGCTCAATCACTGGTAGGACCAGTTAACTCTAATCGACAGTTTGTTAAACAGCTTTCCTCTCTCAGCTTTTAATTTCATCAAAACAATAATAAATATAAAATTCAGTTATCCATGTTTCTCTACATACAAGTAAATCTTCTTCAACCGCAACACACAAAAGAATTTCTATTCAGTAGAAACACGCTCTAATATCGGAATTTTAAAAGCGAGTAGCTTTACTTATTTAGAACTTAAATTTTTAAAATTAACTAATTAGTATTTTAATATCAAAGACGATGTTTCAGTAATCCATTTAGATTAATGATCATGAAAACAATATTTATTGAAAAATGAATGCTCACCTGCATTGATAATTTATCGGCACAAGCGTGAAGCATCATTAAAAGCTCGTATAAATACATTAAGTAACAAAAGTATCTGAAACTTTGTTGAAGGAAAAGTGGGAAATTCAATTATATGATTCCTAATGAGTTGATACAATTAATCGTACTCAGGCGTCACGTGCATCTTGAACAAAAAAAAAGAAAGCGTCTTTTTTTTTCTTATTTGAGTGTATGTGTGTGAAGTGAAGAAGGACATTTTCTAATTATATTAATTCACAGTATTGAATAATTGAATTCTGAATGAATAATTGAATTCTGAATACTTTTGTATAAAATGTTCAGAATCTTAATTCAAAAATATCTCTTCTAGATTTCTCATGTAATATTATAAATGTAAAATGTTATCGATAAAAACTGATAAAGTCGCATCTGCACAGTTTGTTTCTTTTATACACTTCTCGTATAAGTAAATCGGGTAAATGACTAGTGGTCTATATACATATGAAAACTCATGTGAAATGGTTTCTTTTGTACATTATTCTTTAATTGTTGCAAAATGTTGGTCAAATTTTTCGGAAAATATTATGCAGGACCCGCCACTTAATTCATTACTGGTTGGTAGAAACTAAAAGCAGCCACTTAATCTAATCAAAAAGAAAAGAAATAAACAAAATCAATATTGTTACGAGCTTTTAGAGTGATCTCCTACACTGGAGATTATTGTACTCTGAAATCCATGTTCTACGAAAAGCAAAAAAACTTTGCATTTTGTTGCATGTAAATTGGTTCATTTGAACGGAAGACATTGATCTTGAAATTTCCTATTCTACAAGATTAGGGCTGGCAGTTTCTGGCTGAAGTTTGGCGATATCATTCAGCTAGGTTCACATTTAAGGACTTGAATTTAGCCCCAAATATAAGTAACTATATTTCTTGAAAAAGTCGTCCATAATGGACATTACTTTGAAACACAGCTCAAAATTTGGGAAAAGAAGCATTGCTCATTTTGCTTGAGGTACTCAAGATAGTTTCCCAAGTGAATTACCAGGATCAAACTTGCTGATGAAAGCCAATCTATTTGGCTGTTATCAGCAACGAGTTTCCTAAAATTCAAAATGGCTCGTATGAATTTCTTGTTGATCATCAGTGGGCTTCTGATGCAGTTCAACACGATCAAATTGTTGCATCAAATATTTTTAATTGGTTCTGATTTTAATTTCCTTATTCTAAATTTAATATTCTTAGCTATTTTTTTAAATTCCCACCTTTCTCTGTTATGCTGTCTTGAATCAACGTTACGCTACCTTTATTCCGTTTCGTAAATTACTTTAACTATCACCATTAAAGTAATTTTTTTTACCTTCCTTCGTGCCCATGTAGCGTGATTGTCGATCTTCCCAGAATTTTCCCACAATGAATTAGTAAAATTCCTAAGGTTGCAAGTTCTCTTAACCATCCCCTGTTGGCGAATCTACAATCGAATTTTATTACTACTGAATTATCTCTAACTGCCAACTGGAATTTTTACAATTTGGCGATCTAATTGTCCTTCCGATGTTGCCGTTCTTTTCTGCTCCTGTCGCTATAGCCAAGTTGGTTTACTGCGTCACCGTGCCTGTTTTCGTCACGTAACACTTTGCACCTGGTGTACAAGCCATGCATGTTTTTGCTATGCTACCAGCCACTGGTATAATTGGTCTTATTACCTTAATTAAGTTAAACTGTACCCAATTTGTTCATTTTTTAGAGTGCACATTCCAAGTTTATTGGCTCCATAATGAAAGCTATCTATATGATATCACTAATTTCGGTCAGTACGTTAAAATGTAACTTAAATTGCCGTCCAACTACACCATAGGGCTCTTCGTCGCTGATACTGGCTAAATACCCGAAAGTATGTATAGTAGTAATTGGTGAAGATCATTAGAGAAATATCCCTAGTTCTGTTTTTATGACTTCGTTTTGTTTGCTTGTCCATGCATTAACTTTAGTGTGTAAGCTTAGAGTTCTACGAAATTTAAATATATTATTAATACTTAAGGTGTTCTCAATAGGAAAAAGAGTGTTGGCGCAAAGGTTGTTAACGGAAGGATAATGATTAGTGACATCGTTTATTGCTGGATTAAAACGCCGTTAGCACCTACATTACTGTGCACAGAGTCTAGGCAGAAACAGCTGCCCCGGGCCCCCAGTCAAAGGGGGCCCACAAATAAGAAATGCTCCCATTGAACTTTGTATAAGTGTGTTGCTTCTGGAAAAAATTTTTCTCTCTCTCTCACTCTCTCTTTGCTTAGCCCTTAAACGCGCAGTGTTCCCGCTCTGGGAACACCGAACTCTGACGTTTTGACTGTTGCCAGTCACTAATAAATAGATTTGATCTCTATAAAAATAGTTGCGGGTGAGATAGCCCCACGAGAATCCTTTACTTTTGAGCACGTCATTTCCCGTAAAAAAATTGTCACGATTATTTTTAACAGCACTGGCATCTGCTGAAAAATGGAAGAACGCGAGAACAGCTGAATAGATTGCCCAATGCTGAAAAAAGGGCAGCGTTAACATCGCTCGACTTAACTACCAGCAAGATGGCGGACAATCGAAATGTTCATCGCGTACCACAGATCTAGAGACCCTTTTTCGACGCAGCTGGCTGTGCCTCTTGCTGGTAGTTAAGTCGAGCGATGGCAACGGCTGCCCTTTTTTCAGCATTTGGAAAGGGTTGCACCTCAAAGGGTTAAACGTCAATTATCTAAAACAGGTTATTAAACTATACTGAAAAAAAGGTTTTAATTACGCATTTTGAGTAAAATCATAAAAAGTTGGTCAATATGGTCATTTTGGGCGGTACCAAAGGCTCGCCTTTTTTCGGTTGCATAAAATATTCCAATTATTCACAAGCGTAGAAAGCCTGGAAATTAACTAAGTCTGTTGCTCCTGGCTTTCTAATTTTTGTGAACTGAATGCGTACATATGAAAGTGGTCCACATGACAAATGTCTGCACCGGGTCCCATGTTGGCTTAGTCGGGCTCTGACAGTGCAGATTTAATAGCAGAAATAAAAACAGTTTTGTTGAAAAGTGTTTTACAGTTCTGGATGTATGTTGGACGAAATTATTATTAAAGTTGTATAATTAATGCATCATTATAAGTTTCACTACACACATGTAACAGGTTTCTATAATTCTCAATGATTAACGTTCACCATCAAATGAATGTTCTTTTAATGTATCTTAATTTAGAGATGAGTTCGGGCTCATTTTTTGGAGCCCGAGCCCGAAATTTCAGCTAAAGATAAATAAAATTGAAAGTAATTCTTTGATAGAATACAATAAATATTTCCATTTGCGCAAATTAAAGACAAATATATAGTTGCAAATTTTTTATGCACTTTCAAATTCTTTATATCTATGTTTATGAAATAATGTCGGATCTCATGACTAACTAAGCAATATAAGCCGCCATTCTGAAATACCCAAAGGCGCCCCTCCCCAATACCCAAAGACGCCCAAAGATACCCTTCACGCGCCTTCTAGGCACCCGTGCCGCTATTTTTTTTTATAAGTACTTTTATTTTCCATATGAATCACTTTTTAAAAATCTGTTTCACGGAGTATGTTCAATAAACTAGAAAATTTTCACGAGCCCGAGCCCGCCCGAGCCCGGTTCGGGCCCGGGCTCGGGCTGAGCCCGTCTAATCTCTATCTTAATTCAACTGGATATATGAAATAAATCATTTCTAAAATTTAAGAAATGTTTACCTAATGTTTCAAATAATTTCTGTTAATTCAATAGCGAATATTTATTAGATGTATAGGGGTCATTCCATTGTGACTAACGCAACATTTTTAGCGGAAAATGATAATGTTTTTTATTACTCATTATTTAAAAATGAAATTAACTCAATTTTTTCAGCTTTAAATCTTGCATGATTATGTTATAAAGAATAAAATAACGTTTTATACATATAGCAAATTCACCAACTAAAAACAAAATCTGCATTTTTTTGCAATAGATGCCAGCACATGTTGGCATTCCTGGTAATAATACAGATGACAGACTTGTCAGACGTGATCTAAGATAGTTACCCTTGATGATGCGAATGCTTTTGCAAGGTATCGTTTCGGAGAAAAAAAGGGCCGCCAGGAAAAACTATCAGATATCCAAAATCAATGCTAACAGAATACTTACCAAGACTTAGTACTGGGCGCTTCTGGGGAATGAAAATACGACGTGATATTACAAGACCTTACCGTCTCTGTGATGATTGTGAAGTCTCTCTTAGCACGGATTCCATTTTCGCTTGTCCAGCGATTACGAAATCTCTGGATTAACTCGGAGAGTTTCCTTCAGCGGACCCACACGAAGATATTGCCAACATTGCCAAACGTGTTATTTCTGCTCATGGTTACTTGTATCTGCTTCGCCTCTTGCGGACATGTCACCAACCAACCAGATATCTAATTAAATAGTGGTCATTTTAGTCATTTAAGAGCTGTGACTAACGTAGCATTTTAATTGCCACAAGTTACTTAGTCACCGTTCTTATGTCTAAAATGACCAGTATTAATTAGGTGTCAAAGTATAAAAATATTCCTTATTTATAACTATCATACATGCTGTAAAGCTTAAAAAAATAGGTTAACTTCATTTTTAACTAATTCGTGATAAAAAACATTCTCATTTACAGCTTTTTACAGCCATGGAATGACCAATAGGCAGATAAAGAATCAAACCTACATAAATGTTTATTTATTGGTGTGTAAAAATATTACATCCCATCTTGTGTCTAGTGATACATCAAGTGCTTAGTAGAATAAATAAAGCGTCCATGATTTTAAAGCTCTAAATAACACGCTTATTGCATTCTTACTTATGCTTTTCATAGCAAGAATTAAAATAACAACTCATCTTGTATGAAACAAACTCGCTATAAAATAATAAAAGAAATCTTAATAATTCCTTAATGGAAAATTAAAAGGATGATGAAAAAAAAATTAATATGATGTACACGCACATGAGACCTTCTTTTATCAATTTCTCATGTAAATTAGAAAGGCACAGATAAAATAAACTAGAAACCAAACAACTATTGAAACAGATGTGGTGTTTTTACGAGATTTGATTCATTATATTCTTTCGCCAGTCAGTGAAAGCTGTTGGTCATGTTTTCTTAATTATTCACAGAAAAAAATATAACATCAGTATAGCTAAAAAAGTGAAAGGAGCGTAATACCATGTTCCCTTTTTGTGGTTTTTATACATAATAAATAGTGATGTTAATCTTTTTAAAACTCGGCAACAAAGTTTATGATTTTCTAGAAGATCTATTGTTGTTTAAATTCTTGTAAATTTTCAGTTCTACTCATTAAATAATTAAATTTTATAGCATACAATTCTTATAAAGATGAAAAATGGTGTATAGTATATGTAAACATTTTAGCTACCAAAAAAGATGATGTGTTGCAATAAAATCCAGACATGTGTTAACGATATTTTTTGATCTGTCAGTTACAGAGTTAAAAGTTAACAAAATATTTTCATACAGAAAGAAATAAATTATTGCATCAGTAATCATTTGAATGCATGAAAAACTGAGATAAAAAATAAGAATGAAATATAAAATTACTTTTTTGAATTAAAAGTATTTTAAAAACATTTGATTAAGCATTTATTACTTACTAAGGATTATCGCATCAGCCCATGTGGGGGCTTTAAATTTCAGAATTAAAAATGCTATTGTAATTTTAAGAGTTTCCCTTAGTAAAGTATGTGTTTATTTCATAAAAATATATTTATTTAAATGAGGTTCAAATCTATATTTTTGTGGCTTACTGGAAAATAAATCTGCCGAATACTTCTTTTACTGAAATCACCACGGGCCGAAAAGTACGGTGTCCACAGTATATCAGTCAAGTCATTATAAAAAACAACAAAAATGTGTAGTATATAGTAGTACAAGCTTGTAGATGGAATTGTCTTCGCTACATTGCACATGAAAGTTGAGAGAAGGAATATTAGTCGTTTAGATCCAGCACAATGATACGTATTTTTCTTCTGCTTACAGAATCTTTAATTTTCAAAATGATTTTTGTCGAGTATTTTATCTTTTGTAAATATTTTCTTAAAACCCCGTTCAATCTTACGCACATTTCATCTGATGACTAAGGCTTTTTTCTTTTTTTTACGAGTTCTTTTCACTAGCGTATATTACCCTTTGTTTAAAAATTGGAAATGTGTGAGGAGGCATCTTGAAAGACCCCTAAGTTATCCCCTTGCTTTCGCTGTCGTAATGCCTTCTTATGTATCATGCCGCAAATCCTGCGACCTGAATAAAATCTTCAGCCATTCTTACGGAAACTACACTTCCCTGTGATTATCAGTTAGAGAAAATAAGACAATGCGCTGTGGAATTCCGATTGCCATGCATGGAAGCAGTATAGCAAAATTCCTCCAGTAGATGGGTAAACTGAACGGTCATTAAAAGTTCTCCAAAAAAAAAAAAAAATATTACGATAAGTGTTCGCGTGTGTTAAGGATTGAAAATTAAGCAAGTTTAATCTGTAGGGCTCGTACATATACTCGGTGGGTATGTTAGTAGGTAAGGGAGAGAGTTGGTTACAAGCATGACCTTCCAGGTGATTTAAATTACGAGGAACAGCAAATGTCCAAGCACTTAGGATCCTCCAGACTGACGTTCATAGCTTTAAAGCAGTCCAGTACAGCTAAGGTGCTAATCTTACGCAATGAAAAGTATTAAATGACAGTGATCCTCCCCGATCTAGAGGATACTGTGACTAGCACGGGAAGCTTTAAGGTAGATGACTACTCCATCTAAGCAGGAAGACCCACGCTTGCAAACATTAGACCTAAGTTAAAATATTTGCCATGTCGTTCGTAAACAATGCGTTGCGTAAAGCACGACGACAACAGTCGAAATACAATCAGGAAAAAGAAAAAATAACCCCTTACCTGCATGTACAGCACAAGCTTGCATGTAATGCTGCCGAAGAACCACGTCTTCGTCACATCCCACAGTACAGTCGGAGGCAGGCAGATCAGGATGACCAGGAAGTCCGCCACAGCGAGGTTCACAATGAAATAGTTGGTGACCGTCCTCATGGTATGGTTGTGGTAGACAGACACGCACACCAGGGCGTTGCCCACCAGTCCGACGACGAACACCGTGATGTGCAGAGAAATTAGGATCCACTCGTACATGGAGGGAAAGATGTATTCTTCTATCATGGCCAGGTAGTCTTCGTCGGAGACACAGTACTCGTTAGAGCAGTCGGATGCGTTGGTGGAATTCAGATTGTCCAATAAGTCGTCGTATATGGCGGAAACCATGTTGGAATGGTTCAACTCCATGGTAGACGCAGAGAAAAGACCAGAAAATAAAGTAGCCTACACTTTTATTGAGACAGTGCACTTTATAACCTTTATTCGGGCTTCGAGAACGATAGCTGTTTGATAAGTGCTAGAGCACGCCAGATGAGAAAATGGTCTCCTTCTTTCTGAAATAGATGCAAGGATTTCACCTCCCGCTTACGTTGGATGAAAAATACATAATACTTCTGCAACAAATTATTATTTTCGTGTTAAATTCTCAAGCATTATTATGCTTGGAGTGAATCCTCAAAGTTTCCCGCATTCCACATTTAAAATTTGTACTATGCTTTGACGTAAAAATTTAGATATAGACACAGCTATATTCCAATTTTTGTGTTTGGATTCAATATAATTTATAAATTTAATTTGTATATATCGAGGCAAAGAACTTGGTTATAGCTTGTACATAAAAGTACTATTTTTTTTCAATTTTCTGTGCAAGCTGTAATTATTTTATTTTTAGATTGCCTTAGATGAAAAATATATTATTTGCTTTCCTTTTGCTGAAGTTTATACTGTCACTAGCATTGCGCTTTGAGGCGTAATTCATTCATGTTTATAAAGATGATCGTAATGAGGGATGTTCTCTAGTGAAATAATTATTAATTTAATGTATTTTAACAGATCGCATTTCTTAAGTTTTAAACACTGATCCATCAATGAAGGGCAAAGAGAATACTATTCTGATAACGCTCGATAAGTTCATAATTCTTGTTTAGTTTTTTGAATAGTGATACATCGTTATTTTCCTCTTTGCCTAAAAGTACGATCAAAATTATATATATACATATATATATATATATAATTTTAAGCATTTTAAAGCGATTTTAAGCGATTTTTATATTGTTTCTGTAGTTTTCAATAATAACATGCCTTCATTTCCTAACTTCTTCTGGCATATATAAAGTACCATTAGAATGTATCTTTTATCCTTGAAAAAATTCAAACTACATTAGTTTATGTACTTAACAGTAACGTAAATGTCATTTGTACGATTTATCGATTTAAACTCTTTTCAGAGGACAATTTCTAATTTCCAATTTACAGATGACAATAAACTGATAAACTCCTAACTAAATTTTCTTATTAAAATTATGCATTAATAAGCAATTCAGCATTATTTGTTGATTTCTGTATTTTAGTAAATGAACATATGTGCTATGCAGTATATTTTCTATAAGAAAATAGTTTTGCACTGTATAATTGTTTTTCCGATTGTAATTTGAAGATAAAATACACGCTTACACGAATACATTCGGTAATGATACTTTTAAATTAATGCATTTAGTCGAAGTTGGAGGTTTCGCAGATTAATGTACGTAAAATAATGAATATTTTTTTATCTTATATATTTCAAGACTATACTTGACTTTTAGTTACAACGTTTCAACTTATTATTGAAGTCCTATAATCTACTGAATTTAATATTTTAAAGTTAAACACTGTTAGTAAAATAATGTGTATTCGTGTATTATTTTAAAAATAAATAATTATTCTGTTGTGTACTTGTCTAATATAATATGCTTTCTTAAAATACGTGGTCATTTTCAAAAATTCTCTGTATGATTGTATCAGTATGTTGAACTGGTTTTGTCGCTTGTACTATCTACATTTTTTGCATAATCCTAAACTAAAATTACAATTATTTGTTCACATGCAGTTTAGTTTTTAACAATATTCAGTTTTAAGTAAAAAAAAGATTTTATTATTTATAATTTTATAACTCAAAAAACTAGGAAAGTCAATTTATACGTTTTTATAAGTCATATAATTATCATTCCATAAAAAATATTAAAAATCGAACGGTAATTTGTAAGATTTTGTTTTCTCATTTATAGTTTATAACATTCTGTTCTCTAAAAGAAAAGAGAAAACCAAGTGAAAATGAAAAAGGAAAGAATAGATCGCCTAATTTAAAATACTTTTTATCATAGTTACGCAGAAAAACAAATGTTTAAAAGGTTGATTGTCTGTCTTTAGTATATATGAAAGAATTATTCCAGAACAATATTTCTTTTTCCGAATATTCTGCCCTGTATTTTTATTGTTAAAGATATTTCTGTTCTCAGTTTATAAAGTGATAACCCGCATCTTAAATTTTTGTATTATCCAACTATATTTTCAGCTTTGTCATTGTAATAGTTTCAGAGAAAATCTTAAATTATAGAATAAATAACAAGTAATATTTTCATTTGAAAGAATATTACTAGAATCTCACTTAATTCATGTCGATTGGGAATTGTATTGTTCAGAAAATGTAGGTAATAGTTTAACTTCAAGGAGCAATTTATCTCTATAGAATAATTTAATATTAAGTCAGATGTGTTTCATCTCTTTGCTGTATCCAAAGATGTATTTCTGTCAACTTGTAGTTACCCTTTTCTAAGTGCATTAAATCATTGGCCTTTTATTCATTTGGATGCTCAAAAGGGCTGCCTGAAAAAGGAAAAAAAGAGAATGTAAGGAACAAGCTGGAAATATGTGAATATCTTTTAAAATACACACTTACAGAACCCATATTCGAGTAAAACAAATTAAATAATTACTTGTTTAACTTAGACTAACAATGATGTAGTGCTAACAATAGACGTGAAGTTGAGATGAAATTGCGAAGAACAATACAATGTACATACATATTCAGGTGGTTATAGTTAAACTTCCTTATAAACAGCATTTTACAGCTGAAATGGGTGATCAGACTGCCATTAAAAATGGTATATGGACTGTACCGGAGATGGGATTTTTTCTAAACTTTAGTTTAAAAAAATGTCCACCAGTTGACGTATTGGATGATGAAATCAGCGCGAAAAATGATCCAAATTAGTTGATAAATGCTCAGAAACCATTGAATAGATGTCAGAATTGTTTGCACATTTCGATTTAGCCATTTCACTTGTAATTGAATTTTTAAAACGATTAAGGAAATACTATTATACATTATTGTGTAACAAAAACGATTAATGAAATACATTATACATTATTGTATGATAAACAAACTTTTCCCGAAAAATTTTAAGACAACTTTTATTTTTTGAGAAATTTAACATTCAAAATTACATTACAAATCGAATATTGTTAATTACATTACGAATCGAATGTATTAATTACATTACGAATCGAATATGTTAATTAAAAATTACAGTTTCAATAGAGCTGAAGTAATAAAGTACCTTACTCACAGTTTCTTATAATAAAAAACGTTTATACTTATAATTTGCCTGGCAGAGTTTTAATCAGTTGAGCTTTCAGCTTGCTATATTATGATACTAGGTGCGTGCTCGTTCTTCGCACGGTAGGAAACGAAAATTTTCTTTACATGTGTAATTCCAATTAATTCCAGTGATGTGAAATCTAAAATAAAAGAAAAATTATTTGACTTATCATGTAAAGTTCGCGTCACGAGTACTAACGTGGCATCATTGCAATATAATGACCCAAAAAACTAAGTCAGTGTCATTCGCGATTAGAAAAGTGTATAGCTTAGCGGTTTGCACAGAACTCCTGATTTTCAAAATGTGTTATTTCTACATCATACTGCTTTTTAGGTTCCAAGTTGTAGCATTAAATACCTAAGACACTACATGAAATGGACGACCGTTTATCTCTTTCCGAACATGTACCGTGTAAGGAAAGTATTGTAATCATGCAAAAATTCCACTTCGAGATTTTGATGTATTTACACGTTTTGAGGTCTTCTGAATTCATTTATGCTATTTTCAAGAGATGTTTTTAAAATAGCTGCGCACCTGCTCTTACGGGAAGAAGCGAATATTTTACTAAAATCATATCTGAATGTGACAAAACAGAATTTCATTTAAAAAAAAAAGTTCAAGCAGTCTCCTCTGTTGAAATTACTGCGGGATATATTAACGTAAATTAGAATTAATTTTCGTTTAGTTGGTTTTAAGACAACCGTTGAAAAAGGATAAATACTTTTAATTTCATGAAATATTTATTAACATGGTATATTGCGATGTATTCATATTATCCTTACAAATCTAATAATACTACCTATTACGTAGATTAATACTTTCTATCTTCGCTTCACCCTCTTCAAGGCTGGCTTAAAAGAAACAGCTTAGATTATTTGGCCTCAATGGGATCTTGTGATTCTGTGGCGATTCTTTGCAATTTACGCATTAGCATAAATAATAATCATTTCACATAATGGTTGCCATTAAGGAAACTCTCCATATATATTTAATTTATGCACAGTTTTAATAGAGTGGCGTATTTAGCGCCGCAAACCATTTCATCTTACCGTGGGGAGATAATATCAGAGGGGTGCCATTTTAAATATCCATGTATCTAATATAGCGATATCTTATATATCCTTCATAGTCCTGTCTCCTGAAAAACATCAAACTGTGTAATCTCGAAGAGCTACTTATTCCCGCTTCAATTGTGACAGGGCGTTAGAGTTACAGAGTTTACAAATTTCACTCATTTTTTAAATTTATGACGTCACTGTTTAACAAAGGATACCCCGGTTGGTTGAGGGAGTTAATTTAAATATTTCGCATATTAGTTCTCAAACGGTATCATTAAAACTTTGCTTTATGTAGGACCGCTATGGAGGAACGTAATTCAACGTTAAAATAAAACTATACTCGCAACATGCATGCATATGTTAGGCAATGCCTACGCCATATTTAAATGCCAAAAATAAAAAAAGTAAATAGAAAAATTTTAATATATCGCGCCTTAAAACGAACTTTGTAACTTTTAAAGACATTTCAATTTTAATAATTGCGTTAAGACATTTCAATTTTTAAATAAGCAACGGATTAAAATACCACTTCTAATAATAGTAATCGTGAATTTCTTAGTTTATTTCTACAGTAAATTTTCAGAATAAATTCAAAATATCGTCTCCCTGTGTTGAAAAAAGAGCTGGAATAAATGAGTTAAAATTGTGGCGTAATTTTTACGTATCTTAAAGCAATTGACGTCATCGATCCTCAAATGCGAATTGAAAACCGATACCCCATTTAAAAACTCGATTGGTTGGCAAAAACCCTTTTTTCAAATCCTTTTTGTGGCAACAACCCAACATAAAATCTCGCGCCATGATCGCAATGTAATTAATGGCATAATATTGCGTTGATGCTATTAAATTCTAAACATTAGGTTGCATTAAAATTCGTAAAAAAGCACCTAATTTACATAATTTTTTCATTTTCATCTTAAAAGAGGAAGAAAAGAATGTTTCACGATTTGTCAAAATATAAAAGTTATGACGGATAGAATTCAAGATGCAACAATTTAAAAATTATTTTACGAAAAATTTGCCGAAACACATGTTTAGTAAAAAATATCCTAAAAAACGGTAAATCATGTCATGTATTCAGAACAAACTGTTTTTAAAAGAAAATTTTCTCCTCTATCTGATGATACAAATACCGTTTTGCTGCGATCGTAATTTCCGCCGTTATTACGAATTAGGTGAGAAAAAATGCCAAAAATTGTATAAAACATAAAATAAAAAAAATTCTAGGTGGAATTTTGAAAAAATCGCTTCGAGGTGCACAACTACATGCTTAGATTTTTCCGAGTACCAAATTTGGTGTTTCTAGGTATAGCCGTTTGTCCGTAACGCCGCCGACAGACACACAGGCACACACAAACACACAGACTTCTTTTATAATAAGTAGAGAAGAGACTAGCTGTATCTATAGAGTGTCGCAGTTGGCTGTCGGTTGATATTTAGGGTGGGCCTAAAAACCTCATTTTTTTATTTCGAAGTTGTAATAGCGCTGAAAAGTTTGGAATTACATGGACAAAAAAAAAAAGAAAAATTATTAAAATCGGTTGACATCTTCCGGTCGCGCCTAAGCCCTAAAGATTGACAAATTATGAAAAAAAAAAACTTGATTTTTGCGATTTTTTAAAAAATTTTATTAAACGTTTTTGTAATGCAATAGTTTGTAATTTGTTCAAATAGAGCCTAAAAACATTGTGTTTTAATTTTGTTTAGATAACTTGACGTCTTCCGGTAGCGCACAGTCCCTAAATTGTGCCAAAATATTAAAAATTTCACAATTTTACGAGTTTTTTTTTCTACCTCAAATGTACTTTTTTATAAAGTATAGTTACAGTATTTTTATTTTTGAATATAAAAACATAGAGTTTTATTATGGTGTGAATAAATTAACAGCTTTCGGTCGCGCAATCACTCCAATACTATAGAAAAAAAGAACCTGAAAGAACATGGACATGACATGATGGGTGATGACAGTAACAACGGGCATAGTACTTTTCGCTTTGCTCTATATTTAAAAAACTTAAATATTACAGTAACAATAAACTTGCTTTTATAAAAAAGAAGCTGTGCGGCACAGCCGGCTGTCGTCAAAAAACTGTCTCTAGACGTGTGGCATGCGATGAAGGTTTCGATCGTCCGCCATCTTGCTGGTAGTTTAGTCGAGCGATGGTTTCAATGGCTGCCCTTTTTTCAGCATTGGGAAAGGGTTGCGCCTCAAAGGGTTAAAAAGATGAAGAACTGTGTACTCTGTTCGGGTGGAGGACTTTACAGTCGGCTCTAATGCGTATTCATGTTACATCTGAAATAAACACGTCGAAAAATTCCAGCTGTTAGATCGACATATCACGCGGTAGGCCAGAACAAAAGGACGCTTACACTTCAGCCATCTCCCGTGTTCACTGTCTTATCCACTTGGCCAAGATGGAATCAACTTTTGAACAAACTGTTTGGCTAAGTCGACGAAGTAATCGTTGTCTTATTGTTGCAAAACCATAGCTGTATTGTTCAAAAAAGGAAACTTTCCATAGGAGAATGGGGCGTAATGCAACTGGCGTAGCTTAGCTGTTTGGTTAAAGACACTGAGCTTTCAATAGTCCAGAGTTCGAAGGTTCTGTAACAGCCATCTACTCGAGGACCTGGTTGGATGTATATCCTTGTCAGCTGTTACTATATACACACACACTTGCACGTGCACGCACACATACACACACTCACACATACACGTACTCACACACACACACACACACACACATACACTTGCAAGTGCACGCACACGCACACACACTTGCACGTGCACGCACACACACAGACATACACAAACACACACACACACACACATACACAAACACAAACAAACACACACACACACACACACACACATACAAACAACAGCTGATAGGGATATGCAGTGGTCCTTTTTTGCTTCCTTGTACGGAGTAAGGTTCTGTAAGAGCCACCTACTCTGGGACCTGGTTGGAAGTATATCCTTGTCAGCTGTTACTCTACACACACACACACACACACACACTTGCACGTGCAGGCACACATACACACACACACAAACATGCACACACAAACACACACACACAAACACACACAAACACACACTAAAAAGTTCGAGTCTGACGAAAAAAAAATCACATACATTGCAATCTAATAATAAATTTTCTGCTACAAGAAAAACGGAAATTTCATCCTTTGATGATCTTTGAAGTTCATTCAGTTGGTAATGAACTGTTATTTTTTTGAATCTGAAGTAGTAATTCTTTCTAAGGTTGGATTGAGAGCATGACGCTCAGCTGTAATTGGGCTCAGAAGCATATCTTAAAAAAGTGACTCAAGTCTCTTCTTCTAATTATGAGAAAATGTATCTATTTTTATTTTAAACAAGAACACCTTGGGTTAATTAGAAAATATTTTTGCTTAAGAAAATTTTCTATCGAGAAATTACAGATATATTCATCGAACACGTCACAGTTTATCTATTAAAGGAGTACACACAGTCATTGTAACTTTCAAAATAATTACAACAGTATGGATGATTTCGATAGGACTGAGTTTAATTGTAATGCTTTAATTACTTGATACTTAGCAGAAATGCATGCAAAAACTGTAAACATATAGGTATTTTCAAAAATACTGTGACAAATGTTTAGGAAAAGCAGGGAATGTAAAAAGAATCCAGAATCGCGTAGCAAACGGGCGTCAAAAAATGTTGATTTCATATACCTGCTTAACCCTTTAACGCGCAGTGTTCCCGCTCTGGGAACACCAAACTATGACGTTTTGACTGTTGCCAGTCACGAAGAATAGATTTGATTTCTATAAAAATAGTTGCGGGTGACATAGCTCCAGGAGAATCCTTTACTTTTTAGCACGTCATTTCCCGTAAAAAAAAAAAATTGTCACGATTATTTTTAACAGCACTGACATCTGCTGAAAAATGGAAGAACGCGAGAACAGCTGAATAGCTCGCCCAATGCTGAAAAAAGGGCAGCGCCTTAAAGGGTTAATAATCACTACACGAGAAGTGCTGGAGTGTTAGTAAAATTTCCTACCATGATTTTTCAAACTTCAGTTCTTTTTTTTTTTTTTTTTTTTTTTTTTTTTTAAACAATATTGAACTGAAATTGACCTTTATAAATAGTATTTCATTTTGAATGCTGCAATTGTTCGAGAATAAATTGTCGTATAAATTGAGAAGGTAATTTAACTAACGCTTCAACACATTTTGTGAAGTGATAATTAACCAGTGTATGAAAGCAGCGTTTTTGATACCACATTACTTTGTGATTCCGAATTCCCATTATGTGTCCTACCACTGTGGCAGCTCGTGATTTGTTTCAGGAAGCTGGAAGTGAATAGTGCCAGTTCAAATCAGAAAAAAATATTACTTATAGAACAACCGATCCCCCGTGCACAAGGGTAAATATTTAAAAAATTTCAAATGGCAAATGATTATTGAAATGGCTTTACGACTTTTGCTGTATTTTACCTGATTATGTTAGTATTAAAAGCCTAATTATGTTACTATTAGAAGTTTGCTCGTTTAATAATGGAAAACCGAATTTCGCCAATACGTTTAATTTTTCTGTAGAATGCGTTTAATTTTTCCTTTAGAATATGCTATTTATAGCTGCTCGTTCATAAATGATCTCTTCATTTTTAAATCAGTTTTAATACATAAAATACATTAACGCATCGAATTTCGTAAATAAAGAAAACACAAAATAACATTTGATTGCAATGAATATAAGATTGCGCAAATAAAAAATGATTTCCCACTGAGCAGATTTCACCAATAGCTATAGTCTAAGAGCCAGCGACCTCCAGACCTTCGTCATAGTATAAAAGCTGAAACTTTCTCTGCGCATACCCCCCCCCCCCCCAACAGAGGTAGGAACAATCGGCCACTATAAAGTTTGGATGATCGTGACTTTGTCAGGTAACAGGTGTATAGAAAAGGTGTATAAAATTGCCGAAAATTTCGTCATTTCATAAAGCTTAATTTTTTTATATGTTCTTCTTCGCAGTACTAGAAATCACTTTATCCCTTGCCAGACACTTTTCCATCTTGGCAAAACCCCGCGAGACAACCTCAAAGTCATGGAAAACTGTTGTGTTCGTAAACTCCCGCGACGAAGTACGTCAAGCTGTCACAAAGTGCCAAGCACATTTCATACTGCTACTTCTGTGTTACGCGCGAACTTTCTTGCAGCGCGCTCGTAATAGAATTACGTTTTTCAAGACTTTGTGGTTGTCTGGCGGGGGTTTGCCACGATGGAAAAGTGTCTGGCAAGGGATAAAGTGATTTCTAGTACTGCGAAGAAGACATATAAAAAAATTAAGCTTTATGAAGTGACGAAATTTTCGGCAATTTTATACACCTTTGCCACCTGTTACCTGACAAAGCCACGATCATCCAAACTTTATAGTGGCCGATTGTTCCTACGTCTGTTGGGGGGATATGCGCAGAGAAAGTTTCAGCTTTTATACTATGACGAAGGTCTGGCGGTCGATGGCTCTTGCTCTACTACCGACTATTGAAATTTCCCTTTTCAGTAGAGAAGAACACCATGCCAGAGGCGAGGCCCGAATACCTGAGTTCTGATGGCAACGCCGGATAAGCCGTTTTGAAGCCAAGTTTAGGAGCGTGTGAATATGATTTTTGTTCTAAATGCCAAATATGCCAACCCTGTAAACGGAGAAAGACGCTAAGTTCAGGGTACTCGAGCCCATCGCCCGCACATGCTTTAAATAGGGGAAAAAAATAACTATCGTTTTTAAAGTGATTTAATTTAATGAGTAGTATTCAAATAGAATTCAATAAAGGTAAATCATTAAAAGAACTTGTCTATACACACATGATAGTAAGAGATTTTGATTGAGTGACTAGGCGGGTTGGGGGAGGAGGGAGGCCATTCTGGCCCCCTAATGACGAGTCGCCGCTTCCCTACCTCCCCTAAAAATTTGTCGCTCTAGATTTAGGACACCCTGAATAAACGCAAAAAGAAAATAATGCCTTTTTTTAGATGTTATTAAAAAGACTTTTGTAATGCAACCCCTCTATTCTCTCTCATACACATTATGGATAATCTATAGAGCCAAACTAAAAATATTACTAATGAATTACTCAATACTGAACAAATATATTTCTGGCATTCGTTACTTCAATACTTGCACAGTTTTACTAGATAACATTTCTCAATGTATGGGCAACCTTAGAAAAGCTTGCAACAAGAGAAAAAGGAATGTTTCATCTATAAATAAAAGAACATACATTTAAATAAAAATAATTTACTCTAATTTAAAATGCTCATATCTTTTACAAATGGGATTTGATTTAGTGAAGCTGGAAACAAACCAGCCAAAACAAATATTCTGGCCATGAACAAATGTGGCTCATTAGCGAGTTCTAACATTTCTTTACAGAAAGTCTTATGCGAAACCTTGGTGTGTCAAGCATTTAGACAAATTTCAGGCAGACTGCTTAAACATACATAATATGTTCTGGGTTCTTGCGACTAAGAATAATGCTGGCAAAATGGTGTTTAGATGAAAGGTTTAGAAGTACTTTTTAGAAAGCAAGAATGTGTGTCGAGCAATTCGTACTTTGTTTAAAATTACCAGAAAGAGGTTCAAGTTTATATGAAGTGTTGATTGTAAACTAAGGAATAATTTGACAAAAATAAGTAAAAGATAAAACAGGTTCTTATATAAAGTAAAAATACTGCCTATTTTGTTCTTGATCATTTCTGAGTTGATTTCAGTTAGGAATTAATATAAAAAATGAAAAAAATGTTTTTGATGGAATGAAGTGTATAAAAAACGTCGCATAAGTGAGGCTGTGGCTGCAGTCCCATCGTGCTGAAACCACATGGCACTTTTCATTTCCATACTCGCATTATACAAAAAATCCTCCTTTGTATACATAAGCGTAAAGTTTTCAAAATTATTGGGGGGGCCGGACCCCACAACCACATATATTCACGTCAGTGGAGTAGCCAGGGGGGGGTATACCCCCCATGAGGAATTTTTTGCCATACAAAGTGTATATTCCTCACTTCCTTATCATACACCAGTACCGTATACATATATGTGAGTTGCAGAAGTCGTACCCCACCCCCTTCCCCATGAAAAATTTATGGCTACGCCACTGATTCACGTACATATAACTTACTCTTAACTGCCAACTAGTACGGAATAGAATTAACCACTTTTTCTACATGATTTTTCGGCTTAAAATATAGCAAAATTTTTGTGCTGCGCGCTCGAGCTGGTTACTATTTTGAAAAAAATAATTAAAAAATATACTGTTTACAAAAAGTGGTTAATTATATTCCGTAGTAGTTGGCAGCTATGACTTGCTATGTATAAGTGTAAATTATTGGAGGCGCCCATAAAGTGGCTCTATGGGTCCATAGAATTCTTCACCTATGTAAGGTAAGTATCCATATTAGTATCTTTCTGCCATG
This sequence comes from Cheiracanthium punctorium, assembly GCA_038373885.1. Classification (NCBI taxonomy): domain Eukaryota; kingdom Metazoa; phylum Arthropoda; class Arachnida; order Araneae; family Cheiracanthiidae; genus Cheiracanthium; species Cheiracanthium punctorium. The sequence goes on from JAWZYV010017516.1 coordinate 744,090, forward strand.
TTATAAGTTAAAAATAGAAGCAAAGAAAAAAATCCAATAGGAAAAAAAAAAACATTTTCGATGAGATAGTGCATTTTAGACACATCTGAACTTTTCTTCATTACATACTTTACATTGCATAATCTGATTTTAATTAACCAGAGCCTGGCGAGGGCAGCTTATTAGTAACATTGTGTGTTACATGGCGTCACAATGAATACTAAATCATGATTGAAACCAAAAGAAGAAAATTTTTAAAAGTAAAGGTTTTTTTAAACGTTTGTAAATGGCGTAAAATACTTTTTTATGTCAGTATAAATTAGTTTTCTGTATTTAGTGATAAATTATTGGGTGGGCTCATCCCCTATTCACAATTTATTGGGGGGGCTCGAGCCCCACGGGCCCATATAACTCTACGCCTATGTTTGTATATATTTTTCCTACACTTAAAGTTTGGCCGTTGAATTCAGGGACCCTGTATACATTATTTTCCACATTATATTGTAAATACATCCAGCTTTATACAAATTATATAATCAAAGAATATATAGAGCACTAAGAGCTCATACCCACTGAGAAACAGAATTCATGAAATGTTTCAATTTTATTGGAAAGTGCTAAAACTAATTTTAAAAATCGGATGTCTACACTACCGGACTTCATAGTTCATCTACTGAATAATACACATTGTTGATATACTTCAGTCAAACTTATTTCATCTGGAACTGATATATGCTCATTATTAACGTTTAGTAATTTCGTGCGAAGTGTAAAAGATATTGTTTGATATGTTGGGTTCAGTTTTTAAAGTGTCTTTTTGTGTGTGCAAAAGTTGGTGTTAGTTTGCCAACACACGCCCAGCTTGGCGACTGTCGGCGAAATTCGGGGCACGGGCCAAACAATGACTGTTTAATAGACTTTTAATGCATGGCCATTGGCGTAGCCAGCGAGGGGCAGGGTGGGGCAGCTGCTCCCCCCTAAAATGAGCTAGTCATAGGGTCTGATTATGACAAACCGGCCATTCTCCGGTTAGACTCCATGTCCTCCCCCCCCCCCTAATGAAAATCCTGGCTACGCCCTTGTGCATGGCCATAAACTTTGATAGATTGAAAGTTTTTTTGGTACAACTGAGTGTGTGTGTGTGTGTAAAGTATCCAGCCGATAGGAATCAAAAGCAAAAGTGCACAATTACATGTTAAAACTGTTCTAAATTTGTTAATTTCAACATTCTACGCAAACTTTCTTCAAGCAGATGGGGGCGGGATAGACTTCGTGTTTATGCTAAAAGGCATAATGTCATTTTGAAAAATTTTTGGCAAGGGGGAGGAGTTAACCCCCCAACAATCGCCCCTTGCGTGAGCCAATGATTCTACGAATAGTCCTTTCTGAGATACGCGAATTAAGTACATACGTTCGTACAGACGTCACTTCAAACGAGTCAAAATAGATTCACGGCAAGTCAAAATGGATCTCATACGAATAAGTGAGCAGATAAATGCGTACGTAAGTTGAGATATCTGGCACAAACTTGTGACGGTAAATTTAGGAATAGTGAAAACCTTTTTTTCCCGTCTGAATACCGAAATTTCTCGCGATCACACTACTTCCTTTAAGGAAGTCAAGGCAATCATGAATCCTTTATTAACATATATCTACCTTAATAACAGCATTTTATAACACATATACATTACTTTAACAATCTAACAGTCGCTCTACACTAGTACTGATTTTCACAAATTCAGTATGTGATAAAAGGCTTTATTCTTGTGTAATAGGAATAAACTTCAATAACCTATGTTAACGACCTCGCTGAAAGTAATTATTTCCTCGTGGTTTCGAAGATAAATGTTGACGAAAATACTCCCAAGCTGCCCGTTTTATCTGGAAACCTTTAATGGCCCCATTTAAAACTGCTCCTAACGATAAGGAAATCAAATTGAAGGAGAGGATCATTCTCCCCTTTTTCTATACGTTTAACCTCTTCAAACCTGACAAAAGTCTCACATCTCAAATTAAAGAGCAATCTAATAATTATCTTTAAAAATCTATTACACTTAGAAAAGACAAATTTAAAGCGTATTTTCAAATAATATTTGAAGGGTCCACGGGAAGAACGATGAGAGTCCAATACAGCTGATTCTCCAAAAAATCGAAAGGCGCACGGGACTTTCCACGTTCTTCCCCAGTAAACTGTATCTTTTGGCTATTTTTTCAGTGTACTCTCATTCGAACATTAATAGTATCGGACATTAATAGTGCCACTATGAAGAACAGAATGCAGTAGAAACCTCAGCATTGACGAAAAGTGGACTCTCATCGTTCTTCCCGTGGACCCTTCATTTCTATAAAAGCCTATTCTTCATCACTGTTTCCTAGTTCTGTGTTTTCATTTCTCACTCTCTCTGTCCAGTAAAAAGTTGTTATTACCGATAAATGAGAAGACTATCAAGACACTTTTAAAGGTAAATGATGTCCTACGAGTTCCTTTCACCAATATGATCCGCCCTTCCATTGGACAGAAATATTTTTGGTTGAACCGCTTCTATTTTTCTTCATAATTTGTACTTTTTCAGACTGTCTAAATATTTATTTTTTGACGAAAATTTCTAATACAAGTAAATCATTTATTCGATCAGTCAATTTCTTGAGTTACTGTTTTCGAAATATAAAATTTCATGTTTGATATAACATTTTTATGTAACAGAGAATTATTTTTCTAATATTCTTATTATTTTTTCACAGAACATACGTTTGTCATTCTTATATTTTATCAAATATTTATTTTTGACTGAACGATGAAATTTCAAATCCATAACATTAATACGATGAGTCAACTTCTTTTAACTCCCATTTACCCGAAACGTAAAATTTGAATGTTTGAAATAACATTACAGAAAATCATTTTCCCTTATGATAATTATTTTGTTGGGGGAAAATATCTTCATTACTCTTATATCTTACGTAAGTATATCGGATCCCCTCTCTCCTACTCACAAAAAAAATAAATTAAAACGTTTTAAAAGGAGAAAAAATAAAAGCGAATTTGGAATATGCAAATACCTAACAGTGAAATGAAATCTCTTAAGAGCAATATTCTGCCCCAGCCCAAGATCGGGGTATCTCTTCTGTGCAGGCCAATAAAAGATGCTTCTTCCACCATGTATTCACTCGTGCATAAACAAAAATACTGTAGATGCAACGAGAGCCATCAATATATTTATCGAACAGAGAAAGTTTCTCTAGCGAGAGCATTCGGAATGAAAGTGAAAAAAAAAAATTACTATCCAGTATTCTTAAAAAGCTGTACAGTGATCCAGTCTTATGATTTTCGATAAATATACACGTATATATTTCAGTCTTGATATATATTTGAAATAGTTTCTTCAGACAAACATAAAAAACTTCTAAATTTTAGAGAGACATGTAAATGTATCTGCCAATATCTGATATTCTGAAAGTCGCAAATTATAGATAGACTGAAATCAGATGTTTAATACAACGTTTTCTCAAATATGTTCCACAGGCAAGGGGTTAATAAAGTGTACAGGTTGATTCAAAAATAATGTGACCGATTTCAGAACGTGATATATTTTTATTGAATTTATTATTTACAAGAATTTATTTGCAAGAAATAATCAATGTCCTTTTCTTTAGCATAGTACACTTTACTTAAACGTTTAGGTCAAGCCAAAAGAGCTCTCCGACCATTTATGGGGGTATTCTTTCAACTACCTCTTTCATTTCTTTAAGCTCTTGAAGTGTTCCTGTTTTTTAAGCATCCCAGTAAAAAATAATCAAAAGAAGCACAGTCAGGAGATGATCGTACCCATTTCTCAGGAGGAAGAAAATTATTTTTTAAAAATCTTTCAGCCGTTTTATATTTGATATACGTATGTTCCCCCCCCCCCCCCAGGGGCGTAGCCAGAAATTTTTCATGGGGGGGTTACGAATACTACAACTCATATATATGTATACGTGTGTGTGATAATGTAGTGCAGAATATACATTTTGTATGGCAAAAAATTCCGCATGGGGGGTTATGACTCCCCTAAACCCCCCTTGGCTACGCCCCTGTCCCCCCCACATGATATACTTGTAGCATAGACTTGGCGGTTTCTCACCAAATATTGGCCATATTGCTCAGCAGACTTTTGAGGATTTATTTTTGGTGCCAAATTGGGGGATATTTCACCATAAAGCTTGGCGACATTTGGCGGGATTTTATTAATTGGGTCTACTAATGTTTATTTTGACGATCACGTGATACTCACGAGGGTAAGCTAAATTTCCCGTGTCAGTTTTGCGAATACATAATTAATCTTTCGAAAAGCATGCAGCTTGAAATAAAATATCTGATATTTCTTTATTATTCACAACATGAAGCATTTATTATGAAAAACTATATTTCATATGTAAGTTCGACATAAGAAATTTGGCTCATACTCTAAATCCGGTAGTGAGCGTGTTTTAAACAATACGATGCAAATATTCATCGCTATGCAATTAAGGGTTAAGCATGAAACTAAAATTTATAAAATAAATTTCTTAAATTTTTACACTCTCATCCTAATTATTTTAATTCCAGAATTTTACATTTTTGCGTTTAAAAAAAGAAAAAGAACAGAATACTTTCCTAAACACTTAGCTAAGAGCAATCTGCTTCACGTTAACTTCAAGACTTTTTTTTTTGCATTACAAATAATGCGTTAAAATTAGCCGTGTCGCATTCTGAGCAAGGGTGGAAAATTTCTTGTTGCCCTCCCCCCTTTCAAACCTCAAATATACATGTCAGTTTCCCGGAGCTGGCGGGATAATAAGCACTTAAAACAGCTCGTATTTCTGTTGGCAGAGTCAGTAAACAACCAGTCTAGGAGCTGGAGTTAAATAGCGAAAATGAAAAGATATCAACTGCTAAATGGTTAAGATTTATTGCTGCCGTTGAAGAGCTCAACATCGTTCGAACTTCACTAGTTTAGCACTTCTGTAAATCATCATTGTTTTTGTTTTTTTTTTCCAACTCAGAACAAAACAAGAAATAAGATGAAGAAAAAGTATAATTGGCGGCATTGGTGTCAGGATAGGGATGCTTGTTAACCCTTCAACGCGCAGTGTTTCAGCTCTGGGAACTCCAAACTCTGACGTTTTGACTGTTGCCAGTCACGAAGAATAGATTTGATTTCTATAAAAATAGTTGCGGGGGGACATAGCTCCACGAGAATCCTTTACTTTTTAGCACGTCATTTCCCGTAAAAAAATTGTCACGATTATTTTTAAGAGCACTGGCATCTGCTGAAAAATGGAAGAACGCGAGAACAGCTGGATAGATTGCCCAATGCTGGAAAAAGGGCAGCCGTTGCCATCGCTCGACTTAACTACCAGCAAGATGACGGACGATCGAAACGTTCATCGCGTGCCACAGATCTAGAGACCCCTTTTTGACGACAGCTGGCTGCATTGGGAAAGGGTTGCGCCTCAAAGGGTTAACGCTTTCCAATAAGGATGAAAAAAGTTTATGATTTCGGTTTATCCGTCCGTGCTCTAACTGCTGTCAATATGCTTAGATCACTACAAAATTTATATATGTTATTTAAATGCATTGCACCATCAGCTCCTTTTAGAGCTCCATTAGGAGTTGCACCATGTACTATATCAGAGCTCCATTACGCTCTACGGCAGACACAGACAAATGCATTTAAATACAGGGTTTTCCAAAAACACTGACCTAAGCTCTTATTCCTTAAATATTGATCATAAAGTGCAAAGTTACATTAAAAAAGAATACAAAATTTTATGATTTTGATTTAAATTCTAAGGAGATTAAATCTGAATAAATACTAAATTTAAATTTTTACATGGACCGGTAAAAAAAAAAAAATTAAAAATCCCAATTAGTAAAATGCACTTCTGATATCAACGAGGTAGCCTTCAATCATAAAAAGTCTCAGGGGTATGAAAATAAATATATGTAAACTTGAATTATTTGTCAACGGCTCTCGATGAGTAAAAATCCCATCGGAAGTTGTGATTTGGTATTCGAAAGATAGGCTATTCAGAAATTAGGAAAGAAAGCAATGATTGCGTAAATGCATACTTTCGCTATTATTGGTGTATGGCCTCTTACAACCTTTATTTAAACATATCTCTGAGCGTTTTAAGATGGAAAGTTAAAGTTATGTACGTCGTTTAGTTAATGTATGGGGTACATTTAAAGGCGTTCAAACGCGTATTGACGTTACATCTGGAGAAAACCGCCCAAAACTCCAGACCATTACTACGAAGACCTCGCGATGAGCCCGAACCCGAAACCTTCACACTTCAGCCATATACCATGTTTAGTGTCTTTCAGCAATATTGAAATTGCTTTATTATTTGAATTCAATTTCTTATGAGTGTTTCTATTGTAAAACAATCGAGCGAAACATTTCAATATTGGTTTGTAATTTGATGATTCATTTTCATCTAAGACTTATTAACGGGTCGTTACTTTTACAATAACTTTTCAGAATATCCAAAAAACATTACGTATACGATGACTGCGTAGAAAAACTTTTACATAAAGCTAAAGTTTTTCAATCCAGCAAATTCTTAGGAATCCATTACTCTCAACAGCAAAACAAATCCAAGAACCCTGAAAGCAGAAAAGTCATGGCGGTAACAAACTCACTCTCTTACGCAAAGTACTTATGGTATCCAAAACATTTTTTGAAATGTTTATATCAAGGTCGACATTCCCATTCTCTACTTCTTAAAATAAGTCGGCAGGGCAAACATGCAATTTTCCGACTTCCTTAAAACCCATTCCCGAAGTTCTTTCTCGGAGTCTTTCGTTAAACAAACAGCGGTAGATAAATTTAACCCTTTTCATTTTCTGCCTTAACCGAATTGCGATTTTGCGGCCCTTTTGAAATGCCCAACGCAAGTGTTCGCAGCCAGGGGTAATGGGTGAGGCGTTTCCCGGTTTTTTAATTTGGAAATGAGCCGAAAAGAGAGTGTGAACTTTATTTGTTTGTCCTATAGACTTTCAGCGACATTTCTTAAGCATTATGAAGTCGTTCCAGATTAGTGGAAAAATATTTGAGTTTCATAATTGAGTATTTAAGTCAGCTGTGGTTTCTGTATGGCAGCGGTTCTCTGCACCCTCCAATATTCCATCAAGATGGAATTATGACGGAATTAAGATGGAATATTGGAGGGTGCAGAGCGTTTGCAAGGGATTTGTGAGAAAAATTGGCATAGAGCAAGTGATAATGCATGCTTTAAAAAATCATCTTATTAATGAGTATGTCATTTTATCTCTCACCCCCTTTATTGAAAATTGTCCGAAAAATGTGTCCCAAAAAAGCGACATAATTTTACATATATTTAAATACTATTAGTTCACAACCAGGGGCGTAGCCAGATATTGGGATATATCCCCACCCCCCGAAATTTTTGGATTAGTGATGAAATTGCGTGTATTTATGCACATATAAGTTCATATCCCCTCCCGAAAATTTTTCCAGGCACATATCCCCCCCCCCCCAAAAATTTTCCTGGCTACGCGCCTGTTCACAACAGCTTTAATCTACTGTTACAATATTTTGTAAGCTGTAGAATAAGCATCACATGTATTTTTTTACATATATTTAAATACCATTAGCTCACTACAGCTTTAATCTATTGTTACAATATTTCGTAAGCTGTAGAATATGCCTCACATCTATTTTTCTATAAATAGGTTACAATCATAAAAATTTCAACATAGGGTTATTAGGCGAAATACACGAAAGATGAGAGATAAAATGACATAGTCAATTTATATCGTTTTAATATGGCAATAATGAAACTAAAAAATTAGGGGGGTTCAGGGGGGAGGACTCCCCCTGACGAGTCTCGAACAGCCGAGCTTTTAATTCTTATTTCTATTCCAACACATCTATTTAAGATTAAAGTGTTTATTCAATTTTTACGAATAGCATCATTTTGTAAAAAGGGCGACTCAGTTTTCATTATTGAAGAATAAAAAAAGGTATGCAGAAGAATGGGAAGGAGGACGCCGTTGTAAGTTATAGTTTCTTGGTGGGGGAGGAAGCAAAATGTTGGAAGGTTCGGAATCTCTCCTTTGAGTGTAGTACCTCAGAACCAGACTAACGTAGGTCACACTTGACTAACTTTTCAGAAGGGCGCCAAAACTGTAAGAAATGAACTCTAGGTCTGGTTGCAGAGCTAATAACTGAATCAGTCAGCCAAAAATTATCGACATTATGTACTACACTTGTATCTACTTAACCCATTAATAGGTATTTCGTTTAGAATCAACGCTCTAACCTGAAAATTGTAATATGGACTTACGTTCGTCTGGTTCTGGGATACTGAATTGCACATTAACTGAAAATCCATACACGTTTTTATAACTTAACTGCTAAGCAAATAAAGTAGTTTAAATAACAACTAACGATTGTTTACATTTCTAAACTGTTTCATTTCTATTGTGTGTTGGTATTTTTAAATTTCTGATCTTAATAAAATCAACGTTTATTTGATATTGCATTATTTATTATATATTTGATCCTACACTTTTTTAAATGATCGTATATTGACTCCAAACTTTCCGGGAATTTTTACCAAAATTCTGAATTTATATTTGCTGGTCAATTTCCGTAAATCAAGGATCAGCTCTAACCTGGAACGGAATTTCTTCTGGAATTTACAGGAATAGAATTCTGTGAATGTATGGGTATAGAGTCCGTGGCCATATTCATGTGGCCATCAGTAGATATATCAGTTTTACTTACCGAACGCGATAACTCTTAACCCTTTAAGGCGCAGTGATCCCGCTCTGGGAACACCCAACTCTGACGTTTTGACTGCTGCCAATCACGAAGAATAGATTTGATTTCTATAAAAATAGTTGCGGGTGACCTGGCTCCACGAGTATCCTTTACTTTTTAGGACGTCATTTCCCGTAAAAAAATGGTCACGATTATTTTTAACAGCACTGACATCTGCTGAAAAATGGAAGAATGCGAAGAACAGCTGGATAGATTGACCAATGCTAAAAAAGGGCAGCCGTTGCCATCGCTCGACTTAACGACCAGCAAGATGGCGGACGATCGAAATGTTCATCGCGTGCCACAGATCTAGAGACCGTTTTTTGACGCAGCTGGCTGTGCCCGGTACAGCCAGCTGTCGTCAAAAAGGGGTCTCTAGACCTGTGGCACGCGATGAACGTTTCGATCGTCCGCCCTCTTGCTGGTCGTTAAGTCGAGCGATGGCAACGGCTGCCCTTTTTTTAGCATTGGGAAAGGGTTGCGCCTCAAAGGGTTAAACGGAGTGTTCGATTGAGCTCAAATTTGGTATATATGTTACGATAAAAGCCCGAAGTCTGGTAAATCCTAGGTTTTACTGGTAAAACCGAGCTTTTACCAAAGTATCTTGGTAAAAGTCCGAAGTGTGGCTTAGTATAATTCCATTTCGGCCTTTTACCAAGCATTTGCGGTAATACCAAGGAATTGCCATCGCCTTCCGCTAAAAGCCCGAAACGGGGATTACTTATGATAGGATTTTCCATTCGCAGATATATTGTGTGTAGTGTGTCTCGTCGTACACCAGAAACTAGTCTACCTCTTGCAAAGAAAATCTTTTAAACATCTAAAAAGATGGTAAAGAATTAAGTGTACGTGAAGTAGTAAAAAAAATTTTCTTTAGTTGGGGGACAAGGGGACTCAGAAAATGCAATTGTTCAAAGTGCTCTGCGAAGATGTATTTGTTCAAATTAGCTGATCTATTTTGTAATTCAAAATGTCATAACAGGCAATCTTTTTTAGCTTGTTGTAAGGAGGATTAAATTAGTAGTTCTAAAGAACATACTGCATATTTCGTATTTTTTAAGTTTCATAATTTTTATTTATTTGTTTTCTTGAATCATCAATTTAATCAATTTTTTAAACGATTTCCAAATTTAGTTTTAAAAATTCATGAAATAGCTTCTGTGATTATCCAGAGAATTTTGCATTAGTTTAGCTTTTCACATGGGATCTTATTTGTAAAAGGCATAACTATTGTATTTTTTAATTTTTATTTCATGTAATTTCTCGAAAAATAATAAGACAGTTCCATCGACATATTCTCAAGTAGTACTCCATTTTCATCACATTTACGATTCATATTATCAATCAAAACATTATAGTGTCTTTTATCCTTTTTGAGACACACTGCATACAATATATCTGCGAACGGAAAATCCTATGCTAAGTAATCTCTCATTTCGGGCTTTTATCAGAAGGCGTTGGTAACTCCGGGGTTTTGCAGCAAAGGCTTGGTAAAAGGCCGAAATGTAATCATACTAAGACACACTTCGGACTTTCACCAAGACACTCTGGTAAAAGCTCAGTTTTACCGGTGAAACCCAGGATTTAGCATACGTTGGGCTTTTACCGTAACATACATACACACACACACACACACACACACACACACACACACACATATATATATATATATATACACACACACACACAGTCGAACTCGCTTATAACGAGCGCTGAGGGACCGGCGATATTTGCTCGTTATACCCGGGTGCAAAATAATCTGGTTCAAGAAAAATCATAAAAATGCATGCACACGTACTCTAGTACACTACCTTATACTTACTTTATTTATTTTTTACTTTTGTACAGTATGAAATAACTTTGTTATTTTACTCCACTTGATGGAAAAAGTCATCACGACATGTTCTCATGATTTATGACTCATTCCTAACGCTCGGCTGACTTCGGAATGTTGAAGAAGTTTTTCCAAGTAAGGATTAGCTAAGCTGGAGAAGTGAAAGTCATTAAAAATTTTAAGAATGAAAAAAAAATATTGCTCGCTATAACAGGGGTTTGCTCGTTAAAAGCAAGTTATTCTCCCATAGACTTAACACTGTACCAACCAAATGTTTCCTATTTTCTCGTTAAATCCGAGCTCGTTATAAGCGAGTTCAACTTTAGATATATATGTAATGTATAAAAAGGTAATTTGGGTTTTACTAGTTTGGGTATTGTTCAAGCGGGTACTTTCACTGTAAGTTTTACTTTCCTGTCATACTTGCCACGCGCGCTCTGGAGCTATGTTTTATTTATTTTGTTATTTGCCAGACATCAGGCCGTCGATTCTGAGTTCTTTAAATGTACACGTGTCCTCACGCCCTTGTAGGCCCGGATGCGGGTCATGTTGGTAAATGTGTGTGGTTCGATCAGAGATAAGAGAGAGGAGGAGTTGTGTCTTCGCAGACCACGTGTTGTGGTAAGCGTAAATACTCCCGCACATCCAAAATCGAGGGACTTCTGCCACTGGAACTGCTTCATGAGTCCACGCTGATTGTTGTACCCGTCTCCCCTCCCCTCTTCTCATTCTAAATTGTAACTTAATTGTAATGTTCAATAAACCATATTACCTGCCTTAACTCTGAGGCCTACTTGAAAAATCTGACGTCTCATATATATATATATCTCTACTTATTATAAAAGGTGTCTGTGTGTGTGTGTGTGTGTGTGTGTGTGTGTGTGTGGTGTGGGTGGGTGTGTCTGTCGGCAGCGTTACGGACAAACGGCTACACCTAGAAACACCAAATTTGGTACTCGGGAAGATGTAAATATGTAGTTGTGCACCTCGAAGCGATTTTTTAAAAATTCGACCTAGATTTTTTTTTATTTTATGTTTTATGCGATTTTTGGCATTTTTTCTCACCTAATTCGTAATAACGGCGGAAATTACGCTCGCAGCAAAACGGCATTTGTATCATCGGATAGAGGAGGAAATTTTCTTTTAAAGACAGTTTGTTCTGAATACGTAACATGATTTACCGATTTTTAGGAATTTTTTTACTAAACATGTGCTTCGCGATTTTTTTTCGTAAAATAATTTTAAAACTGTCGCATCTTGAATTCTATCCGTCATAACTTTTAGATATTTTGACAAATCGTGAAACATTCTTTTCTCCCTCTTTTAAATTAAAAACGAAAAAAATTATGTAAATTAGATGATTTTTTACGAATTTTAATGCAGCCTAATGTTTAGAATTTAATAGCATCAACGCGATCTTACGCCATTCATTATATTGCGATCACGGCACGAGAATTTATGTTCGGTTGTTGCCACAGAAAGGATTAAAAAAAAGGTTTTTTTCAACCAATCGAGTATTTAAATGGGATATCAGAATTTCAATTCGCAAGTGAGGATCTATGACGTCAAATGCTTTAAGATACGTAAAAATTACGCCATAATTTGAACTCATTTATTCCAGCTCTGTTTTCAACACAGGGAGACGATATTTTGATTAAAATTTACTGTAGAAATAAACTAAGAAATTCGCGATTATTATTATTAGAAGTGGTATTTTAATCCGGTGCTTATTTAAAAATTGAAATGTTTTCACGGCGCTGAAAATGTTCATTTTAAAAGTTACAAAGTTCGTTTCAAAGCGCGATATATTAAAATTTTTCTATTTACTATTTTTATTTTTGGCATTTAATTTAGCGTAGGCGTTGCCTAACATACGCATGCAGGTTGCGAGTATAGTTTTATTTTAACGTTGAATTACGTTCCTCCATAAAGGTCCAACACAAAGTTTTAATGATACCGTTTGAAAACAATTATGCGAAATATCGAAATTAACTCCGTCAATCTACCGGGGTATCCTTTACGGCAGTCAAACAGTCACGTCATAAATTAAAAAAAATGCGTGAAATATGTAAACTCTGCAACTCTAACGCCCTGTCACAATTAAAATGGGAATAAGTAGCTCCTCGAGATTACACAGTTTGATATTTTTCAGGAGACCGGACTATGGAGGATATAAAAGATATCGCTATATTAGATACATGGATATTTAAAATGACACCCCTTGGATATTTTCTCCCCACAGTAAGATGAAATGGTTTGCGGCGCTAAATACGCCAATCTTATAAAACTATGTATAAATTAAATATATATGGAGAGTTTCCTTAATGGCAACCATTATGTGAAATGATTATTATTTATGCTAATGCGTAAATTGCAAAGAATCGCCATAGAATCAAAAGATCCCATTGGGGCCAAATAATCTAAGCTGTTTCTTTTAAGGGAGCCTTGAAGAGGGAGAAGCGAGTATAGATAGTATTAATGTACGTAATAGGTAGTATTATTAGATTTGTAAAGATAATATGAATAAATCGCAATGTACCACGTTAATAAATATTTCATGAAATTAAAAGTGTTTATCCTTTTTCAACGGTTGTCTTACAACCAACTAAACGAAAAGTAATTCTAATTTGCGTTAATATATCCCGCAGTAATTTCAACAGAGGAGATTACTTGAACTTTTTTAAAAATGAAATTCTGTTTTGTCACATGCAGATATGATTTTAGTAGTAAAATATTCCCTTCTTCCCGTATGAAGAGCGGGTGCGCAGCTATTTTAAAAACATCTCTTGAAAATAGCATAAATAAATTCAGAAGACCTCAAAACGTGTCAATACACCAAAATCTCGAAGTCGAATTTTTTCATGATTACAATACTTTCCTTATATGGTACATGTTCGGAAAGAAATAAATGGTGCTCCATTTCATGTAGTGTCTTAGTTATTTAATGCTACAACTTGAGCCTAAAAAACAGTATTATGTATAGAAATAAGACATTTTGAAAGCCAGGAGTTCTCTGCAAACCATTAAGCTTTCCACTTTTTTGATAGTGAATGACACTGACGTAGTTTTTTGAGTCATTATACTGCAATGATCAGGTTAGTACTCATAACACAAACTTTACATTAAGAGTCAAATAATTTTGCTCTTTTTTTTTTTTTTTTTTTAATTCCACATCACGAATAATTTCGAATTACACATGTAAGGAAAATTTTCGTTTCCTACCGTGCGAAGAACGGGCACGCAGCTAGTATATATATATATATATATATATTGCAGACTACTCTCTTACGGTGTCCGGTATTGAGTCTGAGCAGTCATCAGTCTTACAACCTGTACTGATTTCGGTGTGAGTAGGATTTATCGTGTTTTTACACGGCTACAAAAAGAATTTTTATACATTACTATTAAGCGTTTCGGAAAGTAGAGAGGAGCAATTTAGATTCCCCCCCCTTCTTTTTTAACGTAAAACTTCTAAATAAATTGCTTGTATTACGGTAGTGGTAACTCTTCCGTGAAAATTTACCAACATATTTTTATTAGTATAGGAATACTTGTGTTGTGGATAGAAAATGTCTAATGGTCCTATTAATTTGGAAAGGGACTGAAGTGTTGCCGTGCCATTTGCCAAGACATTTTCCTCATCTTCATGCATTTCTTTTCTAAACAGAGTAATGTAAGCAAAATTTTTGTATGATTGCACTTATGATTTTTTAAAGTATGTTTTTGATTATAACACTAATAACTGCAATGTGAACTTTGATGGAAAAAATTAAAAAGTAATCCAATTTTTTACTTTCTTGTACAAAGCAAAGGGAGTACTGCAATCGTGAGAATCTTCCGTATTTATAGTTTGATATCCATTTTGAAATCTTTAAATTTACTTTGAAAAGTCATGTTTAAATGCTAGTATGAATATGCGCATGTACGCATGTTCTATCTATTTTGGCATATCGTGAATCCATTTTGTCTGGTTTTCGCTTGACGTCTGTACTTTTGGAAGTAATGTTCTAACTCAAAAGCCAATAGCCGTATTTTGAAGTTTTATATTTAGGATTGTTGTAACATCTAATGTGCAGATCCCTAGTGTGCAGATTTACAACATAGGATTCTGTAAAATAATACAGCACCGTGTGTTGTAAATCCACTCAAAAATGACGTAATGACATTGATAAGCCAATCACGAAGAACCTATGGCAATGATTCAAAACCTATGGCAATGGTTCAAAATGGCAACTGGGACAGTCTACATCACAACGTGTTGGGGTTACGTTTACCCACACTTTGTGCTGTAAAATAATATAGCACTGTGTGCTATAAATCTACTACACAGCATGTGGGTAAACGTAACGCCAACATCACAACGTGTTGGCATTACGTTTACCCACACGTTGTGCTGTAATCATTTTTTCAGTGCATTAAAAGTCTATAGACAGCCATTGTTTCGGCGAGATCCAAAATCTTGCCAACTCTCGTCAGGCTTGTGCTGTTTTGCCGAAATGTTGTCAAATTTGACGCGGTAAATAAATTTCCAACTCAAAACTCAGTTCTGCGATATCTCCCGCATTTGGCAAGAAATCACTGCCTGAACTTCAATGAATTGTAAATGGAAAAAATATTAATTTCGTGCTTCAAAAATGGTTATAATTTAATATTCTTAAAGAGAAGTTATGTGGTGCACATATCAGATTCTTATTCTTTCCATTTCTGGGTTTGTTAGATGTTAGTGAAGCAGAAAATAAATTTTGTTGTTGTTTCATTTGTACATATTGTTGTACATTTGAGTCCATTGAGTACAGTTGAGTTGTACATTTTTATAGTGCAAAAGTAACGCTTCTTGTTGAGTTCATAAAAATGTAAAATCGTTGTTTCTTGAAAGAAGTATTTTCTGAGTTAACGTTTTCTGTCTAAGAATACCCAAAGGAAAAAAAAAGTTTCATTTATTCCACGTATTATATCGTGTATAGCTCGTAGAGATATCATTTATAATACTATCTTTGTATAAAGTAAAAGTCATTGAACACAATTATTTAATTCTCGTTACAATAGGACTACAATTGTTCATCTCATGCGATAAATTAATTTCTGTGTTTATGGCTGACTTTCATCAAAGAAGCTAAATGAATATGCAGCACAAATATGAGCTTGTTACAGAAAAGTTTCACAAAAGATCCTAGAAATTTTAAATAAAATTATTTTTCAAAAACTAGATTTACAAGAGTAAAATATAAAAAAAAACTTGAATGTTTCATAAAAATTGTCTGATATTTTAATTTGAAGAGTCACTCATACAACTGTACATTCAAAACGCAGTTGAAAAAATAATTTACAATACAGTTAAATATTGAACGCTTCTTGTAATAAATATTTATTAAGGAATGTATATTTTCTGAACTCATTGCGTCAAATTAAAGAGTGTTTCCGATGTTGAAAACTTATTTTGCACATCGACCATCTGAAGTGTTGTACTTCAGATGGTCGATGGTAAGCAAAAATGCATTTAACAATAAATGAATAATACCTAATTATAAAAAATATAGTGTACTTTTTATCTAATTTCAATGGCGCTTAATTATGCTATTATAATTAATCGAAAACATGAAAACATCGAAACGATATAAAATGTGCAATTAGTAAATTAAGACACCTGTGTGGAAATGAAAGAAGTTAATCATCCAAATAAAAAGCAATTAGCTATTTGATTAAAAATTTAAATTACTGCAATTATGTTTCATTTAAGAATCTCATCAATTATTGAAAAGTCTGACTAATAAAAATTCTTAACTGTAGACTTGAAATGTACTGCACTGATGTATTTTTTTATCTCTCAGAAATATTTGATAATTAGAGGGCTCACAATTAACAGGTACTATGTATAGAAAATAATCCCCCAAATTGCCTCTTTAATGTGCATAAATATTTAGAAATAACCAGATTTTTAATATTGGTTTTGAATTTACGATTTTATAATTGCTTTTGTGAAGGGAAGCTTAAATACGAAATAATTAATTAGCTGTAAGTACTGCATTTCCATTAAGCATTCACTAATATTTCGTACCTTAAATTTAATTAACCTTCATTCATTACTTGACTAACCCCAGGCTTAATTCAGGCCAACAAACAAATATTTAGAAGCTTATTAAAGCCATTCTTCATTTCGTCGTAAATTTTAATTTATATTATCTTATTAAATCTTTAAATAGATTAATTAAATAGATTAATCAAATAGATTAATTTTCATTCCATTAAATAGATTAATTTTCATTATATTCAACTGAAAAGCAAAGGATATGACTTCCAATGTTAATAAACAAAAACAAACATTCTACAAATTGCAGTATGCAAAAGTTCGTATTTATTTGCTTATTAATAATAAAAAAGAATATAATCGATTGACTCTTTTTTTTAAATGTTTTTGAATGCAATATAATAAATAATCTCGATAATATTTCTCTGTGTTTAAAGATAGACTTATTTATTTTCATATAAATACGTGATGGAATTAACCTCAGTAATAAAAGTATTGTATGATTTTTCTATGAATAAAAACTACTTCCTTCACATTTATTAAATACAAGAAACTGTTGGACATTCCTTCTATATCCACAATTATGTAATTTACATATATAATCTAATTTTATGTATTTTATTCTTTTTTGACATTATTTAAAACTCTTTAAACATCAACTCTTTAAAAATATAAGACAAAATTAGACAGATTATTAAAGAACGACTTTATAAAAAAACTATTTATTGTTTTGCAGGTTCAGGTTCCTATAAGAGGGTTTGCAACTGCTAAAGTTAATGTCGGTCTCCGATATTTGTTAGGCAATCCTGATACTTTACAAATTCCGGCCGAACCGATCGGGTCTGCTAAGATATTAAACACAAGGATAGGTTATAAATGCCCTGAGGTAATTGAACTTGAGTTTTTGATTTATTTACATATTTATATACAATTCATACTACATCAAAATCAAGGCAGCGCGGTAAATCCAATAACTCGTGTATTTATTCCAGTGCCACAGATACTGATTTATCCATATTTTCTGTGGCTTTAAGTTTCATGTTTTCCTTGATTAACTTAATTTCCTTGATTGAAAAGCAATTAATAAAAGTAAATATTTACGCTAAATGAAAGAAAAAGGGGAAAATGAAATTAATATGCGACATTTAGTTCGAAATAAATAACTGATGATTACTAAGTTCATCATGTTAATTAGATAAAAAGCTTGAATGTGCATTCATGAATAGGCTAACATAAATTACTTGACAAAATATTCTGGTTATCAGGTGTTTAAATCATTTTAAAAAATTAAGTATCGTTTTTGTGATTTAGGGAGATCAGTCGGAGTCAAAGGAAAAATTTACGTAGAATGGGAGAGTATTGAAAGTAGAATTGGTGTCATTCTACATATGTGATGCAATTGATTATCTTAGAAGAGAGAAATGGTTTATGAATTACATGAGTTACACCTAAATATCTAACGACTGATTTGGAGCATTTTTAATATGGAAAGTTAGTCGACAGTCAGTAAGTAGTATGGTGAGCGAAGGAGGCCGGTCTGGAGCACACGCGAACAGATGAGAGGGCGATTTACCACATTTATTCAAATACTAGCTGCGTACCCGTTCTCCGCACGGTAGGGAACGAAACTTTTTCTTACATGTATAGTTCGAATTGATTCCAGTGATTTGGGATCTAAAAATAAGCAAAATGATTTGACTCTTGGCGTAAAGTTTACTCATTAGTTATTTGTAAAGTTAGTATAAGTACTGACGTGAGACCATTGTTAATATTACGACGCAAACAACTATGTCGGTGTCATTCGCAATTAGAAAAGAAAAGCGTGACGGTTCGCAGTGAAAATTCCCAATATTCAAAATGTCTCATTTCTGTACATACTCTTTTTTAGATTTAAGTTATGCCATTAATACCTTAGATACTACATGATGTGGAGAACCGTTTTATTTTATAATTAAATAGCTGTGTACCCGCTCTTCGCAAGGCAAGAAGAGAACATTTTCCTAAAATGTGATCATAACTACTTGTGACAAAACAGAATCTCCAAGAAAAAAGAAAGTTCTGTTACAGTCCTTTTCTGTTGAAACTACCGCGGGATATATTAACGCAACGTAGACTTACTTACTATTTTGTTAGCTGTGATGTAATACGGCTGTTGAAAAATGAATAGAAGACTCAGTTTCACAAAATATTTATTAATGCGGTATATTGTGGTTTGATCAATATTGCCTTATCATATCTACTTACTATTAATTATACTATCTTTTACTGATACCAATACAATAGACTGTCGTTTTGCAACCGTTAATGCTTAAGAAACAGTTTAGATATTCGCCACGAATGTAGGCCTATACTCTTTGGTGATTCTTTGCAATTTACGCATTAGCATAAACGATAATCATATTTCAGTTTATGGTTGCCACTAAATCAGCTCTCCATAAATTTTTACGCATAGTTCTTGTCAGATTGGTGTATTTAGCACCAGGGCCCTATTATCGCACGGGCAAATCGGGACTTTGCCCAGGGGCGAAATGGCCCCCAATTTCAAATGTTGTTCTTTTTTTACAAAAAAATTTATGAAAAATAAAAGAAATTTCATACATGGGGGGAGCCCAAAATTCACCAATGCCGGGGCCCCCTGTTGGTCATAATCAGGCCCTGTTTAATACCGCAATATATTTCCTGCTATTCGAAAACGTGACCCGTTTAAAATCTCAATCGAAAATAATGCTGGATAAATTCACTGGTGAAAAAACAGCATTCAATTATTTATCTGGCAACGTAAAGTAAAATATAGAATTATTTCATGCGTGGCGTATGTTTTGCTTGTGAGTCTGTTATTCTGATTGAGTTTCGAAAGAGGTTTTAAACTTATGACATCAAAATCACGCACTTTTCACATGCTCATATGCATTAAAATAACTCAGTTATTTTAAAGTAATTTTTTTTTTCAACTGGCAATTTTAATCATTGTTACTGTCTCCAAGACAACCAAACCGAAAAAATTTTAAGCTGCTGCTACTGAAATGAAAATAATTCTTTACTTAAAAATTCGTAAAAAATCTCCTAATTTATATTTTCCTCTGGTTTTTCTTTTAAAAGAGGGCGAAATGTATGCTCCGTCATTTGACAAAATATAAAAAAGTTATGACGGATAGAATTCAAGATGCAGCAATTTTAAAAATATTTTACGAAAGTCAGCGTCAAATTTAATTTTATTTGAAAAATTCCCAAAAATCTGAAAATTATGTTACACAGTCCGAACAAACAATTTTTAAAAGAAAATTTTCTCCTCTATCCGATGATGTAAATTTCGTTTTCTTGCGAGTGTAATTACCGGCATTATCCGCTCTTATATTAAACGAGGAATGTTTGTGTGTGTGTGTGTGTGTGGGTGGGTGTGTATGTTCGAACGATCTCGAAAACTGCTCTAAGGATTCTTTTTAAATTTCGTACCTGGGGGTTTTTTGGGCCCCTGAAACGATTGAGCTAGGTCAATTGATTGAAAAATCTCTAAAACGCTCAGAATTTAAAATTTAAAATTTTTGGACGGTAGCGCCATCTATTGAGCGTTTGAGAAACACACTTGATGCAATCTTCCTAAAAGGGACGCTCAAATAAGTTTGGGACGGATAAAAAAATACACGCCATCGATATATAATAGTAAAAATTAATTTCGCAAACAAATAAAATAAATGGAACTTGATATTCAGTACACAGACAAATAAATATTTTAGAAACTAGATATATTACACCATTCAGCTACATAAATTTGTTTAGAATTAAAAAGTTATTTTTATTTCAAAATATCGTCCTGGCAACTAGCGAAAGAAAAAGAGAAAAGAGTCTTCGTTGCCATCCCCGCAAGCACCTTGATGTAATATACGTAAATAATTTAATTATTCTTAATTCATAGTTATTAAAACAAAACTATTCGTAAATCTTATGTGAAAAATTGCCTGAATTTATTACAATTATCCTTTTGTAACTAACGTAAAGCTAAATGTATTTTCGCGTATATACTAAAACAATAAATATTTTTCATGTATTTTATTGATCCATATGATGCGAATTTCAAAAGTGCATAAAAGTTTCAGCTTAGCCGAATAATTTAAATGAAAATGACACCCTTTTCAGTCATTCACAGTAAGAAAAAATCTGATGTGTCCAACACATGACTTCCTTGCACGTCCATTAGATCAAAAATATTTTCGATGCACTTCCTCTAAATTTATTTGTTTGAAAGAGATAAAATGTCAATAATAGTAAGGTTTAGCGATTTCTAGCCAAATATTTCGATATCGCCAAGCTGAGTTCAATTTGAAAGATTTCCTTCTGACTCTTTATTTGGCGATATTTCACCAAAAGCCGACAAACTTGAGATAGTCAGCGAGATTTTGGGGATAGCCAAAGTAGTCATTGACCACAGACTTTCAATGAATTGAATGCATCCATACACCTCAATGTATTTAAAGTCATTTGGCTCACCCTGTAAATAAATTCTCAGTCGATTGCTGTCAAAAAAGATATTGAAAACAGTTAGATATTACAATAGTTCTAAATACAAAGTTAAAAAATCTACGGGTTAAAGTTTTAGAGTTATACAAATTGGAAATAATTTTTGGCGCCAAATTTGGCGATATTTCGGCGAAACTCGTTAATGTCGAAGACATTTGGCGAGATTTTAAGCATGAACCAAACAATGACAGATTATCGCCAAATTTGGCGATATTCCGCCAAAACTCGCCAAGAATGATAACAAATGGCGATACTTTGGGCATGGACCAAATGACTGACTATCGCCAAATTTGGCGATATTTCACCAAAACTCGCCAAGGTCGAGGACAGACGGCGAGATTTTGGGCATGTACCAAACAATGACTGTATTATATTGAAGATGTCCATAGACATTAAGGTACCGAAATTCTTTTCGGTGGTCCTGTAAATAAACTCTCCAGTAGATTGGAACCAAAAATCGAGATGCACAACTAGATGTTACAACATTCTTATATATGAAATTTCATAATAGTTTTTGAGATTTGAGAGTTAAATATGCACACACATACACCAAAAGTCGCCAAGCTTGGCGACTTTTGGCATAGTTCTTGAGGGAGGCACGTGACCGTGGTCGGACCATTACCTAACTTATGTGGTAGGACGGTATTGTGCTTGAAATGGATGAATGCCCCTAAAATTGCTATTGACCGTAATGTATTGGAAATCTTTTGAGTGTTCCTGTAGCAGAACTATAAATGAAAAAGACACTTTTTTAAATGGAGAAATTCATTTTCTAACTCTTTACAGCATATATCACTTCTGAGTCGTTTGAAATAGCCCAATACCTCTAAAAAACGCTTTGATGAATTTCGGGCCATAGAGCGTAATGTATTTCGAATCTTTTGGGCGGTCCTGTAGATAAACTATCCAGTCGAATGGAACCAAAAGGGGAGGTGCACAACTAGATGTTACAACTATCCAAAATATGAAGTTTCGACATTCTACGCCTAATAGCTTTTGAGTTAGGCGAGTTTAATGAATTTCGGCCCATAGAGCATAATGTATTTCGAATCTTTTGGGCGGTCCTGTACATAAACTATCCATTCGATTGCCACCAAAAGGGGAGGTGCACAACTAGATCATAGAACAATCCTAAATATCAAATCTCAACATTCTACGACCATTAGTTTTTGAGATATTCGAGTTACATACATACGTACGTACGTACGTACGTACGTACAGACGGCATGGAAAAACTGGCCACAGTAGACTCGCCACTGGTCAAAATGAGTTGCAGACGCGTTAATATGATCGTGCATGCTAGCCTACGATGAGATGCATCGAAAAATTTTTTTAAATTAAATTTAGAGGTAGTCAAAATCGGTTTTTATGTCGAAATTTGGCCCCCAAAATTTTTCGGGATCACATTACTTCCTTATACTACGTACAAGGAAGTAAAAAGATCCTGTGACGTAACATGAAAATTCCATTTTTTTTTTTTTAATGGGTCAACCGTTTATAATGAAACGATGTTCGAAACTCCGATGAAAAAATGATACGATCGATTCCTAAATTGGGCTCGCAGCCGATATTCAAATTAATTTTGCAGATGATCAGCCATCAGTTTAGTTTTCATTCACTGCAGTTGATGATTTCAACTCATTTATTTTATCATCGTATGGACAACTTTTTAACCCTTTGAGGCGCAACCCTTTCCCAATGCTGAAAAAAGGGCAGCCGTTGCCATCGTTCGACTTAACTACCAGCAAGATGGCGGACGATCCAAACGTTCATCGCGTGCAACAGATCAAGAGACCCTTTTTTGACGACAGCTGGATGTGCCCGCGCACAGCCAGCTGCGTCAAAAAGGGTCTCTCAAACTGTGGCATGCGATGAACGTTTCGATCGTCCGCCATCTTTCTGGTAGTTAAGTCGAGCGATGGCAACGGCTGCCCTTTTTTCAGAATTGGGTAATCTATCCAGCTGGTGTCGCATTCTTCCATTTTTCAGCAGATGTCAGTGCTGTTAAAAAGAACCGTGACCATTTTTTACGGGAAATGACGTGCTAAAAAGTAAAGGATTCTCGTGGAGCTATGTCACCCTCAACTGTTTTTATAGAAATCAAATCTAGTCTTCGTGACTGGCAACAGTCAAAACGTCAGAGTTGGGTGTTCCCAGAGCGGGATCACTGCGCGTTAAAGGGTTAAAAGTTGCGGGCAGAACTTTACGATAGTGGCCTCCTGGGCCTGACTTCAGGATGTTAGCGAAATCGCGGGCCGTATAATTCGGATTAAGTTTGAATGTTTTATATAGGTTTTATACAGGGTTTTGACTTGTTCTGAGGGCTGGTCCAAAAGCCATGGCGGGCCTCATCCGGCCGCAGGCTGGGAGTTGTCCATATGTGGAAGCAGTAAATTGGGAGGCTGAAATCTGGTTACTAAGATTTTTTCTAATAAATTTTCAATTCTTATTTAGACGTGGATTAGGCTGTGTTGTTTTGTGTTGTGTACTATCATTAAACTGAAAGATAAAGCCCTTTGTGGAGACAATTGTAGCGGGCGATAGAATGTCTACACTCAGAATATTTAATATTTACCCACTTAAAATCAAATAACTTCATATTCAATTTTTATTATACATGGAAATTCGAATTGTATAATCTGCAGAAACATTTCGTATTCGAAACATTTCGTTTGGTATCAACATCCTCTCCTATATCCATGCTTAATGCATAGAAAACCGTTTTATTTTTGAAAAAAAGTTAAACTGAGTAGTAATTTAGAAAAGCTATCTTAAGCGAATTGGAATCGTAATTTTTCCTCCAAAGCCTGATAACCGTGACTTCAATGTAACGTCAATGTCACTTGCAATAGATAATTCTGACACTCAAATGATTAGCTTTTTTTATTCTCTTAAATGAAATAGAGCTAAAAATAAAAAAACGCTTAAAAATCAGGGAACGGGTGGATTATCAGATTTTTTCTTTCTTTTTTTCTTTCTTCTTTTTCTTTCTTTTATTTTTTACATAATTATGATAATTTTCAGGCTGATCGCACCAACGAACCGTGTAAATTTTAAGTTATTAGACAATACATTTTTAATCTGTTTGGATGGTAAAAGTTTTTTTGAGTGGTTGAACTGGAATTGTGACAGAGTCAGGGATCAGCGTAACTATATAGGAGCGATGTATTTTTGATTTATTCGAGGTTAGAAGTCCATTTTCTTCAGTCCATCCGTTTGTTCTATTATTGTCAACGTTTAAGTAGTTGTTAGGGTTATTATAAAAGAATATTTTTGATCTATTCTGTTTTGATTTCATGATTTCGAAGTGTCCTTTTGTACTAATAATTTAAATTGCGTTACACTTTTTATTTTCTTAAGCGTGAGTTTATAAAATAAAATTATGTTTAAAGCATATTTATGTAAGATTATACTTTTATGGCATCTATATTTATGTATCTATAAGATTGAATTTACGTTTGTAGAATTTGTTTATGCATGATGTATTTTCTTTGAATTAGAAAAAAAATAAGTATTTTATGTTTGAATTGAAGCACTATAGAGAAATTTACAATTTCAATCGTAAAGAATTATCATCATAAAGACGTAAATGCATGAAAGTGTAGCTCAAAAACGAGCTGTGGAAACATGATCACCGACAGCAGCACTTAGCCCAAATGTGTGAACGTGCAGTTCAAACACAAGCAGATGAAACAGATGATTAGTATTTGGAAGGAGAACGACATGGAACAGCTAGACGTCGACAAATACTTCGGATAAACAGTCTAAGTATCTACAAAGCTGCCACAAATATGGGTACTTATTATCATAACTTTTTAACATGGATTGCATTCACCCTGGAGCTTTGCATTTTTCTGAAGAGTAAAAACAAAAATTAACCGAAACCATTTTGGGGACTGTAAGATTGATGTAGGACATTCCGAATTTCCTAATGAATTGGTGTGGTTGTTTCTTCGATGTCACCCACATTTCAAAGAATTCGAAATTTGAAAGCATACTTTACAATGGCTTTGTTCACAGTATATGACGAGTGAAACTATTAACGATTTTGGTGTGTACTGCTATGTTGCGAACAGTGTATAACAGACTTGATGAATTTTTTTTTTATAAACTCATTCATCTGACAGTTCAAGCAACTCAAATTCTTGATGCTGAATTTGAACGTCCTCAATATGGACAGATATTTCTGAAGTAATGAAGACGCTGTTAGTGAATGCATCGCCCAAGATCTTCGCTGATACCCTCGTTGATCTGCTACAGAAGGAAAGGAGGCACCTTACGTTAAACTACTTTTTCCTGAACTCTGATGGCACCGACTATCGAATATTTAGAATCCCTCTTCAAAACAAAGTATATGCCATTGTAACATTGAATGTCGACCAAAGTTTACCTGATAATGTATGAGTGATCCGACAGCGATGAAAATCGTTGGCAACCATGAAGATTCTTGATACGTGCCAAGGCATTTACGTATTCATTATTTTACACTTAAGGAGCCTTTAGATTCTGAGCATGGCTCGGTAACCTGGTACTTACATATTAAGCGAGAAAAATCGCTAAAAATCGGACAAAACATAAAATAAAACATTTTCTAATTCGAATTTCGAAAAAATCGCTCCGAGGCGTGTTAGGATCTGTCCTTGTGAAGCCGTATGCAAAATTCGGTAGGTCTACGACCCACCGTCTCGGCGCAATGCGATCCAGAGACGCGCGCAAAAAGATCGGTGGTCACAAACTTGCCTACAAACCTACATAGCTACATACAATGTTTACTCTCGGATTTTATTATATAAGATTCATTGAAGAGGCCATGATTAATGAAGAACATGCAAAGGTTACGATGAGGAAGACAGATGAAACTCTCTTAAAATATCTGTGTGTGTCTAGTTGAGTCTGTTGGCTTACTGCTAACAGACGGCGATGTACCGAAATTTTGTATACGCCGCTGTCATAGAAATATCGATGACACTCTCACTGTTTAACCCTTTAACGCGCAGTGTTCCCGCTCTGGGAACGCCAAACTCGTGACGTTTTGACTGTTGCCAGTCACGAAGAATAGATTTGATTTCTATAAAAATAGTTGCGGGTGACATAGCTCCACGAGAATCCTTTACTTTTGAGCACGTCATTTCCCGTAAAAAAATTGCCACGATTATTTCTAACAGCACTAACATCTGCTGAAAAAGGGAAGAATGCGAGAACAGCTGGATAGATTGTCCAATGCTGAAAAAAGGGCAGCCGTTGCCATCACTCGACTTAACTACCAGAAAGATGGCGGACGATCGAAACGTTCATCGACAGCTGTCGTCAAAAAAGCGTCTCTAGATCTATGGCACGCGATGAACGTTTCGATCGTCCGCCATCTTTCTGATAGTTAAGTCGAGCGATGGCAACGGCTGCCCTTTTCTCAGCATTGGGAAACGGTTTCGCCTAAAAGGGTTAAAAAAGGAATATGCTACTACAAACCCTCGTTTTCTCACGGAGGATGAAATGAATAAAAGTTTTTTATGTGTGACACGGTAATAGAGCTATTGCTGATTATCATCTTCAAGACAAGTAGCACGCCGTTATAAAAGCCAAGAGCGTATTTCAATATAAGGATTATAAGCCGATTTGGCGGTAGATTTGAGATAGACAGGCAAAAAGGGAAGCCATACTTTTTAAAATAACATTAAATACGAATTAATAATATTATGGAATACCCTTTTACAAAAATTTATTAGCTTCCGTTTAAAATGCAGAACGACATTAATATGAAGCGGTTATTCCTTATTGAACATTGTACCCGAATCACTTTGTATGCACCAGTAAAATATCTACGAATGCTTCGTATACCATTTCGTTGAAAAATACTCTGTTCTAAACCTTAATGAAATGTTTTATTTTGTTTTGTTTGAAATAGCATATTGAGATGCATTTATGAACTCCTGTGCAATTTTAAACTTTTCATATGCTTTTATAAGTAAAGAATACGATTAAATAAATATTTTAAAAGCCTTAAATAAATATCGTGACAACCAAGGCCAAGTTATGGCAGTTACAGTGCGGTTGGAGATACGAATAGACCACACTTTGAAAATCGCGTAAATAAAATCCACTGAAACAGATGTTACTTTCGTCAGCATGAAAGCAAGTTACATAGAAATAAAATTAAAATTGCCTAAACAGTAAATACCTCTTTAACAGTCCTAGGATTTTGCTTTAAAGACGTTCATTTCAGCTCTAGCACATAGCAATTATATTCAGATTTGCAACCTCCTCCAAACGAACACGATTGTTTAAGTAGCAATATTTTACCCTCTCAAGCATTGCTTTATAGAAAGAGAGAGCTAACTATTTGAGAGTCAACACCCATTTCCCCCCCCTCCCCCCTTAGCAACCTCCCACTTCTAGCGTGGGATGGACGCGTCAGAGGTTGCTTAAATACATTTTCTTTGAATTGCATCTCGGGGCAAAGATCTGGTATGCAAAGATTGTTCCATCCGGTTCGATGGAAAAATAGCAGTTATATTTTGTTAATGGTTAGTTAAGATAAATGCTCTGAAATAAGTCTGATCAGCTCTTTTCGTGAAAAAAAAATCAATATATTGTACATATTACTCGCTAAAAATTAGTTGAAATTATGTACTAGTGTATTTTATGATCGAATTGCTTCGGAAACTTAACAGTTATTTTCAGTAAAGCTTTGCAGAAATATAAATACCATTGTTGAAAACGGTTCCGCCGTGGCTCAATTGGTTGAAGTTTGGCTCCATTAAGAACACCGAAAGTGAAACAACGCCGACCTGTCCTCGCTTGGGAGGGTGACGATCTCTCGTGACTGGACTGCTGCTGGACCGTGTACACTAAGGGAATCTAGTACACGTAAAATGTGACGAGGTTCCAATGTCCTTCATGTTGGAACGATACTTATAGGGGTAAAAAACCATCTACTGGTCTGTTATCTGGAATTGGTTCGAAATTAAAGTGCCCCCGAGCTAAATCGGTCTTCACTTTGGCTTAATAAAGTGAAAGCAGTGTAATTTCGTCCATCTTCTTTCTGGAACTACCGCCGATAAGTGGTTAGCTATAGGGCACTAGAAGCAACAAGAACATAGTTTAGTACCTCCTGAATGGCTGAGATGTAAAATTTGCTCTCTCACGAGGTGTCTTTTACCCACTGGGAGTGGGGCTCAATGAATCGGAAAACGCCCAATTTTGCTCATCCTCTTTCGATAACGGAGGATTTGGCGATAAGTGGTTAGCTATAGGGCACTAGAAGCAACAAGAACATAGTTTAGTACCTCCTGAATGGCTGAGATGTAAAATTTGCTCTCTCACGAGGTGTCTTTTACCCACTGGGAGTGGGGCTCAATGAATTGGAAAACGCCCAATTTTGCTCATCCTCTTTCGATAACGGAGGATCTGGCGTCGCTTTTTGGTAAGCCAGAGTGCATCAGCCACAACAACATCAAATGGAAATTTAAAACAACTATCGTATATTCAAGCAAATGCTTCAAAATTATGCTAAAAATGCAATATTTAGCGTAATTCTCGTATTTATATAGCAGAATTTGTCTCTGGTGCTTTCCACGTTTCAAAAAATTTTCCAACTGAAAATTCCAAAATCGTTCACTTTATATTGTTTCATAGACCCTATTAAATACATGTGAGGTTAGGTGTACAGATGTACCCATTCCTGCATCGGTGTTTTCCTGTAATTTCCCACAGTAGAGTGGCGCTGCAATCGCGTGGATGTCTAACCGCGAAGACGAGCTGATGTATAGAAAACAGGTCTTGTGTGGGACAGTCTTTTAATTAAATCTATGAGAAAAAGAAGAATTAAACCCACCTCCATAAAATTATGTACAATTAGCTCTGTTAATGTATAATAGTCAGTACTACGTCTTGTGCTCATTTAATCATTTATTTATCATTTAAACCTCTAAAGTTCCTATCACTTAAGTTTCTAAAAGCCTCTAGACGAACGAGCCATCACATATATAATATTTCACCACATGCAATGAAAAGCAGGAATTACTAACTGAGGAGACACTAGTTCTAAGACACTAAGTCCGAACTGTGCAGAACTCCTCAATTCGCAGTTGATAGGCATATATCAAAGGCAGAAGACAATCAAAACATGATTCAAAATCTGGTGAAAAAAAAGAGGGGTCGAATCTGTTTATAAATTAACCACTGAATATGACAAAATAAGTTTTTTTTAGCAGCTTGGATGACGTACGGATAGCATATTCAGCCGAACGTAATGCTTCACTGGAACATACTTGAAGTAGCTGTTTCACTTTTACATATAGAAATAAAGCATTAGTATGACACATGGCTGACAAACAGGAGTGTCACAGTGTGGCACGATGTAGTGTTAACAGCGGAAAGCGAAGAGATCTTGAAAAAGCAAAAAAACTGAAAAAAAAAAATATCGCCTTCGGGAACTTTGTCAAATTTCGTAAGAACACTATTCACTCGTACATTATAAAATAGCGCCGAAAGGCGACTTGCAAAATTTCTCAATGTTTAAGATTTTTTTCTGAAGGTTTCGTAACTGATGGAATTTTATCGTTTACTTCAATGTTTAGTACAACTTGTGGAGAAATTAATAAGAAATTTTAAGTTCTTGACATAGTTTATTTGCATTTATGTAAAAGTACATGGTTTTTTCGAATACAGTCTCAAGCCACAGCCCAACGCTAAAGCAATTTATTAAAACCAGCGATATTTATTTTGACGTATTTTCAGGCTATAATTATGGGATTAGAATTTATTTTCAGATGAGCTGCATCATATTTTAGTTTAGACCACGAAAAACATCCAAATCTTCGTGATGTTAAGAAGTATTGAGAAGGAAGAAAAAAAAAAGCCATCGAGACTACATATTAGAAAAATCCCCTGCTTTAATTTTCTTTTACATTCGATACCGACATAAATGTTTCGGTATGAAAAATACTGTCATTTTCAAGTACTCTCCTTTAAAATAGCGCAATACTTTTTTCAAGACCTTTCTGAAGGTACAAAGTTATAAAAAATGTCTGTATAAATTTCACGATAAATCTTATTTGGTTTTTACAATGTATGTGCATTTTAATGGTGTAAGAAAGTGGTGTTTTTCGTAAGTTTTAGGAAATAAAAATGAATTAAAATAACTTATGGACAGCTCATAATTTTTTTACAGTGACATTTCGTTTTTGAAGAAATTGTATTTAGCTATAATTATCGCCAATTATAGCTAAACGTACCGATAAAAACATTACGAGCATATAATTTATATATTACAAGTTATCATTATGGAGGATTAAAATGAATTCAAGTAACTTATAAAATAGTCATATTTGCACTAGTGTTATTAGTCGGTTATTTTATTAATGTCCTATAGCAGGTATGGACAACCTTTGAAAAGTTCCGGTCCAAATTTTAGCATGTTAACGAAGTCGCGAGCTTAATAATTGGGATTTGTATGGGATTTTGAACGGTTTATATGGGTTTTATACAGGCTTTTGATATGTTTCGGGAGCCGGTAGTTGCCCACATGTGCTCTATAGTTAACCGCGTAGGAGAGACAGATCCTCCTTAACCCTTTGAGGCGCAACCCTTTCCGAATGCTGAAAAAGGGACAGCCATTGCCATCGCTCGACTTAACTACCAGCAAGATGGCGGACGATCGAAACGTTCATCGCGTGCCACAGATCTAGAGACCCTTTTTGACGCAGCTGGCTGTGCGCGCACAGGCAACGGCTGCCCTTTTTTCAGCACTGTGCAATCTATCCAGCTGTTCTCGCATTCTTCCATTTTTCAGCCGATGTCAGTGCTGTTAAAAATAATCGTGACAATTTTTTTACGGGAAATGACGTGCTAAAAAGTAAAGGATTCTCGTGGAGCTTGTCACCCACAACTATTTTTATAGAAATCAAATCTATTCTTCGTGACTGGCAACAGTCAAAACGTCAGAGTTTGGTGTTCCCAGAGCGGGAACCCTGCACGTTAAAGGGTTAAAGGAAAGTGAGCAGCTTCCATTCTTTTCAGCTACTGTGGGAAGACTGGTTGAGCTTGAGGTCTCCTAATTTTACGTTCATTCCAGAGGAGAGACCTACATCTAGAGTTGTTGTGTTGTGTTGTGGTAAAGCTACGCAAGGGCTAGCTGCCAGAGATGGGGGGGGGCTTGATCAGACAACATTTCAAGGGATTCTAACACGTACTTATGTGACATCCGGTGAAAACCAGCCAAAAATTACAGACCGTTAGATCGACGCCTGCGCAGTAGACCACTGGAACTCTATATTTCAACTGATTACAATTTTGAGTGTCTTATTCACTCGACTATGGTGGGCCTAGCACTTAGAGAATAACACCATTAGAGGTATCATTTGAACATGGTGGAATGGGACCACAGATTTTACGTGCACCAGCCCCTTTCAGCGCGCACAGTCCCAGAAGCAGTCCAAGCGAGAGAGATTGTCTCCCTCACAAAGGCTGACCAAAGTCGGCGCTGCTTTACTTTAGGTGCTCTTATCGGAACTGATTTTAAGCAGAATAGATCAATGCGGAAAGTCAAAACTTGCAATGAGAAGAGAGTTCATTTTTTTATATTTTTCTCATTTTTACAAGATATATTTGAGAAACTCTTGAAACTTCTCCTACATCAGAAACTGTTTCCACCTAAACACAAATAGTGATCAAAATTTAATTCTATAAGCATCGTGTTTTGTTACTTTTATATTTGATAAATGCAAACAACAGATAGTGCATTTTTAATCCACTCTTTTTGTCTGAGATATAGCAAAGCTTTGAATATTCTCATAAGGGTGAACTCTTCTCAGTGCACAAAGCAAAGTTTGCTTTTCTCGAAAGAAAGCTCAAGTCTCCGAATGTTTTCACGAAACTTTTGAGAATCATTGAGCTCTGCTCGAGCCACTGAAAAGGATTCCATTTCTGTTACATGGATTAAAAAAAGAAACATCGCCTTTTCAACTCGTTTCTTCAAAGCTTTAAAATGCAAGGGAGGGGGGGGGGGTAAGAAAAAGATGACTCTTGTTGCTTTTACGCAGTGAAGGAATGCAAAAGTTTTGGCATAGAAAAAAAAAAAAAAGGAAAGCAAGGAATTGGTTTGACTTTGAAATATTGTATAAAACTGTGCCCTTTTCTTCAAATAAAAGCTAAAACAAACTGAATAGCTATCATGTATTTTTTTTTCAAGAAATCTCTTTAGACCATATATTAACAAGACTAGAATACATCTATTTCAGTTTTTATTCTAGCTTTCTGAGATGATGTTAGGACTTTCGTTCTTTATAAATTCTATATATAAGCAAGAAACAGTGGGTGATTTTAACATTTTTGCATCCAGAGCTCTTTTCAAATTTTGTGAGCCTATATAAAGTTGAAAGACTGTGGTGATAGGAATGTATAACTGATTTTTTTGGCCTATTTCTGTATGTAGTGCCCAGGGTAGGGTCCTCAACTTCCTATGTGAAAAGCAGACCAGGTTAAAACGTTGTTTTGATTTATACTTTATAAAATCTTTCACGAATGCAAAAATATTTAGTAAGGGTTATTCTATTAGAAATGGTCCTTACATCAGAGATGAATAGTCGAAATATTTTTTGATACATTCGCTTGTTGAAACCGTGTTACTGTTGTTCACTTCAAACGTTACTCAGGAGCAACCTTTGAACAAAAACCCGAATGAAAATTTCATAAAAAAATTTGTTAAATAAGTTTTGATTTTAGGCAGTATTGCTAAAATTTTACTGTAAGATCATATATCATTCGGAAACACTGTATTTAATGTTAATTATTTGCATTTTTGTGAGTTGATCGAATAAATTTTTTTTGTTTATTTTAACCTCAAAATGGTGGTCGATTTTCTTTTTATTACTTTAATTTCAAATATTCCTATGTTACATGTTCAAAAAAGAAAAGGAATAGCGACATGAAATCAGGTTAAGATGGCCATATTAGTTTATGCTGTTTTTCATTCAATTAATGCCTGACTATTACTGTTTCGTATATCAAACAAGTAAACAGAGTAACCAAAAAACTCGTCACTCATTTTTTATGATCTTTTTTCCCCCCTTAAATTGTAATTACCGAAAACATTCACTAATAAATCTAAAAAAGTAAACTGTTAAAGTAAACGACTCTAATGCTCAAATTTAAGATTGTTTGAACTTTGTAAAACTGGTTGTTTTTGTTTTCAAATGTCATCAATGAAAGCTATTAGTGAGTTTCGAAGAGGGCAGATTGTGACTATGCAACAAAATGGCTTCAAAGTATCTTAGACATTTCAAATAAATTTCAAATATCAAACAGGGGCGTAAAAAAGATATATAAAATATATTTAACTGAAGGTAACCCAAGAGCTCCAATATCAAAGGGGCATAAACCCAAAAAAATGACCAAACTGAAGCGAATTTTTAAAAAAGCAGGCAAGGGAAAGCAGACGATTGAAAACGCTACAAATTATGAAAGAATTAAATTTGAACTCAGAAACAAAGGCGAGTAAATGCTAACACAAAGCAAACGGTGGAAGCACCAAATATTAATTGAAGTGACAAGCCATTTGACCGATATGTTTACTACAGAACAGCTGTTGCTACGCGTGGCAACTGGCCAGAAGATAGTTTTAAATTTTTACGCGTTGTATAAAAATTGGAGAAATATTTGCGCACAAAGCATCAGACATTTACCACATATCTCTAGAGACGCTTGAGACAAGGTACAAAACTGGCAGTGATGTTAAAGGGTTGATCGTTCCAACAGCAATGCTTGAGTATACAAATGAAAAAAAAACCCATTTCTAGTCATTAATACGATGCACTAAAGAAATATGAGAAGGCTCGTTTTTGAGTTTGTGGAACAGTCGAAGATAAAACACTTTAATAAAAGCAAGGAAAAGGCAGGTTATGGTTCGCTTTTTTTCCCTCGCAAAGAAACCTTGATAATTTTTCAAAGTCTAAAAGATTGTTACTAGTTCAGTGTCAGGGAGTGAACCGAGACGAAGTATATATAAACGCTTACTTATAAAAATACTTATTGTGGAAAAAACTTTAAAATGATTTAATATTTAAATATAGTTGTGTATTAAGCATGCTATTGTATGCGTATATTGAAATAATAACTTATACATAGTAAAATGAATAGGAAAAGGGAAGAGAAAAGGCAAAGGCCGATCGCCGCAAGATATGCCAATCGGGCTTTTTTTATACACTTTATACAAAGGGCATTCCATAAAAACTGAGAATAAAATCATAAAAAATCAAGAAATATATTTACAGCAAAAAATACATCATTCTTTTTCAAAATACCTTCCGTCAGATGATATGCAACGGTCCCATCGTTCAACTCACTTTTCAAAACAAGTAGAGAAGCCCTTTTCTGGAAGCTGCTTCAAAGAACCCTCCCCTGCTGAAATAACTTCAGAATCTGTGTTAAATTTTCTGCACGGAGCTTCTCCTTCAACGTCAGAAACAGCCAGAAATCGCATGGTGCGAGATCTGGACTGTAAAGGGGGATGTGGCATGATTTTAATATTGCATTTACTAAGATATTGCTGAACAGAAGTAACTCGTAGAAGAAGTTCGATCATTCACAACACTCTTTGTTCGCCCAGGCCTAGGAGCCAGTTCTGCAGACAAACGGCCTTTCTTGAAATCACCATGCCATTTAAAAATCGTAGATTCACCAAAACATTTGTCTTTGTAAGCTTCTTTCATTAACTTAACTGTTTCTGGAGCTGTTTTGCCCAAACGATAGCAAAATTTTATGGCACAACGCATTTCGTTTTTTACTCTGAATCACTCATCTCCATTTCTGAAGGGCAAATGAAGCAGTTCTTTAAACAAGGATGGAACAAGGAAAATAAAATCGTCTACTTCGTTTAGAATTTTCTATAAACCTACAGTTAACAGTTTGAAAAAATCACCTGCACTTCTATTTTTTAGTTTTGCGGTGTTGTCATTACGTAAAAAAATAACTCTCAGTTTTTATGGAATGCCCTTTGTAGTTTGTTTTTCAGAGAAAAGACTTTATCTGTTGCTTTGTTGGTTTTCAGAAGACTAATTACGAATAATAAGAAGAAAGGTTTAATTATTTAACAAGTATATTTTATTTTGTTTCACTGTAAAACATCTACGGCCATCTGTAACGAACTTACCGTAATATAAATATAGACAATTCCAAACTATTTCTATTTAATCAGGTGAAACTGTGAGCTGTATGACTTTAGAGATAAACAAGTTTTAAATATGTGACTGCTAAAAAAAAAAAAAAAAATCTTGTTCAAAACAAGAATGAGCAAAATTTTTAACCCCTAAGAAAATACTTTATTTTATCTGATGTAATAAAAAAAATAAAAATGAACGAACTGTGGATTATATTTATATGAAGTATAGTGACAAGATATTATATACCAGGGGTTCCCAAACTTTTTTTCTCTGCGGCACCCTTGTCAGGCTAAAAGCATTTCGCGGCACCCTTGTCAGACTAAAACCATTTCGCGGCACCCTTTTCAGGCTAAAAACTTTCGCGGCAGATTTCCTTTAAAGAAATATGAAAATGAAGGTTAGAATGAAGATGTTTGGATGTATTTTACTTTATTTTTTGTTTGTTTGTTTATAGGGCTAACTATCAAGAAAGTACTCTCTTGGGAAAGGGATATAGAATTTTGACAATACCCCCATTTCAGGGAGTTCCTATAAAAGAGAGGCTACAGGACAGTCTTGAACGTGACTGAAATATTTTTGTTTGAGCCCACTTAGTGATCGGCTTGGCTCACTTTCTTGGGGATACCGGTTCAAAGGAAATTATTTGATTATACTCCACCAAAACACTTTTCTTAATTATCTCCACGGCACCCCTGGCATATGCTCGTGGCACCCTAGGGTGCCGCGGCACCCAGTTTGGGAACCTCTGTTATATACTAACTTTTGGGAACCTACCGGTGGTTTAATGACAACAATGAGTACTTCGAACTGAATGAATAGATTCTGTCCTAGATTGAAACCCTCCAAAATTGGAAAAATAAACTGTATGGGATTTCGGAGATTTTATTCAACTACAGTGCAAATAGAAGCAAATACTCACTTGACATGACGTCTAACATGGATTATGAAACTGAGGTTTATAAGATGCTTGTAGTTATTCGGTTTTTAAAAAATTGCTCGCAAAAACTTTATAATACAAATTCTCAAATTTCCCTTTTATATAATATTGTTAACTTTTCTTATCGAAGTTTTGGCATAGAGTATGACTATGTTTATTTAAAAGAAAAACAAAAAAGCCTCTATTATATTCTTAAAACTTATAAAAACCACATGTCCTGTGGATGTGATACTAAAATAAAGGTTTATTTTTCTTATCATACGTACTAAAAAGTATTTTCTTATCAAAGAGAACTTAATAGCATTCTTATGTAAGGAAAGCACACGAGTTTACTTGTTTTTGCTCAAAGTAAAAAATTTAAAAAGATAGATCCATCAGTAGAAGCAAAGCATTGGCATGGCTTTGAAAAAGTTTTATAATACCAATCTTTTTTGAATAAACAGGGGGGGGGGGATTGAAAAAGAAAGTGGAATTCCCTCAGAATGACCTCTAGCGTTTATATAAAAAAGAATAAAATTTGTCTGCTTCGGTTTATATTTCCCTATATAAAATGATAAAAGTACCAATATGAATAATTTTTTTTTTTTTTAAAGAGTTTCAGATACGAGATAGATATAAAATAACGTGAGCTGTTCAGATGAACCTGTCAAATAATTTGCTGAGCAAAATGTCACAAAATTTTGTCTACCTGTACAATGGAACTTCAGATTTTGATTTTCGAAGAAAGAAAAACGAAAAATAAATGTTTGCCTTTAATCATGTCCTTACAGCTTTATCTACGAGATCTGCTTTGTTTCACCCTGTAAAAGAATTTTTTCTGAAGCTACAAACATTGCTTTAGACGTAGAATATTCTTTTATAAACAAATGTATGTATATATATTTTTTAATTTTAGAATTTTTAAGAGGTTTCTGAATGTACATAAACATAATTTTACTGTGGAAAAAACACTCAAAATACTGGTGTTAAACGTTAAAATAAAAACTTTGTGAAAAAACACACATAAAATGTTATAAGAAGATACCATCGTTTCGACTGAATTTTTTTTCAATCTTCCTCAGTCAAAGCCCTTCGCTCACAAAATAAAGGGAACTAGTTTTTATTTTATAATTTTACTGTGTTATAAAATCTATATACGTTTGGAATAATTTACCTTTCTTGTTTAATAACCATTTTTAAATGCTTTTGAATTCATCTTTTGTTTAACGTTTGTTTCCTTTATTACTTATTTATTTCAACTATTTCCTTTTACTTTGTTAATTATGTTACAAAAAAGTATGCATGATTTCGGATTGTCTATCAGTCCGTCCGTTTTCTAACTGCCGTAAACATCTATGAGATTACTACGAAATTTATATCTGTTATTCCAATGTACTATACCAGATACCCTATTAAAAGTGGTCTATGTCATACTTATAATTCTTTTTTTTGGATTAACTCAAAATACTTCCTATACCGTACTCTATGGGCAGTCATCGTTTAATGCGTAATTTAGAGATTTTTAGGCTATTTCAAACATAACAAAACTGATATATGTTGTTAACGAATACAAAATAATGCCCTGCTGCGAAAAGAGGGTATGCGCCATTTACAGTTCTACAGGAGCATTTTAATTATTACAATACATTACACTCTGTGGCAATTTAGAGTTCACAGACATTCATCCATTTTAAAC
Source organism: Cheiracanthium punctorium (assembly GCA_038373885.1). NCBI lineage: Eukaryota > Metazoa > Arthropoda > Arachnida > Araneae > Cheiracanthiidae > Cheiracanthium > Cheiracanthium punctorium. Next base: position 782,021 of record JAWZYV010017516.1, read on the forward strand.
ACAATACAACATTTCATTTAAGGCGTAGCGATAGTATTTAAAATTCATTTACAGGATCAATCAAAAATGCATTATAGTGATACAAATTTTTTGAGGGTATGCTGAAAATCTCCCCAACTTTGATGAGAGTACATCGTCAAATTTGGTACAGAAAAAAGGCCCTTTTATACATAAAGAATTATATGTTTTAATATATAAAGGATTATACCTGCTTATATTCTTCATTTAAAGAATGTAAATAACACGGAAAAACTGGTATTAAAAGGTGATATAAATAAAACCTTAGTGCAAAATACACTTAAAAGGTACTTATCACTTGGGACGGCTAAATGCTGACGGCCAAAGAAAACCGATAATTTTTCCGATTGGCCTATGATTATTATTTTGAAAAAACAAAAAAGAATTGCAAAGATGAACGTGATTAATTTTATTGTGAAGTTTTTTTTTTATTATCCGAAAGAAAAATGACTTCCGCCAAACAACCTAAAAACTTTTAAATACTGTGGATTCTGTCTAGGGTAACGAAAATAAGGATTTTACTTTTGTTCCCAGAATTACCGGAAGGGTCCCTATTTCCAGTGTGTTTCTTTCCCACTTTATTATTCGGGAAAAAGAAGGGACAGATTGATGACTTTAGTTGGTTCTTACTCTATGAATAAGAATACAAAAGAGTAGACACATAAAGCAAAAGCAAGGAATGAGCATGTCCTGGAGAAGTTATATAGTGCTCTTTGAATATAAAGGGGCGGATAAATCTGAACATCTTACTTTAAGATTTTTTTTTTTTTTTTTAGGTTTAAAAATCTCTCCAGACTTTACATAAACATGAACAGAATAAATCTCTTTCAGATTGTATTTCCCGTTTTTGAGATGAAAAAAAATATTTTTTCTGTAGTCTAGAAACTAAACAATACCAATAACAGCAAAAGGATTATACTATACTTATGCAATAATTGTTTTCTTTCGTAATTTGTGTAAAACTCATGGAACGCGATCATTTAACGTATTTTTGTTTCTTCGAGAGCCATTGAAAAAAGGTTTAAGTAAACATATAGTTATTTTCATATCTCCTACACGTTTAGGATAAAATGCTCAAATTTTGCACATTGTCTAATTAATATGTTGCGCACATTTTACTAATTGGGAATTTTTCATTAACGGCGCAGCAAAAAAGTTAAATTTTGCATTTATTTAGATTTAATTTTCTGCAAATTTTAATCGATACCATAAAATCATGTACCATTCTTTTAGATAACTTTGTCATTTATTGTATGTATCTATGATCAATATTTAAGGAATAAAACCCCTGGTTAAGGTTTCTGGGACGTACTGATTTTATATATTTAACCCTCCAAGCGGCTGAGACGTAAAATCCCGTTATCTGTAAGAGTTGTTCAAAGCGGCTGAGACATAATTTTCTGCTCCTTTTTTTCTGCTTCGAAAGCGGCTGTGACATAAAATCCCGTTACTGCTTACCCCCACTCGCCAAAACACCTGTGACACTTAGATTAATGGATTGCAAAGGAGGGGAGAGCGCACAATGGCCAAAACACGCCTACGATACTTTAATTGTAGCTTTCAACACCCCACAAAATTATTTACAGATGTGGTGACCATATCTTTTCTAACTAAAGAAGAGAGAGGCCGAATTCTTTCGGTATTTTTTCAGATAAGTAATCTTTTGAGCCGGTGTCCCTTCTAAGCATGGTTGGGCATGGGAAATAAGTTTGAATATTTCGTATTTTTCAAAGACCTCCAGGATACTTTTTCATTTATAATAATTTTAAATGTTTAATTAAAATAACAAATTTTGAGTAAATATTTTAATTCTTTCAAATGTTACCTGAAAAGGAAAAGGTGTTGCCTCGAATACAACAAAACAGTTGGCATATAAAAAAAAAAAAAATATTTTATTAGAAGAGACCGATTTAACATATATGGGGTCTTGGGCACACATGCTTACGGATGAAGAGGGGCTTTAAAGAAATGTAGTGCATATTATTATTTAAATTAATAAAAATTTACATGTCATAAAACACTACTGTATAAATATTAACTATGTAACTATCCTATTATATAGTTACGCTGATCCGTGACTCACTCGCTAACAAATCCGGTCCGGCCACTTCCAAACAAAGCTTTTACCATCATTAATCCAAACAGATTAAAAAGTTACTGTGTAAAAATTTAATGAAATTCACACAGTTCGTGCGATCGGCTTGAAAATTTTCATGATTATGTAAAAAATATATAAAAACGATCTGCGCTATTTTAAAAATCTGAAAATCCACCTGTTCTCTCATTTTTAAGCGATTTTTTGCTATTTTCAGCTTCATTTAATTGCGCATTTAATCGCGTTAAGTTTCCAGTAAAATGAAAATCAAACGTCAATAACAGAGGACTAAATTACAAGACAGTCGGGACAGGTACTCAACTTCCCTCACTATTTTTAGGAGAGTCCAATGTCACTTAGGTTAAATGTTTATCTTACATTTCATTGTTTACATCAATAATACTTACTATAAGGACGTTTTGGCAACCAACTATGTTTCCGGACTATTATTTTTCCCATTCCAATTTTAATGAACTAACGCATTATGTAGAAGCTGCCTGGTGTTATAAAATAAAGTAAAGACAACTTCTACATAATGCGTTAGTTCATTAAAATTGGAATGATGAAAATAATATTCTTGAAACATAGTTAAAAGCCAAAACGTCCTTATAGTATTTTTCATGTAAACATTGAAATGTAAGGTAAATATTTAAGCAAAGTGACACAGGGCCCTCCTAAAAATAGTGAGGAAAGTTGAGTATGTGTCCAGACTGTATTGCTGTAAACTAGTCCTCAGTTATTGATGTTTCAGTTTGATTTTACTAGAAAAGTAACACGATTAAATGCGCGATCAAATTTATCAGTAAAGCTGTATTCCGTCCTAAAGATTAAAACAAAATTAAAATAACTAGTTGCAAAGAACAGTAGTCTAAGATAAAATAAAATTAATTCCCAGTTGGATTCAGTGGTGATGATTCCCTTTCTGTGATCTGTGGGTCTCGGTCCCACCATCGCCCATTGCACAAGGGACTGAAAATAGTAGATGGTTGAAGAGTAAAAGTCGAGGGTTCTGGACTATCGCGGGGCAGTCGATCTAACGGTCTAGGGTTTCGGGCGGTTTCGTTAGATGTCTCGTGAAGACGCGGAAGAACACCTGAAAAAATCCTCCGACCAAGGCATTCCGACTTGGCAAATACCCTGAGTGCAGGCTTGCAATAAATGCACTACATTACACTCTATGATCTGTGTGGTTTCCCTGCTCACCTAGCATGGGTCTTTGAATAATCTGCCGGTTTAGCGGAGTGTTCAAAGATCCACGCTAAGAAATTACACATGTAATAGAAGAGGAATCTTCTCAAAAACGTCTTTTCAATAATGAATGATGAGAGCAACCATCCTAAACCTGGTTTCAGACGATAAGAATTATTTAATCAAAATTTTAAATTTAAGAAGATCCATTTTTCTTACAAAATTTCTCGTATATTGCCTCCTGCCGTTGAAACTTTTCAGGATCCTCCACTGTCTTAGTTTTACCCTAACTACAACATCTTTCCAGAAAAACTAACTTCCCACATTGAACTGCAAGATTTTTTGTTGTTGTTTTGGTGTTATGTGGTGTGTGTGTGTGTCAGTTCATTTATGTAAATATGTATACACAGTAGCGGATTCAGGGGAGGGGCTAGGGGGCTTCAGCCCCCCCCAAAAGAGATTGCTAAAGGGTAACATTCTGCTTCATTATGCACTTTGAATATATAAAGTGATCTTTTTTAATCACTTAGCCCCTCCCAAAAGTTTTTACATTGGTTAAGACTAAAATTTTGCTTTATTGTATATACTGTTTGGGGTAAAATAAGCATTTTTCAAAATTTAGCCCCTCCCAAAAGTGAATTTCTGGATCCGCCACTGTGTATACATGCTAGAAAAACTTTTCAACCTGTAAAGAATTAAAGAAATTGTTACGTAAAGAAATACACAGAAATAGAACAATTTGTATAAAGCCAAAATTTTCATCTTAGATTTCGAGGCATTTAAATTTATACCGAATCACATCGAAAGCGTCAGTTTGTCATCGATTTATTATTTTATTATTGCTGCTTTTAATTGAACAATACGAATTTTAATTTCTATTTTTATTCTATATTAGCTGATGTACCCGCTCATCACACGGGAATAGAGATTACTTTAACAATTGGTTAAACTAAGCTGCCAAATAGACGAAAAAGTAAATAAATAAAATTTCCAATTAGCTAAATTTAAAAATAAAGATTAATTTTAGTGTAATTGTTTAAAATATGAAGTTCAAATCGAAGGGCTGTTGCAAATCAAAGCCATGATATATAAATACATGGAGAGAGAGGTGGGGATTTTGAGATTTGATTATTTTGAGAAATCGCAAAATTATTAAATGTTTAATTTGAATTTCAAGTAATTTATTTTTACATATACATAACATGTTATAACTAGCTGCGTATCAGTTCTTCACGACGAAGAAAGTAATGATTTTTTTTACACATGCATTTTAAATTATTCCAGCTATACGGAAACTGAAAAAATGCAAAAAACTTTTACTCGAACCTAGCGTTATGGATATTAAAATATGCTGTCATAGCTAGCTCAATTGTCATACGATGACCCAAAAGCTATATTGGCAGTGTTAACGATCGGGTGACAACCCTTTCTTCTTTCAATACACATAAATTAGAAAAATGTTTTAGTTAATTAAGTAATTTAATTTTTCCTGTTCATCCTAAAATAAATTTTTAAGGAGTTGTAATAACCTGGTGTGCAGAAAGTGAAAGGATTCGTTTTCACTGATCAAAAACCGCTATATGTACGTGACGCAAACGTGAACGATAAATCTGTGGGTCCGCAGCTCCTCTAGCTGTATATAGGCTTGTATACGGACGAAAGTTGCGGATCCGAAAATAACATCCTTTTGGGTGTTGCCCTACACTTAAAAAAAATTTTGTGGATTAGTAAGAAATCTCTTTGAAACAAAGATGCTATAACTTTTCTTAGTATTGCTGCTAAATAAAGTAATGTAAATCAATTGGCAAACATGGCTTTATTTAGTAGTAATACTAAGAAAAGTTATGGCATCATACTAAAAAAATCTGGAGTGCCTCCACTCGACTTTCCGAAGACTTACGATTAGATCATTACCAAGCATTTAAATAAATTTTAATCGATGAATAATTCAAACATATATACCAAATTGAAACTCAATCGAATGCACCATTTAAACGCTAGCATACTTTCAAGACTTTCTCCCCATATACTATAATGTCAAAGAAATCTTTGTCGTAGCCCTGTAGAAAAACTATAAGTCCTATATACACCAAAATCAATACCGGTCTTGCGACGGTGGTTTATAACATTTATGTCCAATTTGAGCTCAATCGAATGATCCGTTTAGGAGCTATCGTGTTCACTCACATACACACACACACACACACACACACACATACATCTCGTAAAAACAGCATAAATGAATTCAGAAGACCTCAAAACGTGTAAATACATCAAAGTCTCGAAGTCGAATTTTTTCATGATTACAATACTTTCCAAGTAATGGAATCATTGTTTCCTAGAGATTTCTTGGTAATCAACTGATTTTTTTTTTTTTTTTAAGAGTGTAAATTGTATGGAAAAAAGATTCTCGACGATCCCCAAGTCTGGCATAATAGCTATAAATCAGTCCCGTACTGCTAAGCTGTCAGTATTCGGCTATTAAAAAAAAAAAAAAAAATCAAATTATTAAGCAGAAAGGCTTAATTTAAAATGCAGACTTTTTCTAAGAAGGAAAGCGTTCCAAACGAGTTAAAAGGTTAACTCTAACAAATTATATGTCATAATATAAATAGGTTTGCAAATTTTTGCGATTTTAAATCGTATGAAATAGCTTCTCGAAATTATTAAACTTCTACTTCTTTTAAGAATATTAAAACTAATAAATTGTTTTCGCCTAAATAAAGCATTGATATAAGGATTAATATATATTAAGCATTTCAGTGGTCCAATTCCGAAGGATTTTTTTTTTTTTTTTTTTGGATTACATGTGGGAATGGCGCCAGTTGTACGTCATACATTTAAAATTGACAAAAATTTGTACTCATGTTTTTTTAACCATTACCGTTGACAAATTAACAGCGCTTCGCTTTTGATTACTCGCTCTAACTGCATAAAGATGCGCAAAATGATAGAGAGAAGACGTAGGCGACCTTAAAATTTTGAAAATCCACCCGTTTCCCCAAAAATACTAAAATTGAGAGCCTTATTATCGCATGGGAAAATCGGGACTTTGTAAAGGGCCCCCAATTTCAAATGTTCTGAAATAGTCTTCTTTTATATCAAAATTTTTTGAAAAAAAAAAAAAAAATTCATGGATGGGGCCCCCAAAATTCATCAATGTCCGGGGCCCCTGTTGGTCATAATCAGCCCTGCTTAAATTTAGCAATTTAAGTCGCTAAAATTATTAAATATAGATAATTTAAATTGAATTTAATTCATTTAATTCAATTTAAGTCAATGCGCCAGTGGGTCCTAATCTTGCGCGCAAAACTTGGTATAAGCGCTGAGCATTCAAATAATACAATATATTCACATAAAAACGATCCAAAAGAATTACTTTCAATAAACTTCTGCCTCAAGAATTTATGAAACTTCAAATTTCAGTCAAAATCGAAAATTTTCAGATTTTGGTCTTATAAATCTAAAAGCGCATTCAACTTGCGTCAACTATACATGCATTTTTTTATAAGTTCTAATACATATCTTTCAAAGGACACCTCTTTTGCCTTAGAAACTTGAAGGTGCAAGCTATGGTTAAGCCTTAAAAATGACAAAAAAAAAAAAAAGAAAAGAAAAAAAAAAAAGTGTGTTTTTGTGACCTTCAGTGACTTTGCGTCGATAACCTGCCACAGATTTCTCATATATTTCATGAAGTTCTACCGTCTAACATTATAGATGTGAAACAAATATCATGGCAAGTTGCCCCCCAAAGAGTTTTTGACCACAGCATTTTCTATGTCTGAGAAAAACGCCCACTTTTGTGTGCTGCACAGACTTTTTTACAGGCCCGTAGTCAAAGGGGTGCCAGGTGGGGCTGAGCCCCACTCCCCCTAGAAAATTTCACATAAAAAAAGTTTAATGCAGTTGCTTTGAAAAATTTTTGTATATAAGGTAAAGTTATCAAAGTTTTATATCAAAGTTTTATATATCAAAGTTTTATATATACAAAGTTTTTGTTTGTAATACTCTGTCATTTTTGTTTTGTGTTCTCATCTTCCAAATATGATCCAAAGATGACAACTTTAAATCCATTCTGTTTAAGCCAAGGAACTTTTACTGCTTGGAAGCCGTTTGGACTTTTCAGAATTTATTTAATTATAAACTTATTATGCTATTATTTAATGAAGAGAAATATAGATAAAAATGTTATCATTAAAAAAAATATAGGATGCCACCCCACTTACGTTAGGGTGCCCCCCCCCTGAAAAAAAGAGGGTGCCCCCCTGAATAGAAAATCTGGCTACGGGTCTGCTTTTTTAGTGGGCCATAAAAGATGAACAACTTCACTTTGAGACAAAATATTCTGGATTTGCTACATTAATAAGATTAATAACAACTGGGAATTTTTTGGTAAAAATCTCAGATGGCATGAATCCTAGGTGTGTTACTTTCTCAGATTCGTGCTCTTAATTTTTCTTGGAATTTTTTCGCATATGCAGAACATAAATAAAGGTCTTTGAAAACGTTTATTATCTAACAAAGATTAATATAGATATTTCATTTAACAAATTTACTAAACAAGTCCTTTAAATGGAACATCGAAGAATTTTTAATTTTTATTTTTCTCGTACGCTTGAGATAATTTAAATGAAAGCTTTATTACCCTACACTCGAGTACATTATACTCTCTCTCTCTTTTTTTTTAACTGTCATATTTTTTTGCATTACAACTTCAAAAATGATCGAGTGAAAGCCAAATTTCCTATTTCTCTTTCCTAAGTAACTGTATAAACTTTTATGAAAAAATGCACAGTTCGAAAAAATTATAAGAAATAATAATAATTATATGGAACACTTTGCACATTTTATGAAGGACAGCGTCTTATATAAGGTTCAGGTGAATGGGATATATCTGACATTGGACACTTTATTGAAAATATGTACACGGGGTCTTATCGCATGAGCAAATCGGGGCTGTGTCCAGGTCCTCATCTTGAAAGGGGCCTATTAGATTTATTATTTTTCGTTCATTTCTATTAAAACTTTATAAAGAGATTTTTCAGATAAAGAAGTATAGTAAAAAGGTAATCTCTAATTTTACTATTTTTAGAGCACAAGCGTCACTCTCACTACCTGCTCATTATGAGAGAGGGCAAAAAACAAAATATCTCTTTTTCCAATCTTCATCAGAAAAAAATCTGGCTCTGGGTGAGTGTACATGTAAGCCACCGAGAAAAGAACTTTGGTTTCCTACAACGTTGCGTAGATTCCCGAGTATTTAGGGGGGAAAGAGGTGAGGGAGACCAGTTGGTCAGATTCACCGGACATGTGCTCCTACAATACAAAGTAATTTATCAGGCGGTAGGTAGGCTGTCACGTCGGCAGTTTGTTAATTACTTTGTTCCCCACGCCTTCCATGCGGAAATGGGGGGAAGCAGGTTTTTCTTGTGCATTTTCGAGAGATACAGATCCCATACACTGGAACTTTTTTGAAGTTATCACTAGGCAAACTCCAGGCCGCTCGGAGGGTTAAATACAGGGTGTCCATTAAATGAGTGATCCATATTGAATGTAAGAACAACACGGTTTGAGATAAAAATGCGCCATTTGCATCATTTTTATTAGAAACCAATAAATTTTGAAAAATACATTTTGTTAAAACTGTTCATAATATCGCCACCAGATGGCGCTCATGGCTGTTTGGCAAGATAAATATCAGTCAATCGTGTGAAAGTTCGCTGTGCAAAAATGGTGTGATGTTTGTTCTATTGAACAACGAATATTTTTTGTTTAGAATTTCACCGCCTAATCATAGCGTTGTAGAAATCAGACGAAATGTCGAACGGAAAATCAGTGTTACTATTGAAGAGGAAGAACACAATAAAACGCTTGTGCGCAACATTTGAACGAACTGGAAGCGTGAACGACGATCATGTTGGAAACGTTGGGCCACCGCATACAGCAGTCAACCACGAAAATGTCCAGGCAGTCCAACAGGCGATCTAAACACGGCCTGGGTCGTTTGTTAGAAAAGTTGCAGAAATCCTCGACACATAAAATCATGAAATTAATTATACAGATGTTTCTATACAAGATTCAGGCTGGTCAACATCTCAATGTCTGCGCCGCCAATCAAACAGAGAGGTTTTCGCAAACGACTTGCTTCAAAAGATCGATGGTTGCGAGATGGATGTGGAATCTATTTGGTTCACCGATGAAGCCCTTTTTACCTGAACGGCTTCGTAAAAAAAAATAAATAAATAAATAAAATTGGCGATTTGGAGGAAAGGAGAATTCCCCATATTTCTGTCCAATCATCATTGTATTTGCCAAAAGCCACGGCATGGGCCGTCATGTCCTCAAAAGCATTCATAGGGCCATTTTTTCTACACCAGACAGTAACTGCAGCACGATATCTTCTGCATGGCTTCGTGGCACACACTCTATACCTTAGTGGATTCACAAGGTTTACGCAAGATGATGAAAGACCACATTGTACGCCCTCAATATTTGAATTCCTGCAGGAAGATTTTGATGATCACGTCATTGCTCTAGACTTCATGAACCATACAGGATCAGGAATGGACTGGCCCCCTACAAGACCGGATTTGAATCCGTTTGATTTCTTTCTGTAGGACAGTTGAAAGTGCTCGTGTACCAGCAGAATCCACAAACCCTTGCAGACGTATAACATTTCGTCTGTACTGCATGTGAGGCCGTTTTGACTGAGACATTGCCACGCGTATGGACAATTTTGTTCTGCGACTACGCCCTATTATTGTTGCAAAAGGGCGGTTATATTGAGAGTACTGTTTAGTTTTTCGGCTGTTATGGCTGGTGATATTTGGAACTTTTTGAACAAAATGTGTTTTTCGAAATTTATTGGTTTTCTAATAAAAATGCTGCAAACGGCGCCTTTTCATCTCAAACCGTATACTCTTATTTACGTTCAAAATGGGTCATTCCTTTAATGGACACCCTGTATTTACATTAAGGGGGCTAGAAAGCAATATTGATTTTTAGTAGATCAATATTTCGCTTAGCCAAAACTACTGAGGCTTTCAATATGAAATTTAGCGAGCGTTTTTTAATATAGGGGCTAGATTGGACAGCATTTCCCAAAATTTGTAACCTATGGGGGCTTGAGAGGATAAATCGTTCTTTTCACGTATCCTATTTCATCTCAAAGAAGAGAGAGATATCCATAAAACTGTGCTGTAAAATACAACACTCACGAATGCTTAAAAATTAATTTCAGGACCTTTTAAATATTGTCCTTTAAGGTGGGTGGACGCGTAAAAAGGGGGGGAAAGGCTGGCCACCCTTCTTGAAAGGAAAAAAAAAATATTACCGGCGAACATTTTTGTTCCAAAGTGTAAAAAGTATGCATCCTGTATTTAGGAATAGTTTTCCTAAATACAGGACTAGCTAAAAAGTTGTTTAAAATGTATTTGTTTGAATTTGTATGTAAAAAATGACATTACTTCAGGTCCTCTTTATGTATATGCATATACTGCTGATGTCTTTTTCTAAAATTACGAGAATTAAAAAAAAGAGTACTCTTAAAATATTTTATATTTTGTCTATCACACTATGATTCAGATGTTTATACATTATCAAACATAAAAGAGGGATTCCAGCCGTCTGCGGTGGGAAGGGTTGGGGGAACTTTTGGAGACTGACCAAGTAAGAATTTAGACACATTGGTACTCCAAAACGCATTATTTACTGTTCAAATATATATGTATAAAAAATGTCAAACGACACATTTTGGTATGTTTTAAACTTTTACTTTTGTGCTGAATGACACTTAGAAATGTTAACATGTAATCAAGAGTAATATATATATATATATAAATATACTATATGCATTTTTTACTATTATTATGATGAAAGTTTTAGTAGTAAAAATATTGAAAAACTTTGAAACGAGTTTAAAGGGTAAGAAGATGACATTTGTCACTTTTAATACGACTTACATTTTCTTGATATCCTAAGGAAAGTTTTTGATGACATGAGATTTTTTTTTAAATTCCCTTTTCCAATGTATTAACAGCATACAGATAAAAAAAAGTGTAGAAATCATATGCCGAATATAATGCGGCCTCGAATATAACGCGACCTCGAAATTTTTCATCCCCAAGATAATTAGAAAAATCCTATATTTAGGCCTCGAATTTAGCGCGAGTCAGTTTTTAACGGGAAATGATCATTTAAGAAATACTGCTTTACATTCGGGCCAATACTGTATTTCTATATTTAAATAACTGTTAACGATTATAACGAAAGGTAAACCGCAACTATCTTTGTTGCTACTTGTTTTTAAAATTGTGTGCTTCTAAATCATGATGCTCAATATGAACTTCTCTTAGCAATAAATATTTGTTGACGTCCGTTTAAGTAAAACTAGTAGAAACTGCTTGTCAAAATTTATACTGAAACAATGTTTAAAGTGAGCTAACAGCAAGCCTTGTCTGTCAATTAATCAAGGACACCTATTGAATGACGTTAAATGTAGATTACATACTGGCACCTAAAGATTGATTTATAGGCTCTGAAAAGGATGCATTTGCTGAAGTGGGTATTCGCGGAAGGGCTTTCGATTAGCGTGTCTGTTCAAGATTAATTAACTTAGCCAGCATCGATCTGGCGTTCATATGCTTAGCAAAGAGCACTAATTAGATGAGGAATACATATAAAATTGTTTCTTTGATATCTTGCATAACACAGTACAGTGTATATATAATTAAACTGAGACTATTAATAGCAAAATAAAGATACAACCAACACTCTAAGCTGTGTTTCCCAACCACTGGTCCGCGGATAGGTTCATGTTTATGAAATTTATTACAAAAATAAGCTGCAGTAAAAGTTGGATTAACTAAAAATTATATTTATATAGCATTTAATTTAATAAACGAAATATCTTATTATATATTATTTTCAGCTGATGGAATATATTTGAAAAATTTTTTTGTCGGCCTGCAGATGTAAAAGTTTGGAAAACAGTGTTCTAAATTACTAAAAACTTGATAAGAGCTTCTAAAGGCATAAGAAAAATTAATCCTTCAGTTTGTAATTTAACAATAGAAAAAAAAGTTCGTACTTAAATGAGCAGTTAATAGATTTTGAAAAATGTCGAAAAGTTTGTCCTCTTCAATTCAAAGATATGAAAAAATAATCCTAAATTGAACAAAATTCTCTCAAGGCTTCGCCCCCTGCCCCTGCGGCTTTGACTAGTAGGCAGTATCTTAGGCGTGGACGAAGCAAAACCGTATAAATGAAGTTGAAAACTTATCCAATCTGATGAAATAGAAATAGAATACGATAAAACAATGAATAATTAGGGTTTGAGTAAACCATTTGGTCTGCAGTAAATAGGACCCCGTGTCAATGAAATTTTTACTGGCTTACCTCAGAGTACAGTGCGTGATGGAGAACACGCAATGTAAATGTGTATGTGTTTACTGTGGGGGGTGGAATGAGAAGTGGAGTTCCAAAAGATCTTTTTGTGGTCGTTCAAAATAATTCTATTATGAGGAGAGTTCTCGTTTCCTTATTGGTTGTGCTTAAATTATCAAGGAATACTTTTAAAAATCAGTACAGTCGCTGAAGATTATGTAAAATGCTTCTGCAAAATAATCATAAATTTGTTGTATAACCAATTTATTTTTGGCGTTAAGAAAATTGATTTCGTTAACATGTCTTTCTTTCTGTCCTGTACAGTTACAGCGTTTAATTTCTACTAGTTTTTTTAGATGTTCTGGTTTTCTTCAGAAAATATACATAAATCCCATACAGCACTCTGACACAGCAGAATATATGCATACTGGTCACACAGTGACTTTGTGACATCATGTGATAGTATGCGTAAGTCGAAGAGAAGTTGCGACCACGGACAAATGGTCGCCTGGGACAATTTCTTTGAAATCATAGTGACCTACATGGACGTCCCTACCACGTCACATGTTTGTCACACAATGATGTTATATTCCGACAAATTATCAATTGCAATGCAACATCACGTTACAACGTTACATGTTTAACACGAAGGGACGTCACAGAACCACGCATTAGCATTAGATTTGTGAGGTGACGAAATGTAACGTCACCAAAACGTCACTACCTACATGATTTCTGTTTTTGATACTACAGCTAGGCAGAAGAGTAATTTTATATACATATATTCTTACATATATAGATATATATATACAGGGTGCTCCAGAATGTCATGTCACTCATGTAGGCTTTTATTCCTTAAATATTAATTATGCACATATACAATAAACGACAATGTAAAAAAAAGTACAGAATTTTATGGTATCAATTAAAATTTGCCGGAGATTAAATCCGAATATATATAAAATTTTAATGTTTATCCGGCCCCCAACAAAAAAATCCCATTTAGAAAGAAAAAATTCTGAATACATTAATTAGGTGATGCACAAAATTTTAACCTCATAATATTATAAATAAGCTCAGAGATGCAGGGTATTTAGCAAAGAACATACTGATTTAAAAATTACATATCTCAAAAACAAAGGACAAGAGGTTGAGAGGTTGGTTGATTGAGACCCTTAGCCAGGAGACTATCGTCTTGATTGTTCCGAAGTCAAAAGACAATAGAGGGATGACACAAACGTTATATTTATTACGAAAGCTGTAAAAATTTGATACAGGAATTTTGAAAATAGTAACAGATAAAAAAAGAAGATGGCGCTGTACACTACACAGGGTTATCTCTACTTATTATAAAAGAAGGTGTCTGTGTGTGTGTGTGTGTCTGTCGGCAGCGTTACGGACAAACGGCTACACCTAGAAACACCAAATTTGGTACTCGGGAAGATGTAAATATGTAGTTGTGCACCTCGAAGCGATTTTTTCAAAATTCGACCTAGATTTTTTTTTATTTTATGTTTTATGCGATTTTTGGCATTTTTTCTCATCTAATTCGTAATGACGGCGGAAATTACGCTCGCAGCAAAACGGCATTTGTATCATCGGATAGAGGAGAAAATTTTCTTTTAAAAATAGTTTGTTCTGAATACGTAACATGATTTACCGATTTTTAGGAATTTTTTTACTAAGCATTTGCTGAGGATCTATGAGGATCTATGACGATCAAGTGAGGATCTATGACGTCAAATGCTTTAAGATATGTAAAAATTACGCCATAATTTTAACTCATTTATTCCAGCTCTATTTTCAACACAGGGAGACGATATTTTGATTAAAATTTACTGTAGAAATAAACTAAGAAATTCACGATTATTATTATTAGAAGTGGCATTTTAATCCGGTGCTTATTTAAAAATTGAAATGTCTTCACGGTGCTGAAAATGTTCATTTTAAAAATTACAAAGTTCGTTTAAAAGCGCGATATATTAAAATTTTTCTATTTACTATTTTTATTTTTGACATTTAATTATGGCGCAGACGTTGCCTAACATATGCATGCAGGCTGCGAGTATAGTTTTATTTTAACGTTGAATTACGTTCCTCCATAAAGGTCCTACATAACGCAAAGTTTTAATGATACCGTTTGAAAACTACTATGCGAAATATCGAAATTAACTCCCTCAACCAACTGGGGTATCCTTTACGGCAGTCAAACAGTGACGTCATAAATTAAAAAAATGCGTGAAATTTGTAAACTCTGCAACTCTGCGCCATGTCACAATTAAAGCGGGAATAAGTAGCTCCTCGAGATTACACAGTTTGATGTTTTTCAGGAGACAGGACTATGGAGGATATAAAAGATATCGCTATATTAGATACATGGATATTTAAAATGGCCTCCCTTGGATATTTTCTCCCCACAATAAGATGAAATGGTTTGCGGCGCTAAATACGCCAATCTTATAAAACTATGTATAAATTAAATATATATGGAGAGTTTCCTTAATGGCAACCATTATGTGAAATGATTATTATTTATGCTAATGCGTAAATTGCAAAGAATCGCCATAGAATCAAAAGATTCCATTGGGGCCAAATAATCTAAGCTGTTTCTTTTAAGGGAGCCTTGAAGAGGGAGAAGCGAAGATAGATAGTATTAATGTACGTAATAGGTAGTATCATTAGATTCGTAAGGATAATATGAATAAATCATAATATACCACGTTAATAAATATTTCATGAAATTAAAAGTGTTTCTCCCTTTTCAACGGTTGTCTTACAACCAACTAAACGAAAAGTAATTCTAATTTGCGTTAATATATCCCGCAGTAATTTCAACAGAGGAGATTACTTGAACTTTTTTAAAAATGAAATTCTGTTTTGTCACATGCAGATATGATTTTAGTAGTAAAATATTCGCTTATTCCCGTATGAAGAGCGGGTGCGCAGTTATCTTAAAAACATCTCTTGAAAATAGCATAAATGAATTCAGAAGACCTCAAAACGTGTAAATACACCAAAATCTCGAAGTCGAATTTTTTCATGATTACAATACTTTCCTTATATGGTACATGTTCGGAAAGAAATAAATGGTTGTCCATTCCATGTAGTGTCTTAGGTATTTAATGCTACAACTTGAGCCTAAAAAACAGTATGATATAGAAATAAGACATTTTGAAAGCCAGGAGTTCTCTGCAAACCATTAAGCTTTCCACTTTTTTGATAGTGAATGACACTGACGTAGTTTTTTGAGTCATTATACTGCAATGATGCCAGGTTAATACTCGTGACGCAAACTTTACATCAAGAGTCAAATAATTTTGCTCTTTTTCTTTAAATTCCACATCACGAATAAATTCGAATTACACATGTAAGGAAAATTTTCGTTTCCTACCGTGCAAAGAACGGGCACGCAGCTAGTAGAAAATAAAATAAAAACAGTTCTTCTGCAAGTAGTCCATGGAATCAACGCAAAATCTGCTCAAAGCGTATGACACTGGTCGTGCAAAGGGGTGTAAACCAACGACAAAATTCGCCGTCATCCCCTGTAGTGTGTGTATGAAGGGAAAAGGACGTACATGTTGCACAGATTGTCTCCTCAAATTCGTCCAGTGTCGTAAGTTGTTTTGGTACACATACTTTCAATGCACCCACAATAACCCACATCACATGGATTGAGATCGGTTGAGTAAGGAGGCCCGTCCTCGTCTGCGACAGTGAAATTGGATAGACAAAGCAATCACTCTATTCCCGAAGTATTCCTCAAGGAAGCGAAAACCTGGTTAGTGCGATGGGTCTGGCCCCATCTTGCATAAACCACTCCGTTGATCATCGCTCTTCCAATGCTTACTGCGTGAGGAAAAACTGTTCCAGAACTGAAACATAGCCCTCAATATCAATCGTGCCATATTTGAAAAGGGACCATGAATTCCTTTGCTGTTTATAGCAATCCAAGCAGTCACCTTTAGAGAATGTAGCGGTTTCACTTCTCCCAAAAAGGGGTTTCCGGTTCCACAAAACCGCGAGTTTTGTTTACTCACGAAGCCTTGACCATTGAAGTTCCTGTTAGTTTAAACAAAGTAGGAAAGGGGGCTATAAGATACCAAAACTGGCAAAAGTATTATGTATTCATGCAATCACTGGTTTCTTTTGTAATTTGTATACCTAACATTGCAATTTATTGTTTGTGACTATGATCAATACTTAAGGGAAAAAGTCGTAGGAAAGTGATTTTTTACTACTTGTATACATGCGTTTCTATATATATATATAAATACTAGCTGACCCGGCAAACGTTTTTGCCATATAAATTATTCCTAGGATTATTTTACTAAAAAGAAATGACTAACTTATTGTAAGTTTGTGAGGATGTGGTATATTAGTGGAAGAGGCACGGAGCTCTGTGAACGATGCTGGAATATAAAAATAACACAATACCAAACATTTGTATTTTTAATTCATTGTAATGTATTCTTTAAATTTATATATATCGCTAATTACAATAATTTTACAAAAAAAAAATAAAATCAATCTCTTAACGGAATAGAGTGTACAATATTTTTTGTTACCCCACCTTTAGCTAACACAAACAAACTGGATGGTTTGCCCACTCGAGAGCATGCCACGTATAATTGTCCGAGTGA
The DNA here is from genome assembly GCA_038373885.1 of Cheiracanthium punctorium. Lineage (NCBI taxonomy): Eukaryota > Metazoa > Arthropoda > Arachnida > Araneae > Cheiracanthiidae > Cheiracanthium > Cheiracanthium punctorium. The sequence continues at coordinate 799,346 of JAWZYV010017516.1, forward strand.
AAAACATGGTGTGCTCAAATCTAAGCCACAAACATACATAGTTTGGCCTTGAGACTTATTGATAGTCATTGCAAATGCCAATCTTATTGGAAATTGAAGACGTTTAAATTGAATTGGCACATCCGTGGGTATAATAGGGATCCGTGGTAGTAATATATTTTCACCTCGAAATTTGCCATTTAAAATGACGGCTTCGACAACATTTTTCATTACTTTTTTAATAACTAATCGCGTGCCGTTACACAGCCGTGGTGGGTTCAAATTACGAAGCAAAATAACCGGAGATCCAACCTTCAGTTGTAAGTTATGCGGCGGCATGCCTGGTAAGTCTAATGAGTTTAAAAACTCTGCTGGATACTTCACACCTTCAGTGGCATCGCAAGTATCAATAGATTTGTATGACACTAACTCCCCTGGCAATAAATGTTGTATTTTAAGATTCAGTTCGTTGACGTCTACATTATTTGCTGCTAAAATTGCTCTTTCTGCCAGCCACTCATGATTAATATATTGTGTATGTACATCGGGAAATATCTGGTCAATGAGAGCATCTTGCTAATCAGTAATTGTGCAGAAATCGGCCGGTAATTTTATGCATCCAGTTTCATCTACAGTAACTTTTCCATCGCCGATACTTAACAGCTGTTTTGAGAATGCCTCAGCGGATAGATCTCGAAGTATTTGAACGCGCATATTTCCTTTCAGTTGTAATTTTTCAACATTACGCCACAGTGGCGATGATTTTAAGCAGGCGTTGATTTCATCAGCATACGTTGAACGTGGGATGACGGGAAGTGTTTGTCTAAAATCTCCTGAAAGGAGTACCAGAGTGCCGCCAAATAGTTTGTCCTTGTTTTTAAGATCTTTCATTGTCCTGTTCAACGCCTCAAGCGAATGTTTGTGTGCCATAGTGCATTCATCCCAGATGATAATTTTACACTGTTTCAGCACTGTGGCCATGGGCGATTGTTTTTTTATGTTGCACACTGCATCTGGGTTATTTTGAATATTTAGTGCTAGCTTAAATACTGAATGAGCTGTTCTGCCTCCATCCAATAAAGTTGCCGCAATACCAGACGATGCAACAGCCAATGCGATGCCATTATTCGATCGTATTTCGGCTAGGATTAGCGAAATAAGGAATGTTTTGCCAGTTCCACCTGGTGCATCCAAAAAAAAAGAATCCACCTTGCCCTGCCGAAACTGCGAGCATAATGCGATCGTAAATGCTTCTTTGTTCCTCATTCATTAGTGGGATATTGCGAGTAACAGTCGCTGCCATTTCTGCAGTATTGTATTGTAGTACTCGATTCATTTCATTATTTATTAAATCAGATACACTACGATTTGGCGAACGCATGCTGAAATGACTGAGTGGTAAGTTGGCAATGATAATGCACAGATCCTCAATAGCAATCAATGATTCATTGTACATAGCGTCGCTGAATGGTATTGTTAAATCGTTGCACCGTGTACCAGGGGCGTAGCCAGGGGGGGGGGATATCGGGATATATCCCCCCCCCCCGAAATTTTTGGATTAGTGATGAAATTCTGTCTATTTATACACATATAAGTTTATATCCCACCCCGAAAAGTTTTCCTGGCTACGCGCCTGCCGTGTACGATGTTCATGCAAAATATCATCACTCATTGAATCTTTATGACTATCCCACAATGTCTTTGCTCGGGCCGGGAAACATGCAATCAACACTATAGCGAACAGTAGACGAATTTGTTTTGCCGTACAGTTCAATGCTGCTTCAGCAAGCATACATTCCCACTGGTTGTCATCTTCCAGCAAGCCTAGTGCAAGGCATGCTTCTTTATACGTTGGATATTGTTGTCCATTCACTTTACGTATATCTTGAAATGACAATGGGCCGGTAACATTAACCAACAACAGTCGAAGATAAAAGCACTCAGTCTGCTTTGGATTTACTGCAAATACGCGTCCCAAGGTGTTTGATTTATATAAACCGGGACATGCATCAATCGGGGTACCTTGCTTGCGAGGCATCCATTTTTTTGTTTGAGCCCATGTGAAAAAACTTGGTACTTCTGAATAGAGTAATGTCCGTGAAAAGGCACCAAAAGCATCCGCACGATTACACAATTAGAAAAATTCGGTGAGTGTAGTTTTTGGTGGATTTATAGCATGATCAATTGCTGTCTCGTTCATAAAATATACGCGCTGGCCGTTCTCAAGATGGACGTCTAAATGAATAACTGCTGGATCCCGTTCATGAATTGGGAAACCAAAGATACGCCAAACAGCTTCATTGGAGCTGATGTATCGGCCCGTTTGATAGAGAGTTATTTCATCATTTTTATTCACTGGAGGAGCATTGTTATTGGTATTTTCAACTCGAAATACAGTCATATCACTGCCTTTATGTACATACTTACAAATGTATTTGATGCTCTTCACGGAACTGCAGAACTCAACGTTAATATGAGCGTCGTATGTTTTGCTCAATAGAGGCGAATATGGCACCACCCAACGATTGCCAATGTCAATATCTATGTTGTTGATATTTTTAGTAAATGATTGTCCGCCATTATCAGAACTCCTTCGACGATATATTGGATATCCGTCAACATTTGTGATCGTATCGTTAGTGAACTTTTTAGGGAAACTTTTGGTGCATTTTCCATCTGCCATGCAAGGCGATGAACGATTCAGGTCACCGCATGGGCCATGAATCATGTTTACTGTAACAATATCAAACAGCAATTGATCAGTAGACGGATCTGGAATTTCCGCAGAAATTATACTATCGATTTCTTCAGGACGGATTTTGTCGATTAACCAAACCAAAATGTGTGCATGAGGTAATCCCCTCTTTTGCCACTTAACCGAATACATCCAGCAACGTGTGGGACCTAATACATGTAATTTTGTAATGAAACTTATTAAATACTTTAATTTTTGTCTGAACACACGTGCTGTAATGTCATGACGATGTATTGCATTTTGTCCAGGCAATAACAAAGATGTGATCTCCGGCCATTTTGGATTACACGTGAACGTAATAAATAAACATGGCCGTCCATATTCGCGCTCGAAAGTCAGAGCATCCTGTATGTATTCTTGCATATGACGTGGACTGCCTATATACGATGATGGTAGAATGACAGAGCTACCAATTTCGGCGGCATCGGCGTTGTTGGCAATAACATCTCGCAAGTGAATGTATTCTTCCGCACGCAGCTTTTGCTGATTATATCGCAAGTACCGTAATCGTTCGCTCTCTATCTTCACGTACATGTCGACCATGAATTGTTGACAAAGCTCACGACATCGTAGAATGACGTTATCCTGACCGGGTCTAATCATCAACCGATAAGCATAAAAATCCTTCGAACTAACGTTCTTGCTTGTTTCGGCTCCTGTAATGATATATATGAATAAAAACAAATACTAATTAATAATTAACAATAGTTAAGTTTAATGAATTACGATTAATAAATTAAGTTTTTGGTAAATGAGTAATGATCAAGTTCATAATGAATATAGTACCTGTTGTGGGATCTCGTTGTTTAATATTTATGCAATACCCGTCTTGTCCCTTCCAGAATATTAGTGGATATTGGAGAGCGTCATATGAACGGTGTGTATCAGCAATGAACTGGAGATTATTACTTCTTCCACGAATCACAATTTCTCGTGTAGCTGGACAATCGCCAACCATGATTCCAGCAACGTCGTCAACAATAGGTGCGTTAAATCTACGAATATGCTCTCCAGCAGGTGTTTTATCAGGATTGATGACAATAGCATGATTATCACTTTGTAATTTATGCATGTGTGATTTGAATAATTTCAACAATTCATTGTGTTCATTTAATAGAGCATCCAGCTCGTTGACGATACGTCTTGCAAAAACTGAATTAAGGTTATTGTAGCCACAACGTGCATCCTCACCACCCATAAAGTAAATTTGTAAAAATTTATGTGGTTCGTTTGGCATTGGCAGAAATGAACCCACTTTGTGATAAATTTGGCCTTTGATTTTAAATGTTGAATTGAATTGTTGACCATTTACAGCGCTATTTTTAACTATTTCTGTTGCTCCGAACGAAGTCATTTGGAAACATGAATTGAATGTTCGAATTGACTTTAGGAACAGGTTGGAATCTAGATCACTGCCGATAAATAAACCGTTCAATGGCTCAGGTGGTGTTTGAATTATAGGCAGCTGCACCTTTCCGGACGCGCAACACATTCCGGCTGGCTCATTTTTAAATTTAAGAGCATTACAATGCGGACATTCCTTATCCATAGCACCAACTACTACTTTTGAATGAGCATAATATTGAACATCGGGTTCATACTGGAACGCTAGACGCAGGAATGAAGCAGATGTAAATGATCGATGTACCTGTTTGCGGTGTTGTTCATTTGCTCTGAGTCTGCTAACTATAAAATAGCGTGCTTGTCTTTGTTCTAATTTTCTTTGTTCATTTCGTTCAGATCGTGCATCTTCTGATTCTGCTTGACGCAATTGAGCCATGCGCACACGCACATTAGTATTATCTTGCTGCTGCCGTTCTTCTGTCCTTTGGGCTCTTATATTTCGCTTGCCTGCAGTTCTACGTATTTTCTTGCCCAAAGAAGCCTCTTTGCGTCTTTTTGGCATTGTTCACGGTTTAAAACACACATAAATAGAACAAATTGAATTATTTTATGATGAAAAACAGTAATAATGTATTAATATTTATTTTTTGATTGTATTTATACGTATATATTAAGTGTACATCGTGTATATTTTCTATTATTATTTTACGTACCTTTTACAATGTTTTTCTTTTGAAATGATTCTTACAAAATTTTGCACACACTCATAATAAAAATAATTTATACGTGTAACCATGGAGCTAGAGAGTATAAGGAAGGAAGAACTAATACTGTAAGAAGTAACCCTATTTTTCTCTTCCTTTTATTCTCCGATAATCTCCACCAATTCGCCGAGCGCGCCATCTATCCGCCTGGTATACTTTTGTAGACTCTAGAAAAAAAAATCTTTGTTGCAACTAATTTACGCAGATTGCGACTGGCAACAACGATGAATAAAATAATAATATGATTTTTAGAACAACAATGTTTAGGAAGTTTAATCTGCTTTAGTAAGGAAATAAATACTTTTAAAATACCGCAAGTTGAAAGTTATTTTAACATTAAATAATATTTTATGAGACAGCAACCGCTACACTTTAATTTCATAGTCTCTCTCTTGCGGAGGTAGCGCCGTTTAGGAGCTACCGTGTTCACACACACACACACATCTCGTACAAATAGCATAAATGAATTCAGAAGACCTCAAAACGTGTAAATACACCAAAATCTCGTCGTTGAATTTTTTCATGATTACCATACTTTTCTTACATGGTACATGTTCGGAAAGTAAAAAGGGTGAAAATCTGAAACACTTTCAGGTTTTAAATACGCACTATAGTGCTACATGTTAAAATCGTATCATAATTTATACGTCGTCCCTATTTTTCTTACTTATTCCATTAAGTTGAAAAAGTGTATCGTTATTCATGACTGTGCTGTATTTTTCTTTCTTGTTTCGTAAAACCCATCTTTGGAATCGAAATCTATCTTAAAATTATCTACTAAGACTATTTTTCAATCTAAGCCAAGTATATTACAACTATACTTCATCGTTTTATATCTTGTTTTGAATGTGCATCATAATCCATGAGTGTACCGGTTTGTCTTTCTTGGGTTGATTCCCAATTTAACACCTGGACTCTCGCCAAGGTTTGCGATAATTAAACATATGCAGTTACCCTGACGATTTTTTGCTTTTATGTGGCAATCGTAATTTAGAATTAAAATGGCGATTTGGAACAACATGTAAGTACAGCATGCCGTTACAATTTTATTTATTTTGGATTGCCAATTAATGAAGTTTTAATAATTAAGGGTCTTCAACTTCCTTAACTGGTGCGTTTATCGCTAGTTTGTTTACTTTAGTTGTCATCTAGTTCTTTTGGGCGCGTTGAAAACGGTACTTACGTATTAACTCGGCGGTCACTTCCGCCAAACTACTTTTTCATAGATTTTAAATACATTGCCAATCGTATTTCAAACCATCAACAATTTCATGTGCCCGGCATTTATCTTGGTGAAAAAATTGCTTGTCTTGGCGGACCGCCTGGAAAATACGTATGTACCGTTGAAACTTGTGCATAACTCCCAGAGACCCATGACTACAAAGCTCGCCAAAGTACGGGAATCTTTTAGGTTGGCGAGAGTGGGGGCGCTAAAATAGGAATCAACTCTTTCTTGTACCATAAAACACATCTTTGGAATCGAAATCTATCTTAAAATCGCCACCTGAAACTGTTTAGAATTTCCTCCTGGCATGTTCTTCCTGTAGGCATATTCCAACTATACCGCAAAGACATTTTAAAAACTGTTTGGAATGGACATCATAATCCATGAGTGTACCGTGTTTTCCTTTCTTGTTCCACAGAGCACTTCTTCGGAATAGAAATCTATATTAAAATCGCCTAATAAAACTCTTTTACAATATACGCCAGGCGTTTTCTAACTATACGCGAAATATATTTATAATAAATTGTCGCGTTTTGGCACCACATTTAGCGATCCATTATCAAAAATTGCAAACCTTGTGCGACTTTCAACATTTTATTAACTTCCCCCCCCTCTCCACATTATCTGGCAAACACATTTGAAAAGTGATTCGACACGCTAATGTCTACACAGAAATCCTGATTGAAATTAATAGCACTCGGGTGCTAAACATTTTGGGGTGAACCGCCCTTATGACTTAGGGGTATGAGACACAGTTAAAAACCTATTCTATGACCTAACGAATATACATAGAAAATTTCATTAAAATTGGTCGAATGGTTTCGGAGGAGTTAGGTGACTAACACTGTGACAGGAGAATTTTATATATTAGACTAGCTGAAGTACCCGTTCTTCGCACGGGAATGAATGGACTTTTTGATATTACGATTTGTGGTGATTACTATTCATTGTAATAAAGAGATATAGCAAAATGGATATCGCATTGTATTGTGTTCAATAACCATGCATACCGAATTTCAAGGCAATCGTTTGTACGGCACAGAAGGCCATGCGGCGTAGCGCAATCTAGTGGCGAGTTTTAGCAAAACGGATACGGCGAATATATTCTTCGCATTCAGATATCGATGAATACGAAATTTCAGGACGATCGGCTGGACAGCCCTGAAGTTCATGTGTTGACGCGACATCTAACGTGAAACTCTTCCCCGTGTTCAAATATCTATGTATACCTATTTTCATAGCGACCGGTTGCACAGTCAAGAAGTGATACACTGCAGCGCCATCTAGTGGTTAATTAAAGTAATGATTTGGTACAGTGCCGTCGAGTGTCGAGTTATAGCAAAATGGATAACGCCAAAATATTCTCATTTTTCAAATAGCTATGTATACTGATTTTCATAGCGACCGTTTGGATGGTCAAGAATTTGGCCTGCTGCAGCGTCATCTAGTGGCGAGTTAAAATAATAATGCATTGCAGTGCCATCTAGTGGTGAGTAACATCAAAAGGAACACAGTTAGAATATATTCTTCGTGCTGAAATGTGTAAGTATAAGAAATTTTATGCCGAACGGTCGAACGGTATAGAAGTTGATGCGTTGCCGCGCCATTTAGCGGCAAGTTACAACAAAATGGATACTGAAAAATATTCTCCGTGTTCTAATATCCGCGTGTACCAAATTTCATCGAAATCGGTTGGACGATATTCGCATAGTAAACGGCTAAACGGAATAGAATTTGACGTTCTGCTGCGCCACCTGGTGGCAAGTTAGAGGAAAACGGATAGCATAAAAAGCTTCTCCATGATAAAAGACTTAGGTGAACCAAATTTCATGGTGCAACGGTGCTCAACGGTGCAGGAGTTTTTTAACCTCATACACACATACCAACATTTATTTTTATCTATAACCAGTGTCATTATATATCCCAGTCTCAAATAAAATCCAGTTTCAAATCTAAGCCTCGCCAAAGTGCCAACATACGCCATTTTGAAAGCGTTTTTTCAGGAAATCATTCGAAGCATTGACTTAGCAGCAATCAATATGTGAAATGGTTCGACAGCGAAAAAGTGAAGCAAGCCTTTATTTGAAAAGTGGAATCCCTTAATACAGCCGAATTTTTTTAAATTATCAACTATAACGTGTTTTATTCATCGTTACTCCGATGTACTAAATGAGAAGATTTCAATTTTCTGAAATTTGGCGGAATTCCTAAAACTTAAATCAATGTACTCATTTGGCGAGAATTCTGGAGATAGATCGCTTGAAATCCCTTAACAACTGCATTATTTCTTCACGGATCATTAAAATTTAACGCTGTATTCTAATAAAACCTTTGCACTTGTTTTCAAAAATCTATTTCCTTAAGCTCTCAATAAATTGCGCCAAGCCGAAATCTGTGCAAACCGCTAGAACTCACTTTATCAAAATCGGCATTTGAGCCATTTTATTTTTTCGCCAAACTAAAAAAATTTACCTATTAGCCTCGGAAATCTTCAATTCTTATTGTTTTGCGTATAAAACATTTCATTCCTGCTCCGATTTCCCATGCACACGATATTATAATTAAAAAAAAAATAACCTTACGAATATAAACTAACAAAAAAAATCATTATTATGCTTTTATTTTTACTTTGAGAATTTAAAACATTTTATTCGGCAAAATCGCCACACATGGCAACCACGATCCTTATTTCACACTTTTTTCACTACAGGGGTTGCAATTACGGAAAGCTTTTTGCGTGGAGAGCATAAAAAATCTCTTAAATTCCGGGAACGGGTGGACTTTCAAAGTTTTAAAGTGGACAACGATTTATTCTATATTATTTTACATATCTGTGCTAAATTTCAGGCTGATAGGTCCATTTTTGTGGATTTGTATACGAATCAAATTCACAAACAAACAAACAAACAAACAAGCAAACAGAATTTCATTTTTATTTATAAGATATAATAATTCAATTTATAAACTGCTTAAAAATAAAAAAATATTATGGCAGAGGCTCAAATAACTTAAATTTCCCTTTTATAGATAGTTTGCTATCCACTGATAACAGTTATGAACCATTCAGCATAAATTATTAAATATACACTAAATTAATCGTTCTTCAGAAATTTGTTTAATGCAATTATGTGATCATCTTTTTATCAAAGAGTGTTATCATAAGTCATACAGGCTTATGGTTAATTAGTAAAAGCAAATTCGTAAGAATACATAAGTTGATTAGTATGAGTACATAATGCTGACTCCGACGAATCTGAAAAAAGAATTGCTATCGTAATTAGTTTATTTTGAAAACTGCTCACATACTCACAAACATAAAAAGTCTATCTAACAAGCATCAAGGTACAACTTTATTTAATTTATTTACAGAAAGCTCTGGTAGGAACCGACAGAACAGAATGAAAAAAAAGAAATGTTTTATGAAGGCTAAAACATAAGTTACAGGACATTTTTAGTTGTTATCTGATGTCATTTTATTTTGTCTCAGCAAGTCCTTTTATTGATGAAAAGAAAATGCCTATCCCCCCCCCCTCCACACACACACACACACCAGCTTCAATTCTTTATCTTTCTTTAACTGGGTTTTATTTTGTGCGATGATAGCATTAAGAATAAATACCCGAGGGACTGAAATCAGTCATCTTAGAATCTAATTCAATTTAATCCTTTTCCTTTTTTTTCAAATACCAAATAAAATTTGATTTTGAGCCTGGCATTTTTCCCTGAGGTAGCTGACATATAGAACTATCTTGAAGTCTACTTTGATAACGTTCAATCAATGCTAGGGTCTGTTGAACGCAAACAATACCTTATCATCTAAGGTACTGATGACGGACGAATAAAACGGTTTTTATATAATGCTTCCGGTAAACTATAGAAATGACCGTTGACGTGCAGGATATTTAATATGCATTTTCTTCTCTGAAATTTCTGTTGATTCTTTCAATGCATAGATGATATAATCTTCAACAGAAAATGAAGATTTTCACATGTTCACTCACACTGAAATATATGAGTGTATGTCAAACCCTCTATCGCAGTGATTCCCAAACTTTTAAAAATTGCGATTCACATTTCAAAAAAAAAAAAATTAACTGGGCCGATATCATCCTCGGCGTATTGAATTTTTACAGGTACTTCAATGTGCAAATTGTAGAAAAATACATCTAGATAAACATACAATGTCTTGTCGTGATCCCAAATAGGGATGGACGCGAGACGAAAAATTGGCGTCTCGCGTCTCGCAAAACAGCCGAAAAGCTTGTCTCGTCTCGCAAAAATTCCTATATCATAATGTTAAAAATGTTTGTCTCGTCTCGCAAAAAAGCTGTAAATCTCTGTCTCGTCTCGCAAAAAGTCGTCTCGCGTCCATCCCTAATCCCAAATTTGGGAAACGCTGTTCTGTGTTGTTTCAGAAATAACAGCTTATTGACGCTGAGTCGTTTGACGTTCCAGTCATCACGTCACAGACACGAACAGACGTTTCAGTCAACACGAAATAGTTTATAGGACAAGTGGTTCATAAAACCTATGCGGAACATGACCTATATCACATTATCATATTTTCGAAATCAACGACTCTCTCTCGTTTATATAAATTAAATAAAAATTCTTTATATGTCAAACATAATTATTACTCTGAAGCGGCAATAATCGCTTGAATACAGTTTACTTCACTTTAAAGTCCTCAAATCGTCATATGAAGCTTTTGCTTCAAAATAAAAATATTTATTTCTTTAACACGGTCTCGCAAAGTTACATTAAAAAAGGTACACAACTTTCTAAAGGTTATCACCAAAATAATGCACACCGTATGCGAAATTTCAAAACAATGCACACCGAATTTGGCTAAATAAATTTTATTGGGTTGAAAAGTGTTTTATTATCGATGCATCTGACACGATAATCGATTTTTCTCTCTCGAATTGAATCGTAAAGATTGTTCGATGAGTTTCTGGACGCAGTGAAGTTTGTGCTTCGTCCAGGCGAACTCTCTGGACACCACGATACCTCATCCAGTTCACCCTCCTATGAGCCAGTCTTTCGCCCTGTGTCACTTTCGGTGCACGAAAAGCATGAGAATAGAAAAATACTGTCTACTCATCAGTGGGTTCTCAAGTTGTTCGAAATGACAAATATTTAAAAAGCTTCGTCAGCAGTACGTGCGGCGCAACGTAGCAAAAACAAGTTGTTAAAAAAAATTCAAATCATAGCTAGGTAAAAGAGAAATGAAGAACAAAAGGAATCTACATTTTAGAAATAAATTTTATTTACATTTTATGATAACATTGTCTTTGTAGTCATAAATGTTTTTTTTTTTCATTCTCCGAATATGAACAGAAAGTCTGATTTTCTTTCCATTTTTTTTTCCATATTTCTCTGGCATTTCGTTATAAATACATACTAATCTTTTTTATGGTAAGCTTTGTTTTACAAAAAAAAAATCATGAATTTTGCAAACAAATAAGAAAAGAAAGAAGGAAGAACAGAAAGAAAGGGGGAGAAAATGTGTTTTTTTTCCACAGTCTTACAGTTCCACGTCTGACGTTTTAGAATATTTTTTTGCAGTTTAATATTTTAAATGTTAGGATACAGTCGTGCAGAATTTTTTTCAGACCACAAGAAAATGGAAAGTTAAAGAATGTGAATGTGAAATATGAATAACACAGGGTATCTCATAATATAAGCACGTGTAAACACCCCAAACACAATATTTTTATTCTTTAATTACAGTGTGCTAAAGGTCGACTAAATTTTATTTTTGTATGCTTATGGAGTTCCAAGCATTTAATTTTACATTCTAAATTTAGTTGCTTATTTTAAATTGTTGCAGATTTTAAGAAAACTTATTGTTGCGGAATTACTCTGCTACTCCTTGGGTTCGTCGTTCTAAAGTCCTGTTGGTGTAAAAAGTTCAAGTAAAAAGTCACTTGTCAGGATGGAACACAAACTTTATTGCTTCTAGATCTTCGTAGTACAATCAGCTGTACACAATTCACAAGCACAATCTAGCAATAACGTGCTTTTAACAATCCGCTTGGATCAGAAGCTCTCACAAATGCTGTATTTCTCACACCAAAATAAGTCACTTTCACAGGCAAAAATTCCGTAGAAATATTCAAGGGATATAGTACACAATCCCTTAAGACACAGCAATGAAGAATTTACACACAGCACTTTGAAAACAGCTTCACAAAACAAGCTAAAACACAGCTTCTATAGCACTATCAATTCACACAAACGTACCGAGAGCTATTCACACATCGAGCGTTCAGCTCGCACTGACTGTCGGGGCGACGCGCTCTTCTATAAATAGCCGGCGCAGGAGCTACAAGAGGTTTCCAGAAAAGTCAATTTCTCGAGGGTTCTACATAAAGCGTGAATTTTGATTACGTCATAGAAGAGAAATGTTAGGTTATTATGCGTTTTTAATGCAGGAAAAACAACTTCCAGGCCCCATTGGGAAAATCGCGCCAAATAACCAAAAAGTCGCCAAACTTGGCGACTTTTGGCGAAATATCGCCAAATTTGGCGCCAAAAATAAGTCCTCAGAAGTGAAGAGATCTAAGCTCTAGGACTAATATTTCTCGAGATTTCTAGAAGCCCATAGAAAAACATATGGGAAAGCGAAACCTCCGTATCTCCGGTTCTAATTGGCCGATTTTGATGCAACAAAAAGCAAAATTTATCTATTTGAAGCGTAGAATACGAATTTTAAATCATTTTAAGCCCCAGAGCAGCGGGTTGCCCCGAAAATTCGTAACATTGCCCCCTTCCCAAGGACTGCACGTCCCGGGCAGTACAATCCCTAGTTAGGAGGTCACACAGGTACCTACACTGTATAACACTTAACAAGATCTTAAGAACATAATTCAAGCAAGTAATCAATAGCACAATAAGCAAATACACATTAATAAATAAATAATCATCATAATAAATAATTACACTGTAATAAGTAATCAATGTAATAACAAATACACATTAATAAAATCCAATATATTACAAATATATACACTAAACATGGCGTAAGTAATGAGTGAAAGAGAGTTGACGAAAGAGGAAGAGAAGAGAAAGACAGGAAAGAAATGACAGTTGAAAGAAAGGAGGAATTACGCCATAGTGAACATGGTCTGATAGTCAAATAACTAATTACAACCGCGGTAGATGGCTAGCCGATCGTAATGTACAACTCTTGGCTTCGAGTTTGGTGACTTACGAATCCGTACGATGACGTCATTCAGCCGGTTTAGGACTGTGTAAGGACCGTCCCACGGCGATTGCAGCTTGGGAGACAGGCCTTTCCGTCGAGTAGGATTCCATAGCCAAACTTTGTCACCTGCGTTGAACTCGTGTCCCGTAGCTTTCGTGTCGTAGCGAGTCTTCATCTTTTCCGTGTTCAGGTTGATCCGCTCCCGAGCAAAATGATGCACATCTTCAAACCGTGCCCGAAGGTTTTCCACGTACTCCTCTGGCGATGAAGGCGCATCTGGAGGGCGGCCGAACACTAGATCGGCGGGAAGACGAAGATCTCTGCCGAACAGCATCTGGGAAGGTGTGAAGCCGGTAGTCTCATGGACGGCACTCCTATAGGCCAGCAGGAACAAGGGGAGTTTCTTGTCCCAGTCCTCTTGATTCCTAGATACCAGGAGCGAGAGGTTGTTCAAAATTGTACGATTGAACCTCTCCACCATGCCGTCGGATTGTGGGTGTAAAGGCGTAGTCTGGGTTTTGTCCATTCCGAGAAGTTGGCATAGTCCTTTAAAGACTGCAGAGGTAAAGTTCGTTCCTTGGTCGGAATGAAGTTGCAGAGGGGTTCCATATCTGGAAATCCATTCTTGCACCAGTACCTCTGCTACGGTCGTAGCTTCTTGATCGGGAATAGGAAACGCTTCGGGCCATTTAGAGAAGTAGTCAATGACAACTAGGATGTATTTGTTGCCATCCGAAGTTCGCGGAAGAGGTCCCAGGATGTCGAGTGCAATCCTCTCAAAAGGCGCTCCTACATTATAACGATGTAGTCTTCCACGGCTTCGTTTCTTCGGGCCTTTGCAGGCGGCACAGGCGTCACAAGCTTGACACCACTTTTCGACGTCGCCTCGAGCCCTAACCCAGTAAAAGCGCTCGCGAACTTTCTGCAGGGTCTTCATTACGCCAAAATGGCCCCCAGTTAAGCCATTATGAAGTTCTTCTAGAACCTTCGGAATCCTCGAGCGAGGGAGTACCAACTGCCATCGGAGCATCTTGCCGTCGTCCGACTCCCATTTACGATACAGGACTCCATTTCTCAGGCGAAGCGAATCCCATAAAGCCCAGTACTGTTTTGTTGCCGGACTGTAAGATGATATTTCTTGCCAACTGGGCTTAGCGTTGGATTTTTCCATAAATTCCACAATAGGTTTGATGTCGCTGTCTGTTAATTGGTCCGCCCGAACATTTTCGTCACTCCAGGGATCTTGAGATGGTGCCGATGATGTAACTTGGCGGACAGCGGGATGTTTCAGATGGTAATTTTTCTCTGCCCTGGAGCAATAGCGACAACTGTCTATGCAGGGCCTTCTCGACAAAGCATCTGCATTTCCATGAGATGACCCTTTCCGATGACGTATCTCGATGTCATATTCTTGTAGTCGCTGTATCCACCTGGCTATTTGGCCCTCCGGATTCTTGAAATTTAGAAGCCAGGTTAAAGAGGCATGGTCCGTTCGGAGCAGGAACTTTCGGCCGTACAGGTAATGATGGAAGTGCTCCACGGCCTTAATGATAGCAAGGAGTTCCTTTCTCGTAACACAATAGTTACGTTCTGCCTTTGAAAGGCATTTGCTCCAGTAAGCAATGACGTGTTCTTGGCCATCTATCTCCTGGGACAAAACTGCTCCGACACTTTCCTTACTTGCGTCTGTGTCCAGGATAAATGGCTTGTCAGGGTGAGGATACGACAAGATCGGCGAAGATGTTAAAGCCGTCTTCAGTTCGTTGAATGCGTCCTCACATTCCTCAGTCCAGAGAAATTTCTGTCCAGTCTCGGTCAATTTGTGAAGAGGTCTTGCAATTTGAGAAAAGCCCTTCACGAATTTTCGATAGTAAGTACACAGACCGAGAAAACTTCTTAAGTCGTGGATATTCTCGGGACGACTCCAGTTCTGGACTGCGGACGTCTTTTCGGGATCGGTTCGGACTCCGTGGGCGGATATTATGTGCCCGAGGTAACGTACTTCCCGACGAAACAAATTGCACTTCGATGGACTCAGTTTCAAGTTCGCCTCCTTTAATTTCTGCAGCACCTTTCGGATGTTCTCTAGATGCTCTTCGAAAGTCCTTCCGACGATGATGATATCGTCCAAATAAACGAGACATGCTTCGTAGGAAAGTCCTCTCAACACTGTCTCCATTAGTCGCTCGAATGTAGCAGGTGCGTTGCAGAGTCCAAAAGGCATAACTTTGAACTGCCATAATCCTTGTCCCGTGGTGAACGCAGTCTTTTCACGGTCGTCGGGATGAATTTCCACTTGCCAGTAACCACTTTTCAGATCCAGAGTGGAAAACCATTCGTTTCCCGATAAAGTGTCCAAAGTGTCGTCTATCCTGGGAAGAGGGTAGCTGTCTTTCTTGGTAATGTCATTCAGACGTCTGTAGTCAACACAGAACCGGGTGGAACCATCCTTCTTTCGGACCAAAACAATTGGCGAGGCCCAGGGACTAGTCGACGGCTCGATGACGTCATCACGCTGCATCTCCTCTAAAAGTCTACTCACCTCTTCTTGCTTAGCAAACGGCAGCCGCCTAGGATGTTGCTTGATGGGAGAATGGCTGCCTGTATCTATCCTATGTTGAGTTAAGCTCGTACGGCCAAAGTCACCCGAAGTACGGGAGAAGAGGTCTTCAAATTCAGCTATTACTTTCTCCGCAGCGCTTCTCTGTTCTGCCGTTAACTCCACGTCTTGTATTAATTCCTTCGTCAGGCACACGGAAGATTTAGCTGTCGTTTGGTTGGTGTTCTTATTAATGCAGGTAACAGGAGTGCATGTCGCCAACACTTCATTTTTCTTTATCACCTTCGACTTGTCCGTCACATTTACTACTCTAACTGGAATTTCCGTTCTCGACAAGTCCACAAGTGTTGCTCCCACAAGTACTCCTCTGACGGAATCACTATTGCTTGGGTGTTCGATTAATCCAAAGCGGAATTTATTGCTTTCTTTTACTGTTCCAGAAATTATGGAATCAGTTCTGGGAGGTAGAGTGATATCAGTCTGGGCTATTATTTGCTGAACAGGCAAAACAGTTTCGTTTCTAATATCGAACGCAGCTATTTCTTCTGAGTCTGAACGAAGCTCATTATTCTTAAAGTCCAAGTTAAATTTGTGCGATTTTAAAAAGTCGAGTCCGAGAATAAAAGAGTCTGTAATATTGGCGACATATACCACATGGTCGTATCTGGCATTTCCAAACGTGATTTCTACTTGCGCTTTTCCGCCCACTTCGATCTTGTCACCTGTCACAGTCTGGAGGGTCAGCGAGGGCGGAGTCCAGATAATCTTCAAGTTCAGTTTCTTGGCCAGATCCGTCCTTATGATGGTTACGTTCGCTCCAGTATCAATCACCATGTGGCATGGGGAACCATTAACGTATCCCAGTACGAATAGTCCATCACTGCCGCCATTCACTGATGAAATCTGTAAGACTTTCAAACGGGGCTTTTGAATATCCCTCAGCCTCTGTTCCTGAAAGTCGTCTCTTTTCTGTCTTCCTTCATGGGCTTCTCTGGTGCGTTGATAACTGCGATCTTTACGACGAGAGTTCTTTTGTGCGTCGCAGTATTTTCGTAAATGCCCCTCGCTGTTGCACCTCCAACATTTCACTTTTCTTGGCTCTGACTGTTCTTGTCGTTCCACCAGATTTTCCAGGGTCTTTAATTTATTCTCTAATCTCTCCATTTCTCCATCCGTAGGCTCCTGGAATGACACAGCTCTAACATTATGCCGCTCTTTTCTTACGGCCAGCTGAGCTGCCTCTAGCTTCATGGCGAATACGAGGGCAGACCTGAGATCTTTATAATCCGCCAAGATCAATGCTTTCTGAATTTCAGAGTCCACGAGGCCTTCAATAAAATGTTGTACTGCAACTTCTTCTCGAACATTATCAGGATAACTGCCATAGGCTAGATGACACAGCCTATCTATGTCGGAAGCCAGCTCTTGGAGGGTCTCGCCAGATCTCTGCATCCTTGACTTAAGTTGGATTCTACTATATTCTTTCTGGCACTTCTCTCCGAATTTCATCTCCAAGGCACTTACGAGGGCGTCAAAATCTCCTATCTTCGTCGCTCCAATAGTTTGCAATACGTTAATTGCATCTCCACTAAGGGAAGCGGCCAGTTGGTCCGCTTTCTCGGACTCGCTCCAACCATTGGCTTTGGCGACGATTAAAAATTGGGTCTTGTAGGCTTCCCAGGGAGTCTTTCCGTCATAAGTGGTAAGTTTCACTGCTGGGCGGCGTGACGACAGTCTGATGTTTTCCGGTAACTTTCCCAACTTGACGAGAGAGTCCAATTTTTCTTCCATTTTAGCTTCACATTCTTCCTGTATTTTCGAAACTATATTTTCTTTCCAGTCTAGTTTCTCCTCAATTTTATTCTTAAATTCTTCCCGCATTCTGCAAATATCTTGCTGCAATTCCTTAACATTTTCTTCTATTTTTCCTTCAATTCTTTGTTCATATTTCGTTTGAGTTTCTTCTATGAGCGACATTCTTTTCTCCATTATCTCTTGACTTTCCTGCACACTCTTTTCGAATTTCTCTAATTTTCCCAAAGCAGTCTCCATTTTCTCCAATCCCAATTTCATTCCTTCTTGTCCGGCTTCAATTTTCTTCTCTAAATCCGCTTTCATCTGTTCTTGTCCGGCTTCAATTTTCTTTTCTAAATCGGTCTGTCCGGCTTCAATTTTCTTTTCTAAATCGGTCTGTCCGGCTTCAATTTTCTTTTCTAAATCGGTCTGTCCTGCTTCAATTTTCTTCTCTAAATCCGCCTTCATCTGTTCTTGTCCAGCTTTCATCTCGTCTTGTCCGGCTTTCATCTGTTCTTGTGCGGCTTTCATCTCGTCTTGTCCGGCTTTCATCTCGTCTTGTCCGGCTTTCATTTCTTGCATCATATTCATGAGCTTTTGAAGTTGTTCTTCCATTTTTTGTCTAGTCAAAACCATAAACTGGAAAATTAAAGTCTTTATTTAGAACCCCGATTCTGACACCAAATGTTGCGGAATTACTCTGCTACTCCTTGGGTTCGTCGTTCTAAAGTCCTGTTGGTGTAAAAAGTTCAAGTAAAAAGTCACTTGTCAGGATGGAACACAAACTTTATTGCTTCTAGATCTTCGTAGTACAATCAGCTGTACACAATTCACAAGCACAATCTAGCAATAACGTGCTTTTAACAATCCGCTTGGATCAGAAGCTCTCACAAATGCTGTATTTCTCACACCAAAATAAGTCACTTTCACAGGCAAAAATTCCGTAGAAATATTCAAGGGATATAGTACACAATCCCTTAAGACACAGCAATGAAGAATTTACACACAGCACTTTGAAAACAGCTTCACAAAACAAGCTAAAACACAGCTTCTATAGCACTATCAATTCACACAAACGTACCGAGAGCTATTCACACATCGAGCGTTCAGCTCGCACTGACTGTCGGGGCGACGCGCTCTTCTATAAATAGCCGGCGCAGGAGCTACAAGAGGTTTCCAGAAAAGTCAATTTCTCGAGGGTTCTACATAAAGCGTGAATTTTGATTACGTCATAGAAGAGAAATGTTAGGTTATTATGCGTTTTTAATGCAGGAAAAACAACTTCCAGGCCCCATTGGGAAAATCGCGCCAAATAACCAAAAAGTCGCCAAACTTGGCGACTTTTGGCGAAATATCGCCAAATTTGGCGCCAAAAATAAGTCCTCAGAAGTGAAGAGATCTAAGCTCTAGGACTAATATTTCTCGAGATTTCTAGAAGCCCATAGAAAAACATATGGGAAAGCGAAACCTCCGTATCTCCGGTTCTAATTGGCCGATTTTGATGCAACAAAAAGCAAAATTTATCTATTTGAAGCGTAGAATACGAATTTTAAATCATTTTAAGCCCCAGAGCAGCGGGTTGCCCCGAAAATTCGTAACATTATTTTTTCAACTTAAGAATGACAACAAAAGTATTCATAAGTAACTATTGACATTTTCTTTAACCCTTTGAGGCGCAACCTTTTACCAATGCTAAAAAAAGGCAGCCGTTGCCATCGCTCGACTTAACTACCAGCAAGATGGAGGACGATCGAAACGTTCATCGCGTGCCACAGATTTAGAGACCCTTTTTTGACGACAGCTGGCTGTGCGTCACAGCCCGCTGCGTCAAAAAAAGGGTCTCTAGATCTGTGACACCCGATGAACGTTTAGATCGTCCGCCATCTTGTTGGTAGTTAAGTCGAGCGATGGCAACGGCTGCCCTTTTTTCAGCACTGGGCAATCTATCCAGCTGTTCTCGCTTTCTTCCATTTTTCAGCAGATGTCAGAGCTGTTAAAAAAAATCGTGACAATTTTTTTACGAGAAAGGACGTTCTAAAAATTAAAGGTTTCTCGTGGAGCTACGGCAACCGCATCTATTTTTATAGAAATCAAATCTATTCTTCGTGACTGGCAACAGTCAAAATATCAGAGTTTGGTGTTAACAGAGCGGGAACATTGCACGTTAAAGGGTTAACGTGATTCGATGTTTTAAGAATATAAAAATTGTTTTCTTAGTAATCTGAACTAACTGCTGAAAGGTTGTGATAAGATTGCTAGAAAATTCAGATTAAAGAGGGTGTTAGAGAAAAGCATACATGTATGCTACAATGTGTGTGCAGTTAATTTCAACAAAGTTATTGGTTATTGAATTCTTATTATCGAATCCACAAAGCGTTAATACTGAGATATGTTCAGAGATGTGCATGTAATCTCATTTTTTTTCTATTCAACATTTTCTTTACAGCTTTTCCCTCACCTGTAGTAGACGTACCTGTTCTCATTGCCTATTAATTTCATCAGCCTCATATAGTATGTATTGGTTAAAATGAGACGGTGCAGTTTCAAGCTTGGCTATGAAAATCCACATCTTCAATTTTACAGTCATCGTTATCATGGACTTCTGTAACTTTCTTTACCGTTTTATGATGCACAATAGTAATTAATTCCTCTCATGCCCTTCAGTTTACAACGAAATATCGAGTTTATTCACTGTAACCTTAACGTTTTCCTTTCTTATCAAACTCAATGTCATTTATCGGCTGACAGCGTCAAGTTTTTTCTTCCAAGTTGACCTTCTTTCCCGAACTCCCGAAATAAGTTTTCCTTTCTCATTCTGACTTCTTGAGTTAATTTTTCCACAGTTCGGATTACTGGAGTGTTTGAAGTGCCGTATTTCACATTACTGAGACAATACTGAATTTAGGAATTTGCAGGAATATGCATGGAGCACATGTGGAGTGTCATCGAATCAGATTTATTAAAATTTATTTTTTACTTTCTTGCAGTTTCTTAATATGAGTATATGAGTTTTCTTTCCTTTTATTTGGTAATAAGATGCAGAAATATATATATCTCCTACTAGAACGTACTATATAGAGCTTAGATCATTTACCGAAGTAAAATGGTAATATTTCTCTCGTCCGTGTTGCATGTAACATTCAAAGTTTCCTTATAGCTTGGATTTGTTTCCTCCGTACAGTAAATTCTCCTTCCTTTAGACGCTGTTCTATCATTTTTTTATATTATCGAACACACTCCCCAGACACTAGATCATACCTAAATATTTCAGCATAGTGTGGTTTATTTGCGTCTTTTTCGGCAGATGCACTGACTCCTAAAACTAGGTTTAATTAATAAAAAAAATATAAATAATAAAATAAACTGCTTTGGTATTTGCAAAGTAATCGCTGAGAAAGTGCAATTACAAGCATTGGAAAAGTCGAATGCACTTCTACAAGTACAGTACAAGTATATTAGTTTCATTAAATTACAATTAGTATGAACTATTAGTATATTCACAATTAGTAATGTAAGCACAATTAGTAATGCAGATATTTATCACAGCATTACATTTTATACCACGTTAAAATTCTGACAGGATAATTAGAAGTTCCCACTTTAAGTAGATAATTTACGTAGGATTTAAATATCTTATTTAGAAAGACTGCCACGGGATTTCATCCACAGCTTATGGAGCCGAAGACTCCAAAGAGAATTAATTCCATTCCAGCGACTATAAGATTTCATTTACAAGTCTACAGTGAGATTGAAATGAGTTGTGATAAGAGCCTAAAATTAAAACCTCTAGGGTATTCCAAAACTTTCAAGTGTGAATAAGAATCTGTCTTGAATAATTCCCATTCCTGGAATTAATATTAGGATGCGCTTTAAAAAGGATTATTGCCATTAAATTGTGGACCATTCCATTATGAGCAATAATCTTAAAGATTTCGGAATAATTCATATTATTTATGTGTTTTTTTTAATTAAACACTCACTCAATGTTAAACGTCATTAGAAGAAATTTGACATCTAAGTAATGAACAAAAATATGCTTACAAAGGTAGCATGGCGGATCTTCGGTGAAATCCTTCTAAGCCTTTGTTTTCTAAGCTGTACAGGTGATGGTTATGGTTAAACTTATAAACTGGGTTGTGCAGCTAAAACGGGTGAACGGGTTGTAACCCAAATTTGATATATAGACTATATATGAGATGCGATCAAGGTATTGCGAAAAATAAAGTTGAAAAATGTCCAATAGGTAGCACTTTGCATGAAAAAACAGCAGATTTAATAATGGTATGGATAATTTGAAATGTACAAACAATTCCAACATTTATTCGACAGTGTTTCAGCATTTATGAACTACACTCTATAACAGAAAAAAAATCGACGCACCAAGAAGGAATGGTCCGATTGGGATAAAAATTGGTGGATGTAAAGAAACACATAAAAAAAAGATAAAAATTTCCGAACAATTGAATGATTTATTGTAGAGTTTGACCATTACAAAGGGAGAGAGTCAATAAGGCGTTGGTCCACCGCAGGCTGTCACCCGGCGTGGCACAGACCGATAAATTTCCCGGGTGATGTCTTGCGGAATTTCCTACCAAATCGTCTCCAACTGTTGGGTTAAATCGGCAACATTTTGAGTTGGTTGCAATTGCCTTCCCATAATGTCCCAAATAGGCTCTGTGTGAGAGAGATCAGATGACCTAGCTCGCCAAGGAAGTAAAGGGAAAGCTTGAAGAGAATTCATAGCAACACGTGCCGTATGCGGTCTGGCATTATTGTTTTTAAAAGTAAGTCTAGGGTGCCGCAAAAGGAACGGTAATACAACCGGCCGTCAGCGTACCACTGTGCTATTAATGTGCCAGAAATGACTATCAAAGGAGTCCGGCTATCAAACGACATGGCACCCCAGACCATAACACCTTGTTGTGGTCCTGTGTGGCGTGCGATAGTCAGGGCAGGATCCCCCTCTGCCCTGAACGTCTCCAGACTTGTTTGCGGTTGTTGTCAGGAGACAGTTGGAAACGGTACTAGTCACTAAAGACTATACGTGCCCAGTCAGAGCAGTTCCACGTTGATCGATCCCGACACCACAGTAATCGGACTTGACGGTGTACAGAAGCAACCGTAGCGGTGTACAGAAGCATGAGAAGCAACCGTAGTAACGGTCGGAGCGAGCGTAAATCCCGCTCTCTTAATCGTGTGTGGAGGGTCATGTGGAGGATAGCGACGAATCTGGTGCTGTTACAGCTGCTCTAACAATTACTCTGTCATCCCGTACTGTTGTGGTCCTCGGTCGACCGCTAACATTTTGACATTGATATCTATCTTTGCTGACCCACTCTTGACAGCATCGTCTAATATAGCTGCATCGCTTCGACGCAGATGTCGAGCGATTCTTCGATTCGTCCAACCAGTCTCTTTCAGTCCGATAGCACGGATCCTCATTCAAACTCCGACATCTGCTCGTTATGCTCAAGAATCCTTGGGCGAGGCATTGTTACAGCTGACGTAAGATATCGCAGTGAAAATGCAACAGAAATTTTAACCATCGGATTGAGAATCGCTCCTTATATGCACCTGCTGAATGCGCAGTTCCGATGCGCTAGCGCTTCCGCTGTTCATTCATTGGACTTCAGATTTTAATCATTTGCATGTTTTGTCCGAATGTCTTTTCATACGATACAATTGGACGACTCCTTCTTGGGCGTCGATTTTTTTTTAATTATAGAGCGTAATTTGGGTCTTTTTGGAGTTCAATTCACCATACACAGGGTTAGGTCAGTTAGCTCATGCGTATTTGCATCTATAGGCTCGCTTAAGCTGGTGGAATACTAGAATAATTTTAATACTGTTATGTAATTCTATATATTAGGTATGTGCGGCTTATCTGATTTCGTTATTTGGTAAGTCAGGAAAATACATATGCAGAAAATGTAAACATTAACCCTTTCAGATCTGATTAAATATTTTATTCTTGAATTAAATAATTTTTCTTTTGATTACAGAAATTACATTTGTAATTAATTTTTTAAAAATCCTGATTGTTAAATTTTCGAGGATTTTTTTTTTTTTTTTTTTAATGAGCGCAATCTAGAACATTCATCCTGTAGGATAGTACAGGTAACTTGGTCATGTGGGGATGCATGCAGGGTTTGAAAGTTTTAACATACAGTAATAGTAATATTATACTATTAATAAATTTAGTTCTAATCAGTTGAAAATGGAAATAAAAAGGAAAGAAACACTTGAAAGAGCATCTACGATAACCAATAATCTGTTTTGTAACTTAATGCTTTAGTGATATATGACTTTTTGAAGTAGAACATCAATGAATGATACTCGATATTTTCTGAAAAAAACTTTTGAAATATCCCCAGGGAAACATATAAACTAATACTAGGCATTTTGCGATATCGAAAAACAATAGAATGGTACAGTCCCCACAAGAAACACCAGACAACTAGCAAGTTAAAAATTTCGATACTAAAAAGGCACATGACACTTTTTTTTCACAATGTACGGTCGCAACTGTGAAAATTATAACAGTTCTAAAAAGTTATTTTGAAAAACAAATATTCCAAAGGTTTGAACGCCAGTGCTACATATTAAATCAAAATTATTTGGTCAAAATTATTCTACCTTATTTCTAAGTAAATCAGCTTAATCAGACGATATTAAATTAACGTTATTCTAAAAGTAACAAAAAAGCATTATAACTTTATGTGAAATGTCCTAAGAGGAAATCAAAAATAGAAAACTCCCTGTCGTGTAAAACATGTCAAATCAGCTTTTCTCTTGTCAATAAAAAATACTATCCAAGCCATATTTAAATTCAAGTCTATGCACCATATTTTAACATTTCCTTTTTACCACAATTTTTTCTGTATTTACCATGCGCACAGTTTTTCATACTTAGAATATTTTAATATTAATTAGATACATTATGAAACAGATTTTGTGATTAATTAAATTATGACAGCTTTAAAATTAGCATGAAGAACAGACGCTCTAAAAAATAATGTAAAGAAAAGGGTGAAACAATAGCTTTTTTGACGAAAAAAATGTTTTCCAAAATCATTAATTTATGCTAATTAATTGAGTCCATTTACAGTTGCACTTGTCAAGCAGTAATTAATTTTATAAAACTGTTAGTGGATTGAATAAATAGTTAAAATTTATGAATGTTTAACGATTTACCTGTCAAGTAAAATAATTAAAGTGACAGTGAATTCTTTCTAATTTTCAACATTTATCCATAAAAAAATTCCAGTTTAACATGAGAATTTGAAACAGGGTTGTGTCAAAGGATCTATAAAGTTTACAATTTATAAATCCCTGAGTTAAAAGATTTTAATCTAATTTATTTAAAGGCGAAACTGTTTCTGAAATAACAGAATAGTTCATGCTGTTAGCTATATTTTAAAGCAGACTGGGTCAGTCGGAGAGAAGACAAAGAAAATGATATATTTAATGTTAGTATTAAAATCATGCTTAGCCTGTCAAAGTTTAGATAGCTTTTTTAATGACATACAAATGCTCATGAAAAATAAATTAAAACAAACATTTATTCTTTATCAGGGGATGACTATGAAGACATAACATTTGCACCTTTCTTATAAAAATTTATATAACTATCAAACTACCCATACCAAACCTTCTATTTAACCGATATTTTATTTATTTATTTATTTTTATCTAAGTGAAATACCTCGTTGCCCAACTCTCTTCTGAAACATATTGACACATGTCATATACATTTAAAAGTGATATATGATGCGACTTCTAAGCATCAGTACAAAGGAGTTCTGTTTTACGGTGGTCATAGATTAAAACTTTTCGATGCACCGGAATATGTAGACTGAAAGCAAAGAAAGTAAATCCATTTATTATTTTATTATACTTTTTATTCATATAGTTAAAAATATTGCCAATCATAAGCATCAATGTTAATTTGTAATTCTAGAAAATTAATAATTTTAATAGCATTATGATTTTTAATTAGCTCTAAGAAGATGAAAATGAGACATGGATATTATAGTTATTGTCAGTAGATATTATTACTATTCCATCTATATATGTACCAAATATTTGAAAACTATTACTGAATTGTTTTTCATAATGATATTAGATCATTTGAATAATTAGAATTTAATCCATATAAATAATCACTATAAACAATCCCTGTATTTATTTTTAAAAAATTTAAAATGTGGTATGCATAAATAAAGAACAAATTAAACAAAACGAAATGACTAACTTGGGATTCACAGAGAATTTCAACACTTACTGACTAATTTTTGATCAATTTTTAATCAAACATCATTATATAAATGTAGGTAAATATAACAGTTCTTATTGAATGAAGAAAAAAGAACAATTAGAAGTTTGTGACCCAAGTGCTGAAGATACCTTGTATACATATACAGGCTGTCCCAAAAAGGTGGTAGCGGGCTTTAATTCTTTATCTACTAGAGATAAGTGGGTATTTACACTATAAGTAATGTTTACACTATAGTGTAAATTGAAAAAATCTTCAAAATAAGGTCGGAAATAAGAATACGTTAAAAAAAAAATACCTCTCGTCCATTTTCAAAAAATTGTACTATTCAAATTTATATACGACCCCAGTAAAAAACAATTTTCAATCAGTAAAATGCGCCACATACACTAAAGAGCTGACATAAAAATTTTAGAACTACACCTTAAAAATTGTCAGCTATGTGAAGATAAATATAGCGCTGACTTAACTATGGCTGACTTAAACTTTTCAATGGCTCTCGAATGGAAAAAAATCACGTCCGATGATTGCATTTCAGGGGTCATACAGAAATTCTAGCAATGAACGTTTATATTCAAAATCATATATAGTTCCCGATCATCTTTCTTTAAAGATATCTCTGCGACGTTGTATGATAAAAGGCCTAAATTTCGTCCTTGATCTCATTTGTGTAGGGGGCGCACTTTACTAACTGGGAATGTTTTTGTATGGGGGTTGTATTCAAATCAAAAAAGGTGAAACTTGTTGAAAATGAACGAGAGGCATTTTTTCTTAAAGGAGTCTTAATTCCTCAGTTTCTCACAATCACAGTTTCTTTTGAACAATTTTTCAATTTACACTGCCCACTTATCTCTATTAGATAAAACCCGTTACCACCTTTTTGGAGGTCTGTGAAGTTGGCCCCTCGACTTTACAGGACAGAAAAACTAAAAACGGCATACGTTTGAGCGCTAAAAATTTTCGTTTTAGCGGCTTTTTAAAAGAAGTTATTCTAAAAAATTTACTGGGGGGGCCAAGTTCATGAAGTTGGCCCCTCGACTTTACAGGACAGAAAAACTGAAAACGGCATATGTTTGAGCGTCGTTTGAGCGCTAAAAATTTTCGTTTGAGAGGCTTTTTAAAAGAAGTTATTCTTAAAAGTATACTCTGGGGGGGCAAGTTCATGAAGTTGGCCCCCCCAGTAAATTTTTTAGAATAACTTCTTTTAAAAAGCCGCTCAAACGGAAATATTTAGCGCTCAATCGCGCTCAAATGACGCTCAAACGTATCGTTTTTAGTTTTTCTGTCCTGAAAAGTCGAGGGGCCAACGTCACAGACCTCCTTTTTGGGACTCCTTGTATATAGTTAAATAGCGCATACAACTATACGGCTGAACCATATTTGCAGAACCCTAGAAATTTTAAAAAGAAAGTGTTTAAAAAGAAACCTGTTAAGTAATGCAATTCTTCGGAAAAAAAAGAAAAACTTTCCAGACAAATTATGGCACTTAGGAAATGAGCAAATGTAACAACGTTTTTGGTATTTCACCAGTTTAGTTTAGAGAGGCATCTGGCGAACGTTTATGCCGGGCGGTTTGTTTCTTGCTAACGAAAGGAAATTGTTGCCATTCTGTTTTCAACATATATGCGGGGGGGGGCGTTAATGTAATATAGCAATTGCTACTGATAATTCAATAACACTGGACTTTCTCATCTGTAGGAGTTTAGACGAATTATGTTAAATACTGGCAGCTAAAGCAGCTTGAAAATTATGCGAAGGTGATATTCCAGACTTAATTCTGTTAATTTTTTAAAAGACATTTTTTAAAAATTATAGTTATTTCACAGGTTTAACTGATGTGTTTTATGACAGTTTTTGGAAAAATGGAATTGCATGAGAGTTGAATTTTCTATAAAATTATGCAGAAGAAGAATGTTTATTTATGCAGGACTTAAAATTAGTCACCTAAATTTTTTGATAAATCATCAGAATTCATGCAAATATATTAATGTCATCATTGATTAGAAAATACAGCACTGTGCGAATGTTTATGTGAACTCAAATGATAATTAAAAGAAATCGTTTATTGGTTGTAGACAATAAGCAAACTATAATAACAAAAAGGTAAAACATGCCAAACGCAATGATTATAAAATACTTTCCAACGCAGCATTTTTCAGCAAACTTGGCGGGAATTTCGGGATAACTTCAAAAATGCTGTGCATCACTGTTAGTGCAATTTCACGGGATCCTGTAAAAGAACTTTAAATGTTACTTCTATCCTTTAAATGAAGAGGAAGCTGTTCTAAGAGTCATAAGCGTAAAGTTTTCAAAATTATTGGGGGGGCCCTGCCCCACAACCACATATATTCACGTCTTTGGCGTAGCCAAGTGGGGGTTAGGGGGTCATAACCACCCCCATGAGGAATTTTTTGCCATACAAAATGTATATTCTTCACTAACTTATCGTACACCCGTATACATATATGCGAGTTGCAGAAGTCGTAACCACCCCCCCCCCCATGAAAAATTTCTGGCTACGCCATTTTTTTTTTTTTTTTTTTTTTTTTTTTTTTTTTTTTTTTTTTTTTTTTTTTTTTTTTTTTTTTTTTTTTTTTTTTTTTTTTTTTTTTTTTTTTTTTTTTTTTTTTTTTTTTTTTTTTTTTTTTTTTTTTTTTTTTTTTTTTTTTTTTTTTTTTTTTTTTTTTTTTTTTTTTTTTTTTTTTTTTTTTTTTTTTTTTTTTTTTTTTTTTTTTTTTTTTTTTTTTTTTTTTTTTTTTTTTTTTTTTTTTTTTTTTTTTTTTTTTTTTTTTTTTTTTTTTTTTTTTTTTTTTTTTTTTTTTTTTTTTTTTTTTTTTTTTTTTTTTTTTTTTTTTTTTTTTTTTTTTTTTTTTTTTTTTTTTTTTTTTTTTTTTTTTTTTTTTTTTTTTATTTTTTTTTTTTTTTTTTTTTTTTTTTTTTTTTTTTTTTTTTTTTTTTTTTTTTTTTTTTTTTTTTTTTTTTTTTATTTTTTTTTTTTTTTTTTTTTTTTTTTTTTTTTTTTTTTTTTTTTTTTTTTTTTTTTTTTTTTTTTTTTTTTTTTTTTTTTTTTTTTTTTTTTTTTTTTTTTTTTTTTTTTTTTTTTTTTTTTTTTTTTTTTTTTTTTTTTTTTTTTTATTTTTTTTTTTTTTTTTTTTTTTTTTTTTTTTTTTTTTTTTTTTTTTTTTTTTTTTTTTTTTTTTTTTTTTTTTTTATTTTTTTTTTTTTTTTTTTTTTTTTTTTTTTTTTTTTTTTTTTTTTTTTTTTTTTTTTTTTTTTTTTTTTTTTTTTTTTTTTTTTTTTTTTTTTTTTTTTTTTTTTTTTTTTTTTTTTTTTTTTTTTTTTTTTTTTTTTTTTTTTTTTTTTTTTATTTTTTTTTTTTTTTTTTTTTTTTTTTTTTTTTTTTTTTTTTTTTTTTTTTTTTTTTTTTTTTTTTTTTTTTTTTTTTTTTTTTTTTTTTTTTTTTTTTTTTTTTTTTTTTTTTTTTTTTTTTTTTTTTTTTTTTTTTTTTTTTTTTTTTTTTTTTTTTTTTTTTTTTTTTTTTTTTTTTTTTTATTTTTTTTTTTTTTTTTTTTTTTTTTTTTTTTTTTTTTTTTTTTTTTTTTTTTTTTTTTTTTTTTTTTTTTTTTTTTTTTTTTTTTTTTTTTTTTTTTTTTTTTTTTTTTTTTTTTTTTTTTTTTTTTTTTTTTTTTTTTTTTTTTTTTTTTTTTTTTTTTTTTTTTTTTTTTTTTTTTTTTTTTTTTTTTTTTTTTTTTTTTTTTTTTTTTTTTTTTTTTTTTTTTTTTTTTTTTTTTTTTTTTTATTTTTTTTTTTTTTTTTTTTTTTTTTTTTTTTTTTTTTTTTTTTTTTTTTTTTTTTTTTTTTTTTTTTTTTTTTTTTTTTTATTTTTTTTTTTTTTTTTTTTTTTTTTTTTTTTTTTTTTTTTTTTTTTTTTTTTTTTTTTTTTTTTTTTTTTTTTTTTTTTTTTTTTTTTTTTTTTTTTTTTTTTTTTTTTTTTTTTTTTTTTTTTTTTTTTTTTTTTTTTTTTTTTTTTTTTTTTTTTTTTTTTTTTTTTTTTTTTTTTTTTTTTTTTTTTTTTTTTTTTTTTTTTTTTTTTTTTTTTTTTTTTTTTTTTTTTTTTTTTTTTTTTTTTTTTTTTTTTTTTTTTTTTTTTTTTTTTTTTTTTTTTTTTTTTTTTTTTTTTTTTTTTTTTTTTTTTTTTTTTTTTTTTTTTTTTTTTTTTTTTTTATTTTTTTTTTTTTTTTTTTTTTTTTTTTTTTTTTTTTTTTTTTTTTTTTTTTTTTTTTTTTTTTTTTATTTTTTTTTTTTTTTTTTTTTTTTTTTTTTTTTTTTTTTTTTTTTTTTTTTTTTTTTTTTTTTTTTTTTTTTTTTTTTTTTTTTTTTTTTTTTTTTTTTTTTTTTTTTTTTTTTTTTTTTTTTTTTTTTTTTTTTTTTTTTTTTTTTTTTTTTTTTTTTTTTTTTTTTTTTTTTTTTTTTTTTTTTTTTTTTTTTTTTATTTTTTTTTTTTTTTTTTTTTTTTTTTTTTTTTTTTTTTTTTTTTTTTTTTTTTTTTTTTTTTTTTTTTTTTTTTTTTTTTTTTTTTTTTTTTTTTTTTTTTTTTTTTTTTTTTTTTTTTTTTTTTTTATTTTTTTTTTTTTTTTTTTTTTTTTTTTTTTTTTTTTTTTTTTTTTTTTTTTTTTTTTTTTTTTTTTTTTTTTTTTTTTTTTTTTTTTTTTTTTTTTTTTTTTTTTTTTTTTTTTTTTTTTTTTATTT